>VWZP01007147.1:1207034-1323651 GCA_013396995.1 Dicaeum eximium
AATTACATGTAATGGAACCTGGAACCAGACTCTTTTGGCAATTAATCATCCAGGAGCCGTTGCAATCCTGCAGGCTGTTTCTGACAGATTTTGAGAACTTTACAGGAATCACTGGGATAAGATGTGCCTGGGCTGGCTTCTGACAGGGACGAATCATGTACAAAGTGTATTGTTGGTTTTGAGTTTTCTACTTTTTTTTTTTGTTTGTATGTTCATACACACACACACAATTATATACATATATATACACACACACATCCACACAGATGTGTGCACCCATATCTACATTTCCACAGGAGTCTTTCTTTACATACATGGAACAACTGCAGAACTCATTTGTTGGCCCAGAGGCAAAAAAAGAAAGAAAAAAAAAAAAAAAGAAAAAAAAAAAAGCTTTANAAAAAGAAAGAAAAAAAGCCTTTTCTTCCTCTCAGCAAAGTAGAGCTATCCATCACTTAACAGAGATACTTCCTGTTTTCAAGCAGTTGGGAAGGCATGACTTCCAACCCAAATACTTGGCTTGGCAAACCATTCCTGTGTTGACAGATGCTTTTATAACCACTTCATTCCACCTGAAGTTTCAGTATAAAAGGAGGTGGTTTTCGTTGTTGGGTTTTTTTACCTTCTTTTTTATTTTTTTTCTGAGGGGGGAGAAAGGGAAAGCAGAAAGGAGAGGAAAGAGAAGGAAAAGGAGGGAAAATACCGCAATTATAACAGCTGGATGACAGGGGTTAGCATAGCTCTGACAGATGTTACCATATAACCTCAAAATGACATGTTAGAGAAAAAACAAACCACCAAACCTGTTCCTTGTAGGAAAGAGAATTTTGAACTCCTGCCAAAATAGCACAATTCTCCTCAGAAGCTTTTGAATACTGCAACAATGATCTAGCACATAATACATTCTTTTCCATACATAAGCTTTACCTTTATATTACCAGTGTTCTGACTGATTAAATTACCAGTATGGCATGAGATGTTTTTCTCAGAGACAATTTAGCCTCAAATGACAAAAACCAACAGGTCAGCTCCATCAGGACCTTGTAATAGCTTTTCATCTCCTACTTTCTGTTTTCCTAGGATTCATCCACAGGACATGCTCTGAACACTTCTCGAGGCCACATACTTCCATGTATGACAAGGAGAAGTTAAACTGCAGACAAGAAGATTCATTTTTAAAGCTGCACGACCCATTTCATATAACCTTTTGTCATACCAGTTCCTGTATTCTTTACACCTGGTTACTTCAGTGACTACCCTACCACAAAATTCTTCATGACTTTTCCTGGCTTGTGACCAAATTTACAGACCTGTCTGACAAACTACAGATAAACAAAGTGCAAAAGAAATATTCCTGGAACAAACCAGGTACGTGAAAGCAGCTGCTTCTAAAGAAAGAAATCTGCAGAGGGGTAGGCAACATCAAGGAAACAATTCAGAAACAGTTTCAAAAGGAAACCAATGACTCCGTCGTTACTGCCAGCGCTGCAGCTGAAAAAAAGTAAATTTCTGGTTTTCATTATTTGAAAGATCTTATTTTACTACTGTGGTTCTGGAAGACCATTTTAAGCAATAAAGTAGATACCAGTCACAATAACTGCAAGCTAAAGGAAAAGTCATTCAACTCAGAGAGAGAATAAAGCCACAATACAATAAATATCACTCATTTGTACTTGAAATTGGAAACCAAGGTGATTTTGCCTTTTACAAACCCATTTTGAGGCTTATATTCCAAACAAACAGGGAGTGAAAGAAACAAATCCTGGTTTAAAGCCCTCTCTTTGGGAGACACAGCCCTCCTGCCCTTTCACAGCGAACACATACTGGGTACAGTGCAGGTGCCAAACCCATTTCAGACAGACTAAAGCAAACTTGGGAACACCTGGCAGCCCTGGGGAGAGATCCAAGGGGTCTTTCTCCTGCCAAGGGCATAGCTGGTGGCCAGGCAGGAGCCTTCTGAGCAGAACAAACAGCACAGGACACCTCTGTTCATAGGATGCCAACCACGCTTTTGATAAAGGAACAATCAGAAGACACATTATGGGTTTTTACTCACTACCTGGTAGTGGAGGAATCGCAGAATGGTTGGGTTGGAAAGGACTTTAATGATCGTCTCATTCCAACTCCTCTGCTACGGGTACATGCCTGAATATCAGTGAAGCCCCTTCCTCCTTTCAAAAGGTGCATTCTTAACCCATGTTTAAGTTATAAATTGAAGAGAAAAAGAGAAACAGGTGGGTAAGAAGCCTCTAACCAGCACTGCAAAGTGATGCTCACACAGGAAAGCACTACTTGACTTAGAACACCTAGCAGCAGACATGCAGCGTGAGTCTCTATGCAGTTAAAGAACTTTCTCAGGTCCAGATGAGCAAAAAGACTTTGGGAACAGCCAGATGCGGTCACTGAGGCTGCTGCTGGTGCCACAGAGCAGGTGAGATGGTTCCAGTGCCTGAGAAAGAGTGGGTAACACTGAGGAACTGCACGCCTGCCTCCAGAATCCCAGATAGCTGCATGCCAGGATATGAATGCACTCAAGACACGGCTAATTAAGAACAGCGGTGCACTGGCTGGGTCAGAAGCCAAGACACTCTGCCTGGAGAAAAGGCCCCACAGACATGCCTCCTCTTATTAGTGCAAGCAGACAATCACTGACTTCCTCCACCCGGATGCAGGAAGACAACCTGGTGGTTTTCTCCTTCATTCCGGCAGAAACCACTTTGTGTGTTGATCTTAGAGTCTTGTGGGTGGTGCAGAGTTTACAAAAATTACAGAGCTCACTGCAGCTGCCAGTTGCAAGCGATAGAGAGAGCTGGAACTCTGGGGTTAAAATACATCCTTTCTGCTCATCAGGACTGCAGCGGTGCTGATACAAGTCCTGAAATCATTCTGCAGGTCTGCCAAGCATTTATGGCCCCTAGCAGACGTGAAATATTAGAGGAAAACATTTGGTGCCACTGAACTCACATTTTTTCCCCATGCTGCCAAGAGTTCCCTCAAACAAATGCGGGACCCTGCTGATTGCTGTCAATCTGGCTTTCTCCTTGACTGTCCCCCACTTTGTGAAGCCACCTGTGATGTTTCTGGCTCTAAGCACTTTCCAATAGAGGAATGATTTTGGTCAGCCCCTTTTACATGTTCTACAGTCAGCCTGAAGGCATTCCTGCCATGGCAGACAGTCTGGCATCAGATCTGGCTTCATTCTTACCACATATCCTAGATATTTCCATCTTCATTTCTGGATAATTTAGGAGATTAAGTCTTGTTCAACTCCCCGGCGAATCTTAGTATTTGTTATAAATTCATTCCATTTAATACCTACTATTTCCCCAAGGCATTTAATTTCAAAAGCTTTTAGATGTCTGTCTGTACCTTTGGTGGATTTCCAGCTTTCACATCCAACTGTTAAGGTGGAAACAGAATTTCAGTGGAAGACTCCTACATCAGTTTTAAATTGTGGGTTATCAACACCTACATCTTCTTTATGTTGGCCAAATGCAGCTGCTGCCTCCTTGTTGTATTGCACTATTTCCTTCTGGACATCCTGTCCATCCCCATCTTACAAAGGAAAGGCGAAGTGAAGATGCCTGATTTGCATCTTGCTTATTTTTTCATTGCATTATCAGGGCTGAAAATTACTGCGGTTCTCATTAAGTCTATTTGATTTTTAACTTACCTTCTCTTTTTTCTTTTCTTTCGCCCCTTTCTTTTGCCCTTAAGTGTCTGCTGGAAAACAACCCAGCTGTGGTTTTTGTTGAGCAACATTATGGACGTTCTACATGAGTTACTTTTCTTATCTCCCACTTTTTCCCACTTATATGAACAGTGGCTCCAAACAGCAGGGGTAGAAGATTGCACCTCTGCTTGTCTGCATGAATGAGTATTCATCCAGTCAAGCTGTACTTCAATCAACAAAGCTGCACCTTGACCTAAAGCCTCCATGAACTTCTCTTAACATATCCTGTCATTTCAAGATGCTACAGTACCAGTCCTGATGGACAGATTCAAATATCTCTAAAATATGAGTACAACCTAGACAATAAATCACTGGGGGAGACATTTCAAATAAGAGCTTAGTTGAGTTATGGTCAAGATTAAATTGGGTCAGCATATGACCACCTGTTCTACTGAACTTCAGCTCATTCCTTTGTCCTGCCTGAACCACCACAGAAGAAGAATTATCTACCAACAAAAACAAGCACAAAATCATATTAATTACTAGAACAGGTCAGGCCATCTTTAAATTCTGCTCTTCTTTTTGGGGGCTTTGTTTGTTTGTTTTGGGGTTTTTTTTCTCTCCTTAATTACACTTTTCTCCACACTAAAAATTCAGTTACCTTTACCTTTTTAGTTTTTGTCATTTTCTGGATCCATATTCTTTTACAGCTCTCCTTTTGTGTTGCTTTCCCCCTGTGCTATGAGCTTTATGATGATCTACTTACACATTATTTATTTGCCAAGATTTAGAGATCATTGCTCTACTCAGCTGTTTAATATTATCATTGCTTATTTCCTTCTCTTCTTGTTAAAAATCCTTAGTTTATGTCCTTAGGACATCTCCTAAGGTGTAAGCTATGCTGGTAAAGTATTTTCCTATCACCTTTTTACACTTGTTCATGCTCCTTTGATACAGTCAGCAACATGTCTCATTTCAGACTGCATTTACTTGTAGTATAATTCACAGAAATTGGGTTTTCCCTCTGAAAGGGTCTGTTTGAGCATTTAATTTGCATAATTTCAACTACTTTTACATATATAAACCGACTATGATTTATTAGTTCTTGGCTGTCTGGAAGGCTGCATTCATGTGCCAGCTATGAAGCTGTTGGGCAGAAAGGCCCAAAAGAAGCCACACTGAGCTCCTGAATTTTTTCCTTCAGCCAAGCTTTCTAGTGAAGTGTTGAAGGAGGTTTACTCCCTTTCAGTTTAGAGGTGTCCAAATAGGTGGGAGCTTCCTAGGTGAACAAGCCTCTTCTCCTTACAGAATGCAGATTTTGGAAACCATAAGCAATTTCAAATCATAAAGAAGTTCTTGCCATGACCTGAGAGTATATTTTGTCAGCTAACAGAGTAAATGTAAATGTAAAATGTTACATTCCCATCCAGTGTCACAGAATTCCCCTCTTCAGCACCTGGGAACTGCAATGTATTAGAAAAAATACTCAACTGCCCCATTATTTAAAAGAAATGTGTTTTTCCTACCAGACTCCAGTGGTGAGTTACTGCTCAACTGCAATGTGGAAACAGGAAATGGCTTCAGTGTTCAGGCTAAGGTCTTCCCGGAATTCAGCAGTGTTTGATCCTGAAAGCTTAAGTGACTTGCTAGGGAGTCACTTTGAACCACAGCTTTATCTTGGGCTCTAATCACTGTTCAGAGGAAGATTCAAACGTGGTCAATTTAACATAACTATCTGATTAATCCTCCCGACGTACCATTTAAGACAGACAATAGCCCAGTTCAGGATGCAGCTCAGGAATGGTGTGCCCAGAGCCTGATGTTGCCCAAGGGCGATGTTGCTTGTAAGGAGACACCCACGTCGATTTTCGATTGATCTGGAACTTCCCGAAGCATTTGCAAATTGCAAGGACCGCACTGAGACTTTTAAAATTTAAATTACTCTAACTTACTTCACAGGGCCATCAGTACTCAAAGCTTCCCTCTAACCAAGAGGAAATACAAATTGCCCTTTGAATAGAGACAACGCTTGGGCTCTATGGTTAGGATTTATCAAAGGAATTTAAGGAAAAAAAATCCTGCTTTAAGTAGCTACATTTCTAACACAAGAGCTTCACAACTACCGAAATTTCCTCCCACATATTATTTAGCTTTCAAAATTATATCCATTCTTCAAGTTTCTGAATTCATAAAGCCATGCTTTGGCTGAAGGCCAGAATATGCAGGAGGAAACAGACTCTTATTTTGCTCAAGATGCTCTGATGGAAAAATCAGAGTTTAGATTCTTTCTGAGGATGCAAAGATATAATCTTCTTATACCAATAGCACATGAATGCAAAAATTATTCTATGGGAAATCTATGTCAAGAAATTCAGCTCCTCTCATGATGAGTACCATCAAAATGGTCACAAACTATGATGACAATGAATCAAGCCCCATTTTAAACACAAAAATGAAGACAATTAAAATCTAAGTGAAAATAACTTGCTCCCTGGACGGAGCTGAGGATTGTGACTGTCAGATTTTGATGAAACTACGACTTTTCATCTGCTTAAGGCAAGTTAAAATTCAGTTAATGCACAATGCAAATCCTCCTTTGCAAACACACTTAACACCTCCTTTTCACAGGCAGCTATTTCAAAACCAGCACTTGTATAACAGAGAACAGTTTAAAAGCTCAGAAACCTTCCATTCCTAAACTTTAACTTCAGAACTGCCAACGTTCAAAGGTAAGTGAATCAAAAAAATGCCAGACCACAATAATCTACACAGATGGGTGATGGGGTCGGTGCTGGAGACCCCCTGAGCAGCACAGTCAGCCTGCAACAGCAGCACTCAGAATCTCTACAGGTTTTACACTCACTTCTGGTATACCTGCATACAGCCCAACATGAGTGTTCCATAACTCACAGGGTTTCAAAATTCCTGGAAGATTTCTTAGCCAATGTGACAGTTTTTGGCCCTTTTGAGAGCGCAAATATCCACAGACAAAAACTTCAGGCAGGCTGAGAGGGTGGAAATGAATCTCCCATTGCTTTTCCATCTCAGCCTGCTCATAGGGAAAATCCTCCCAGTCCTGGCACATAATGCAGAGCTGCATGGTCCATATTTTATTTCCTTACACCAATGCAGCCCTAGGATGGACAAAAGCCTGTTTGGCCACAGCTGTGCACAACTGCAGGGCTCCCTGTGAGCATCCCTGGTCCTGCCTCCCAAAAATGCCAACCACTGACAAGGAAATACTCTGTCTGCAGAAATGCAGGATGCCCTGAGTTCTCTCATGCACCACGCTTCACCTGTCTACAAATGGCTGGGATTTCCTCATGAAGTGTCCACTTCCCTCCTCACAGTTCTGTATCCAGAAACCAGCTCAGCCAGGCTGACAGAAACAGGCCACATGCCTGCCTTCCCTCTCTGTGCCAACAAGACAGAAAAGTGACTGGAGGAGAGTAAAGGTAAATGAAAAAAAAATTCACATCACCTTTACAACAATCAGTGCAAAACTGTACTGAATTTATCAAAATGAAGGATGATTTTTCACTCATTTATTAATTACAACTTGGCAAGCCTGGAATAAAATAAAAATGCCTTCTAAATTTCAATTCATTACTGTATACTGATGGATGCTAAATTATTCTAATGTAGCTGATGTTACTATTCATATTGCTGAAATAAAACTTGACACATCCAAGTTGTATCAGACAGCTCCTTTAACTTCCTACTTGTATTTCCTTTTAAATTAAGTCAGACTTTTTTCAATTATGTATTTCCTGCTGGGTTTTTTTTCCAGGTTTTCTTTCTTATTAATTTCGGTGAAGCAGCTGTAAGAGGTAACAATTACAGCAAAAATGTTTAATTACCCAAGTAGCTTTTAAACAGCACCTGTGGGCATATACACTCCTTCCGAGAAGTTACTTAAAAGTAAACCTACAAGAATTATTGTTAAATAATGGTATGGTTATCAAAGAAAATTATTCTCGGTGAGTCATTTTACATTAATTACAATGTATTATTTGCAGGGCAATGTACTTGCAGTTCATTCTGCAGTGTTCCTAGGGTAATTTCATGAGGAGCTGGTCCCATCAGGAACCAGAGGCAGGAACTGGATTGACAAGGCCCTTGCACAGAATCTCTGCCTTCAAATCACCCCACCAACACCAGAGTCTGCAGCAAACTTGGCAGAAATGGACTGGAGCAATAAAACTAAAGAAAACCAGTTAGAAGAGGCTACAAACAGCTGTAAAATACTTAGAGAAAACCATGGAATTGAAGACCTGACCAGATTTCCAAACCTTGTTTTCTAACATTCTTAAAATACCCACTCCTTTTTGAAAAATATCTCTGAATGAGTCTGAATTAACAGTGTGCTCTAAAAATCTGACAATTAATTCAGAAAAAAGCTATTCAAATACCATTTATAATCGATGAGTGAATACAATTCAGGTGGCATTTTAAATGTATGAAGTAGAAAAGTAGCTGTTAATCTCTACAATTTTATTTCTTCTAATAGGAAACTGCATCATGCGTGGGTTTCGGCTTTTTTGGTTGGAAGACAAAATCTCTTCTACAGCTGCAATAATTTTAATGAGATTTAATAATACACATAATTTACATATCACATGTAGTGTATTTTTATGCATCAAGCTCAGCTGGAGTACTCACAGTCAGTTCTATAATAGACTAGAAATATCTTTTTTGAGAGCTTGGATTATTATTCACAGTACCCTTCCATTACCTTTCCAAATTCTTCACTGATGAGTCCAGCAAAGGGAAAATCACTGCAACAATGCACACTTAATTTATTAAGACATTAAAGCCCCAGCCTGCTGCTGTGAACCACGGCAGCTCCTCTCTCCTGGCACTCTGTTAATAGCTACAGCAGCAGAGGCTGATCCCAGAAATTAAACAGTGGCCAGCGGCTTTCTCATCATATGAATCAGCAAATTTATATAATGTCAAAATCCTAAAACTTGGGTGGCTGAATCTTACTCATTATCCCGTCCTCCTGACCAACAGGGAACTCCAGATTTTGGAAATTATCTCTAACTCACTGTGATCAACACCCAAGGATAACAGTGGCTCCACCCTGCTCCAGGGAATTAAAGCCCAGGTTAAAGAGCTTCCTTACCGAGGAATTGTAGCTAAAAACTAAACCAGCATTAATTGTTTCTAGCACAGAGAAAATGCACCTGGAGCTGGAGCCTAACCACACAGAAAGGAATGAGAGGAAAGTGGGAGAAACATTGGAGGAAGATGATAATAGAAAAAGTCAGAAAGAAGAAAGAGAGAGAGTATTTTCCGTTAGGTAAGTCAAGAGAGTCAAAGATGTCAATGGGATTCACACACAAAAGCAGCTCTTGGAAGGATCTGCCTCAATCAGCCCTGCAGCTTGACAGTGAATTGGAATGAACACTGGCAGCTAGAGCTGCACAGGTTTTGCAACCCTTCATTTTCTGGGAAAAAATTTAGGCTAAAAACTTTTGGGTCAGAAGAGCAAGGTAAAGACTCAGAAATGGTCATATAGTCTCTCCCTGGGGCTCTGCCTGGATGCCATAAACTTTGGTGGAAACGTGTTCTGCGAGCACAACAAGAGCATTTCCATATATCCTCCCATGACCAGATGTCTCTTGCAAAAACCCCAACTGGTTACCAAAGAAAACCCTAATTTCTGTTAAAAGAAACCAATCTGAAACATTGATTATTCATAGAAAAAGCTGATTTTTTTTTTTAACTACAGCAGCACCTTCAAAAAGTTATCTTTTTCTATCCAGGCTAGCCGAGGTCAAACAATTTTAGAAATTATTCTTGTATAATTTTTTTGAGCATGAAAACGATTTGCTAATATTTTACTGAAAATTAGTCTGAAGGATTGAACACAGTAACGGTGCCTATTCCTTAAATTCCATTGATAAGCACATCCTAGAGCTCCTGCAGGGAATATGCCCAACCTTCCCTACTGCCCAAACATGTCACCCTGAAGTCTCTGCTATCATGCACACACAGCATACAGGGATGGGTTATCCTTGTATGGTTTGACAGAACAGCAGAAGTAGGACGTGGGAGGGCAGCCAAATACCTGAGGCTAAATTCCTGGCACATTAAAAGCCTATTTACTATTGCTCATAATGCTATTTCATATATAAAAATACAAAAGGAGATCCATGTGGAATTAACTATATTGTTCATGTCTGTGGTTTTCCCCTCGCCTTTTTTTTTTAACATGAAGAACTAGGTCAATATTTTCCAGAATTACCCAGCTTGTTTTATACTATGAGAAAGGAAAACCATTCCTAGTATGAACACTGTTTGGGTGAAAACAACATTATTTATGGGAATTTTTCCCATGTGACATTTTAGAAAGGGAAGCATAGTAGAAAACCCCTTTACCATATGGAATAATACAGGTTTTTATGTGAAATATCAGTACAGACATCTACCACTAGAACAATAAAGCAGTAGCAGCCTGTTAGGTGGGCCACTCAGCAGAGGAAAATGAAGATTAGACCGTGCCTTTGGCTTTCACAGCTCTGTTTTGATTTCACAAGTGTGCAGAGTAATCTAGATTCTCTGTGACATTTAAAGTGCCCCTTGCAAGATCCATCTTCCTTGATTTTCCCAGTTTTGACTTCTACATCAGTTGTCTCCAATTTGTTCAGCCACCTGATACCCAGCTACAGGGATGCTGTCACTCTCCACGCTTCCCCTACACCCCTGGGTGCCCCACTCTCAACTTTCACCCCTCTGAGTGATAGGGGTGAGAAAACCAAAGTGTCAGCCACGCCAGAATGGATCACACCCAATGACAACGGTTTAATTTAGCTGCCAGACTCTGTCATATGTAGAAAAGGAAGTTTACTAGAAGTAAAATCCGCCCAAATCTGGACAGAACTTTCCAGAAGGTAAGAAAAGGAGAAACAAAGGAGAAACATCAAAAGACATTACAGCATTATTTGATGCTCCTTTCTTGGCAATAATTTCACCAACAGCAGGAAAACAAATGTTTCCAGTTACACGTAGGCTCTCACACTCATGCCTAAGCGAGGCCACAGCTCTCTCTGCTATGTTGGGGTGCCTTAGTTGCCAAATATGTCTCTGAAATACGAGGTTCCTCCTGCAGCAGGGCCTGGATAATGAGGGACAATTATGAGATGAAAACACGCTGAGTTCCAAAGGAGAATAAATACCGTGCAATAGGGTATGAATGATTTTATTGCCAAGGAAGCAATCATGTAGCATAAAATTAAGGTATTACATAAAATTAAGGGGTAGTTGAAAATCTGAGCTTCATTCAGAGGAAGGAAAATTAAGGATTGCCTGCCATCATTCATATAAAGAAAAACTACCAACGAAAGACAGAATTTTGTCCCACCTGTTGCTGAGAGACAATAACAACTAGTCCTTAAGAAAGAAAAGAAATGGCCAAGGTGAGGAAGGGTGCAGCTGGCTACTCTCTTACCTGGGGGGGTTTTCTCTTTGGAAGGTGTAGTGGTAGAGACACCACAAGATTTTGGCCAGGTGGTGAGGGCTTGGCTCCTCTCTCTCTCTCGCTATCGGCATCGGACAGGCTGCGATCGCTGTGGGGAAAATCCACCACCACCGCGGGGTTCTGTCTCCCGCTCCCCTCTCCTACCGTGAGTGCAACTTTGCTCATGAGAGGAGCTGCTGAACTGGGACCTTACTAACAGCCCATCTGACTGGAAAGGCCCCTCACCATCTATTAGGGTGCCGCAGGGGAAAACCTGGGACAACAATCCCTTCCCCTTTCCCGTGGAGCACAGCTCCCAGCTCTGCGCAGCAGCTGCTACGGAGGAGCTGCCTGGGGCTGTGTGCCCACCTGACTCCCACGGCTCCTGCTAAGGCTGTGAACTTTTCTGTCACATTTTTTTGTGACTGCAGAGAGGTGCCTGCCTCTCCCATCCCAGCCACTGCAGCCCACTTGGCCACCCAGCCCGCCCGCCATTACTGCCTGAGGGAGACACGGCTGAGCCACAGCGCCCCCTGGAGGCACGGGGGAATCGCGGCTGCCATGCCCGGCCAGGAGCCACCAGCGCCCCTGCTGGCCGTGCCCAGAACTGCACCGCAACTACGTGCCCTCCTCACCAAACGACACAAAAAATGAAAATAAAGACATTTCAGAGAAGGTGAGACTGCAGCAGGCGATCCCAGGATAAAAAGGCTCTCAAATGCATCTGAACCAGAGGTGGAACCATTTGTTTCAAATTAAGTAATGGGCATATTTTGCCGATAATCAAAGGAACAGTCAATTATTGATAACTTCAGAGCATTAATCAGTTGCTTGAAAAAAATGTTCCCCAATCAAAATCAAGTGCAATCGCTTCTAGATCTTTCCATGCCCTTGCACAAAAAAAGGAGGAAAAGTATCAGGAGCTTTTTAAGGACCCTCTAGATGTTGGTGCCTTTATTTGCTTTCTAATTTAAAGAAATTCTGTTGACGTATTAAAATAACAACTTGTTAATCATTTAAATTCAAGTGAATATTGGATGTGACATGCAGGAAATGTTCTACATAGCCTTGTCAAAGAAAATGAACTTCTCACCTGGAGGGAGGCAAAGGCAGGGGGAAAATATGACAACCAATTATATTTTCTGCTATTTTATATCTATTTCCTCTAAAGCATTCCACCAAAAAGCCAGCAGGGATCTTTGGAATCATGACCATAGTTTGCATAACTAGAATAAACCATAAAACATGAATAGTTAAGTCAGTTAGGGAATGTGTATTTGAATTTCATATTGTATTGCAAGATTTTTTTAGGTGCTTTAGAAGTGTGAGTCCAAAATATGTGATTCTTTTCTATTTTCAGTGACAAGTCAGGCCCTCCACTCCAAAAACTGAGCCAAGTACTTTGGAGAGTTTCACCTACAGTGAGGTCACATCATAAGGAATTAATGATACAATATTATATAAAATATCTTTATTACCTAGAGAAATGACTACAGCTCAGGCAATTTTCTGAGACACCTTCAGCACAGCTGCTAATAAAGTTTCATCAGCTGGAGGGCAAGGGGGAAGAAACAAAAAGAGGAGTCCTTTAACGAAAAGCAATTTTCAAAAAATTATTTCAGGAACTCACTCCTGAGTGCCTGCAATCCAGGATGTGCCACACATGACCTTGTGCTCCAAGTGCAACTGAACTCCAAAGAGGAGATGGACACAGGCTGGAGAGATTTATGTGGCTACAGACTTGTTGATTTTACAGTTGGGTGGTGTGCAGCTCTGATTTAACATGTGCTGAGCAGGTCTTCATATAAAAGAATAATAATAAATTAGTGATACACATCTAGATTTATGTGTAATGAGTCCAGAGTGCAGAATGCACTCTTAATGAGTTTTAGAAATCTGTATAAATAAATATAACGGAAATCACACCATGAATATCTCTGTCTTGTGTCTCTCAATAGGATCTAAATTAGATACAGTCTGTTTTCAACATATATATAGATATGCTCACAGAAACACACTAATTATCAGCCTGCAAAATCAGCTTGGGTTTTGAGAACCAATTAAGATCCCTGTGGGTTCATTTTTTGTCAGGGAAGTCAGCAGAGACAACTCAAAACATACACAGGAAGTCTATCTGCTGCCTAAGATGAGATTTGTACAATTGCTTTTCTGACCGTAACGACGCTTACTTCATTTCTTTTTGCTAACTTTACATTTCCCATATATGATTCATGGTGTTATGCCAAGGTCACCCAGGTCCCTGGTATGAAAAGGTTATACAAATACATCCCTGGAGGAACTAAAATGAATCAGATATGCAGCGGACAGACTGCAGGCCTGGACTTGGAGAGGGAGGGAGGGTGAAAGCCAGACCCCTGGGAAAAAAAAAATAACCAACCAACCAACTTCACACAAAACACACATAAATTCACTGGGAAGGAAAATCAGCAGAAAATGTTTCCTCTGGAGAAGGAACAGGAAGGCAAAAAGGTAAAACCCAACATTTACGCTTCTAGAAACCATCTAGAGCTCCTGGTGCTCTGCTTTCTCATGCTGCCCCCAAAACCAGCACACACAGAGATCCATGCCCTCAACTGAGCACTGACAAGGACTAAAAGATACAGCCTCTCTCTGTATCTTGCAAATCATGCAAATCTCTGCTGATTTGCAGCTGATATTCATAGAATCAGAGAAAGCCTCAGGTTAAAGATCACCTAGTTCCAACCCCTGCCATGGGAAGGCATGACATTCACTATCCCTGGTTGCTTCGAGCTTCATCCAGCCTCGGACACTTCCAGGGATGGGGCAGCCACAGCTTCTCTGATTTTCTGTCAGGCAAGCAGTATCACATATTAAGGCTAATAATTTATCACTCTACATCTTCAAAATACTGTAATAATAAGCAATTCTGAGTTCTTCCAAACTTGTATGTCACTGCCACAGAGCGATCATAAGCAACTTCAGCTCTGTGATAAAGACAGGTAGTTTGGACTTCAGCAGTAGACTGGACCAAAGAAATCCCAGCAATCATTTTCCTGATTTTGTTGGTTTATGCAATGGCAAGGTTCTGAGCAACTCCTTGCTCAGAACAGCAACTCCTTGAACTCTATTAACCTGCATTTCTTCTTGCCCTGGTAGAGTCCTGCTGAAATTCTAAAAATCTCTCTCCCTCTATCCTGCTTCACTTCGAATGCCTGTTCTTTCTATTACTCATCAAGTCAGATTTAAAACATAAATGGAACAAGGTGGCAGAAACTTGCTTCCAGCTCTAAATTCCTGACAGTACAACCCAAAGTAATTTATAGTTGAAAAAAGAAACAATAAGGCAATGACTTCTTGTTATTGTTACCTTTACTTGAGAGGTTACAGCCAAAAACTGTCCAAATTCCAGACAGTGCAGGAACAGTCACACCTTCTCCTGCCAACTTACAGCATGTTAGGACAGGAATAACTTTTGTAAGAGGACAACATGGTTGAGGCTTTTTCAGAGCAACAATTTTTTAAACAGTGGCTTAAGAAACATTATATTCACTGACACACTGATAACCGAACACCTGGCATGAGACCTGCATGTTCCAAATAAACCTACACCCATTCCCTCTGCTCCTGCTCTTGTGCTATGGATCATCTGGGCTGGAAGTCTCAAGATCTGACTGATGCCCTCCATTGCAAGTTCATCTTCCTTATTAGTTTTGCCAATCCTAGCTAAGTCAACTCTGTTTCTCCCACTTAAGCAAAAAGAACTTCCAAAATCCTAAGCTTGTTTTTCCAGCTTTTCATTCGCTGCTCCTCTTTGCCTCTACTTCCTTCCCACCTATTCCAATAACAAATATAAAAATATAATACTTTCAGCTTTCCATTTCCCATCAACATTTATATCTCCACGTCCTTCCTCTTGTATTTCTGTCCCAGCTGCAGTTTCCCTTTGCCTATCCAGCCTCTTCCTTCTCCTTTCAGTTGTCTTCTCATCCTTCTGAACTCATCCAACTCATCTGCTCATGTCCTTCAAATCCACATCTGTCTTTTCTTTTATTCTGTTCTCTGACCTTTTATTCCATTAAACACACCCCTGGTTTCTACCCTCCTAAAAATCTCACTTTTCACGTCAAATCCCAACCCTCTTTCCGTATCTGCATGACATCTTGATCTTCCTGTCTTCATTGACATTTTCCACCAGTCTCTTTCACACAAATCATCTGAAATTATGTTCCTCACCAATATTCAAACAATTTTTCCCCATTTTCCAGTGATGTTATTGGACATCCATATATTTGTCTTCCCAAAACATAGATGGAGATTCTTTACCAAGTAATACTTGTGAAACAAATTTCATTAACAAATTGTGTTATTGAGAATAAAGTCCATAGTACTGAGAATATCCTCAATGAAGTTAGAGGGAAATGAAAAACTTCTGGTTTTAAGGGCAGGTTTATCACCAAGAATTCAACATCACAAGCTGTGCTTGTGCTTTTCCATCTACCAGAAAAAAACTGACCTTGTGGAAATAACTGCACAGGACTCAAGAAAAGTCTAATGAGGCCTCATTTCATACCAAGGACTCCTAAAGCATGAGGTACTGCATCACTGCATCCAGTACTAAATCTCTGTCACCTCCAGGTGGAACCTATGACAACACCATCTTTTGGACAGACAATACAAATTAATGCTTTCCAGTGAAAGGATTGTCCAAGTGAGACTGTCTGGGGTCCATTTCACTGCATTTCACACACCTTTAGGCACACACCTGCCTTTCAAATCAGCTCAGGAGAGAAGCTCAGCTTCTGCCAGGGACCCACTGGGCTCCTTCCAATACCTCCCCTGATGTGTGCTTTAAAGAAAAGCCTTGGCTCAAGTCCGTCCCTTCCCGAGGCACACGGAGGGAGCACGGCCTACGCGAAGCTGAGCCAGACGCAGCCACTGGCACCGAAAGGGCTCCGGCTGCTGCCTGCCAGTGCCATCAGGTGAAGCCTCTCAGCGCCCTGAATCAACACAGCAGCATGAAGGAGGCAATTCCTGACATTTCCGGCTCTGAGGGGAGATGTCCGGAGCCTGGGCTCCTTTCCAGGTCAGACTGGCTGCCGCCACCAGCACTGATGGCGTGAGGGAGAGCAGTGCTGCTGTCCTTAGGGTGAGCGAGGGCTGCGGAGACAGACAGGAACAAGGGGAAAATCTCTCTGGGTTAGAGAAACCTGTCAGCCTCCCCTTTCCTTTTTTTTTTTTTNTGACAGGATTAAGATTCTTATCTCAGTAAGCTATTTTCTTAAAGTTGAAAAATCAAGAAATGGACTGCAAAGCTCAGAGTTTTTTGCACGCCCAGGATACCAGTGCAGGGATGCTCTGGTGAGGTCGGGGAATCTCCTCCACAGGCAATTATCACTTCATTCAGAAAACTAATGAATGAACAGAAGATCCTATTCTACCCAAATCCCGTTTCTGTACCCAAAAAATGCGGGTTTTACAGGGCAGACAGAAATGGAGGAAAATGAAACAGTTCAGAGTTGTCAGGAAACCCCCTCCAATCTACCACGTAATTTGTTTTAATAGCACTTTCAGATGAAGACCATGGTATCCAAAGGCTTTTCCAGTGTTCCTGGGAGCCTTCAAGCCGTACTGCTCCCATTTCTCTACCTCCAAGCCTTAGCATGAAGTTGGAGAAGAATAACCCCAGGAAAATATTAGCAGTTCTCACATGCAGAGATACATCCCCCTAGTCCTGGAGTCCTAGACTTCCAGTACAACTTATTCAGGAGATGCAAAGTTTCATCAAGCTATAGAGGATGAAATGGAGATCATTTCACCTTTCCAAAGTGCCCTTTTCTCCCTGTTTCGTCTGTGATGTCTCTCAGACTGTCCTTACCCTGGGGACTTGAGCACAAACTGCTTGGGATGCTGGGCGCATCCTGCCCTGGACTCCCTCCCTGCCCATAAAAAATTGTTTAGCAGGAATCTTTGGCCAACTTAAGGTCCTTAAAGAACCAGTTATAACCTCTCATTTTCCAGAGAGAGATTGCCAAACTCAAAATGCACAAAACATCACAAAACAGTTTCAATATATTGAAGTGTTCAGATGTCATTAAAAACAGCCTGTTTATTAATTAACAAGTATGCAAGAGGAAGCTGTCAGACTACAGGGCTTGTCACAGGGAACAAGGCTGTCCCTGTGCTTAATTAACTCCTTGAACTGCAGTTTCAGTTGAGTACTTCCCTTAAATTCAGATTCTGTTTACATCACCCTAATTGTTACAGCTTTAACTAATGGTCAGGATAGAAACTGTGTGCATATCTTTGTATAATAATGACTTTTTTTTGGTCATATTACAGGCGTGGAACCAATTCTTTTGTTTGGTTTTCTGCTGTTTTTAACAGACCATCACTCATCTATGGTTTTCCCCTCAGAGCTGTCTTGACTTGACAGCAAAAGTAACACTGCAATTTTTTTCAACAACAACAAAAAAAAATCCCATCTCCCATACTCTTTCTCTGACCCAGTGAACCTCTTCTTCTGTAACTTTACACCAGAGAACAGCTCTGCTCTGTGTTTCCATCTTATTAAATGCTTTTAAGATTTTAATCATTCATTCATTGGCTGCTAAGTGAATATTATATACCTTTCCTGTAGGCAATCAGATACCATAATGCTTTAATGTTAAAACTTGCTGCTGCTGCAAACAAAAAGGTAACAAATAGTTTCTTATTCAGTGCTGAATCAGTACCCAGAACACCACCTCACTAGCTGCAAATACCCTGAGGACACCTTTATTAACAGAGCTGATCCAACAATATTTGAAAACAAAATAGCCAAAGACAATGTTCATAATGAAAAACCAGGCAGAGTTGTAAAACAATAACTTAGGGTTGTGATTTAGCATTTTCATGGGCAAATGCTAAAATTGTATCACTGCCATCCAATGATATTTTTAGGTCTCAGTGAAAAACTTCCTTTAGGTCTTTGTTTGTTTGTTTTGCAGTTCTCTTGGTCAAAGAACCCATTTGGTTGTGTGTATTTTGTCAGTTACTCGAATACACAGGAGATCAAAAGCAGCGATATTCCTGATAAATGTTCTTGTGCTCTGTACCTGCAAGGAGGAGCAAACTGGGAATTTAAGTAATTCTGTGTTCTTTCTTAGGCATCTATTTTTTGGCAACTGCTAGAGACTGGCAATTGGACTAGATGAATCCTTAGTCTGGCTATTTTGCCATTCCTGAGATTATTTTAAAACAATCTGATAAATTGGTAGAGCATCTGTGCATGATACAAAGGTTTTCACATCATGGTTATCCAGCAAAGCTTTCTTTTATCAAAAATGTCAAAACTATTTCTTTTTACTCAGGGCTAAAATGCTTGCTCTGAACTAACCTATAGTTTCACACAGCAATCAAATGACAGAAATTCTTTTTCAAGCCTCTGTTTTTTTTCTCCTTTCTTGGATTTTTATTTCAAACTCCAAGGATCTGACCTCAAGCATAATAAAGTCAACAAAAATCTTTCCAATATCTTCATCAGATTCTGGGTCATGACCAAAGCTGGCTTCCTCCCTTTCCTTGTTCCTTCTGTAACAGTTACAGGCCAAACAGACAGAATAACAACCTGTTGACAGGTAACACTAATTTACAGTCATGTGAGAGGCAGAAGCATCACACACAGCTCTGCTGTAAACTGAGCTCAGTGCTGTTTGCAACTGAAATAACTTCATGGTTCAGGTTTCTCCACAATCATAACAACAACTTTTTTCTTTGAAGGCCAAGTATTCCTCCAAACTGATATGTCCTTTACATCACTGGGTATCTCCTAGTCTGTCATGAAATAATAAAACCCACACAGATGTATAAGAAGTCAGAAATTAATCCTTTAATGGGCTTTTACCAAGATGGTTCTGTCAGTTTTGCAGCTCAGATCGCACTAGAAGTTATGAGGCACGTGACAACTTTTGAATTATGATATCTTTAAAAAATTTGTTTGAAAAACTTTCTTGCTACAAAGCCACCTGAGTTTAGAAAACATGGAGGCTGGGGAACAGGGAACAATTCTTGCCCTACCAGCAATTCTAGTGAAGGCTTTTCTTTCAACGCTTCCCCAAGCCTGATAATTCCTGCACCATTCAATATTCCATGAAAACAAACAAAATTATGCATTAGCTGATTGGGAAGTCTCACGTATTTCTTGGCTATACTGGATACCCCCAACTACCATTCCTAAATTTCAGTATGCACTACCAAATTACAAAGCAGGTACTGCTATTTATCCTATTATACTCAAAAATAATGCCTTTCATATTAGATGTACCTTTTTTTCTGGTAGTGGAGCCGCTTTATCCTTCAATAAGCTGTTAAATTATTACAACCAGAAAGTCAGCCATAACTTCTGGGAAGGTCATAGCTTCACTTACAAATACAAACAGATACCATCAGGCTTCTTCCTTACACCATTTTATTGTTTGATTTTTGGTGTGTGTGTATGATACATAGTTCTGCTACTTGGAGAGCTGTATATACATGGAAATCAGGTTTTATGGACACCAAGATCAGTCTGCTTAGCAGGAAAAATTGGCAGGGAGGCTAAGGAAGAAAGCTGAAATACCTGTAAACTCAAATGTAAAAACTTCATATCACTGAGAGTCACAAGGCTTTTCTTTTACACCAGGACATTGCATCAATGTATTAATTTGCACTACTGATCAGAGAACCTTGAACAGGTTCATGAGCTATATAATGAAACAAACTGCTGAACAACTCAACGTCAGAAAGCCAGCAACATGGAACTAAATCTCACCTCTCAAGAAAAACAGGAAAAGAAGACACTTTTTCATGGCCTCTTGCCATTAAAAAAAGAGAAATTCTCATTTGCTTTCACTGAGAAGGTTTGAATAAACATTCTCAGCATAATTTTTGCCTTTCTGACATCACTGACTGTAATATTTTGAACTTAAATTTCCAAATATACAGACATATTTTGGCTAATCAGGAAGCATATAAAACCAAATCAAAAATAAATTTGGTGAGATAATAAGATGGAAGCTCTCACCAACAACTACACCCAGCCTGCAAGATACACCAGTGCAGAATTCTAGACAGATTTATTATTTATGACTGAAACTCACCTTGAAACAATGCAAGGGAATGATGCAAACCAAGTAAAAATGCAAGATTTTTACTGAAGCACACACTGCATCCTTTCTCTTAGCAAGCTGCTTTTGCAGGACATCCTTCTGTAAAAACTACCCCAAACAATTGCAGCAAAAGGGAGAATTTTTTGACTTAATTTTTCTACCTGTAATTGTCATACTGCCAAAACAATTGGGAAAGGTATGAGCAATTCCCGAAACAGTTGTGTTTTAATTGTGATGCCAAGTATTTTGGTTATGAAAATTTTTTTCTGACTGAGTTGAAAGTCTATAGCAAGTACACAGAAAGTCCTAGGGCAAGAACAAAGGTGCAGGGTAGAAGCTAGTTTATTCAGGCTTGTCAAGTTAAATCTTGTAAAATATGTACACATTTAATTGTTTTCATCATTTATATACATCTCAAGTGTGGAAGGGGCCTCCTGAATCTTTTAAGTAGAAGGAAAGCACCAATTCTGGAAGTCCTGTTTGATCAGGGAAGAACTCACTCATTTCTGAAGCTTTAAAATATTGGGTTGGTTTGGGTTTTTTTGGTCACACTAAACACAGAGAATTTGGAACCATTTCACTTATTTCAAGCAAAAACATCTCGAGAGCAGCCTGACCTTTGCAAGCAACCCTAACAGTGGGCTAGACACATTATAAAGGATTAAACAAAGCAATAAAGTAATGAGGAAGAAAATGAGGGGCAATGAGTGTGTGGGAGACCCTGTAATTGAGAAAGTGTTATAAAATGAGGTACCACTTGCAGTAAAACACTTAATGGAAGCCCAGCACAAGCCTGGCTTCTCTCTCTTCTTGTCACTTAGTTCTCTGAATGACTGGATGTGCTGCCTCTTCTAAAAAATAGTGAAATATTACAAAAGAGACAACTGGAAAAACACAGATGTGATTTTTTTAGCTTGAGCCTGCCTTCCTGACCCCCCCATGGACACCCACCACTGGCCAGGCTCCTCCCCATCTCCTTTCTTTCCTCAAAAGCAGTTCCTCTCAGCTGCAGGAATGCCAGGCGATTCTTTCAGGTAGCTCAGCCCAACTACTTCTCTTTTCACGTGTCAGGATGTGCCATTCAACAGAGCTTTGTAGGTATATGTTGGGAGGGGTTTTTGCAGGATCAATACCAGGAGTGCACACAAATCCTTCAAGAACAAAACAGGGAGATCTCTGTACCAGTTTACCAGGTCCCCTCAGACCATCTTATCACTTTCACAAGTGCTGACCAATTTTAATACTGTAAAAACTAGGTGGAAAAAATGCACAACACATCCAATATGTCTTTCTACCAACTTTTTTTCAAGATCAACTGTTTTTTACATAAGCCAAAATTCTGCAGCAGCCTCACTGACAACAGAATTAATTTTAGGAGTGACTTCTGTTAGGGGTGAAAACTGACTTATTCTGTGACAAGAGAAGCTTCTGTACAATCTTCTGCTCTAACAAAAAAAATTACAGATGTTTTGGGAAGGTCTGATTTGGTGATGATTGTGGATCAGCAATTAGGAAAGCATCAAAACTTTGGAGGATATTCTCAGAGTACACTGGAAATCGTAACAGCTTACTAAAGATGGTCCTGGGACAGGTATTTGAAACAAACCATTTGAAACAATTCTGGCTTTTTTCAAGAATTCCAAGGAGAATTGAAGGCCTCTGAGTCTTTTCCCAAAAACACAACTCACAGTATTATTAGCATGCCATGTTACCCAACAATAAATATCACATGGCAAGCACTAACGGCAGCAGCACTCTTCTGTTAACTGCTCACTTCGCAAGGAAAAAGATGGGTCTGATTTATTTTCCAGTTTTAATAAAAGAATACTGAAAGAGGATCCTTGTATCATGTCCCTCTTCCAAATTTCAAAACAATTGCCAAAAATAAAATCTGCATATCCTGGGGGAGAAGGGCAGTGGGCATGGAGTTTATCTACCACATGGAATATTTAGGAAATAAACATTCTTTTCCCTGTAGTGGCAAAACAAGTTAGGTGAGCAAAAGATGAAATGATCCGCAAGCCTGGGCTTTATTCCAAGCCCCCTATGTATGAAACCCAACCATCAGTTGGATCATCCCGCCTGTTTTCTAAAGAATATAATAGATGGAAATCTGCTCCTTAAACTGTTTTTCGTACAACAGGAAACCAACAAAACAGCATTGCAACAGCAGCGCTCACAGGGGCTGCAGAAACACCTGATCCTGCCATCACAGCCCTTTCTTGCTGAAGCTTTTTCCCTTTAATAAACATGGGAACTATCTATCAATTAAAGAGAAAATTAAGTTTTCATCACATCCTGCTACACAAGGCTTTTAAGCTGGTCTAAACACACACAGACAATGTATACACACAGACACCTATGTGCAGGAGCACAGACACACACACAAGGCTTAAAGTTTTAGGATGTTCTAAAATATGTTTTTAAGAAAAGTAGTTGCTGCCATTTATGATGAAGAAATACAAATCATTCCTGTCTGTTCCCCCGTTTTCTTCATTATTTAAAACTAATTTAAGAAAAGTTCGAACTTTGATACGCAACATTAAAAATAAAAATGGTTTTTCTCAGAAATTTCATTATACTGGAATCAGGTGATCAAAACATGCCTATCACTGAAAAACACAGATCCACTTGCCCCAAAATAAAAATGGTGCAGTGGACAAAGCTCAATGAACCTATCAAGCACAATCTGGTAACTTCTTAGCCTCAACATTTAAGCTCCCAACACTATTACCCTCTTGAACAAACACAGCTTTTGGAAAGGTTAAACCTGTGAGGTCCTCATCGGAAAGTCCCTGAGTAAATTATAACATGTGATGATGACATTCCTGTGTCTTTTGGAAGCAGCAAGGGGAAGTAAGGGTAGGTCATTATAAGCCACTTGCCTTTACAACCGGCTGTAAAAGACAATGAGGACAGGAAGCTTCCCACCGAGATCAAGGTGCACAATCCCCAGCTAAAAATAAACAAGCCCCGAGAGTCACATCTGCTGGAAAATATCATTGGAGCCTGAATTCCCAGGTGCCGAAGCAACGGGAAGAGAATGCCTTGGTACAGCAGGCTCCCAAAGGATCACAAAATAATAATTACAGGGATTGGCAGAGATTACTGTTCGTGCTAAAGCTGTAGATAAAAATATCAGAGTGTACTAACTTATTAAATCATGGGAAAAAAGGAAATTAAAATATAAATCAGATTAAAATAATTTAAATTTGCCCTTGCCATCCTTTGGCTCCCAGACACAAGGCCTGGAGTTACTCTGTCACAAAACTTTGCTATCAGAAACAACTGGAGCAGTAGAAAAAAACCCCCATATTTCCACCCTTTCTCACCAGGCATCACCCATGAGACATCACCACCTCCTGCATATGTTCCCCACTCCCAAAGACTCCCAGGCCAATCCCAATTGCTCTAGGGATCAACAGCCATGCCTGTGCCAAGGGATATGTACTCTTTGCACAGGGAATTGGGTTGCTGGAGCTGCTGAGATCTCTTCCCATTAAACCAGCCCCAGACAAGTACCCAGGATAGGTGGGCAGTTCTAGCACAGCTGATCAGCAGTAGGAAAAAAATGGACAACCTCATTCCTTAGGGACAGGGAAGCTCTCTGTATTGGCACAGCCATGTTTTGGTTGAGGAATGGAGGAGAGTTTTCTGCCTTCAATGTTTTTTTTTTCCTCCCACAGGCAGGCTCCCATGAACAATGCGACGACAAACTTGAGTCATGTAATTCTTTCCTATTCTGATTTTTTGGCAGCTCACAGAAATGCCTGGTGAGAGTCCACAGTCTGGAGACTGTAGTGGGAATAACAGAAACCCAGAAAGCTCCAAAACCTAATGCTGATACCATTAATGAGCAAATGTATTGGACCTGAAGCAGTTTCATTTAATTCATAGATAGCCTAGAAAACTTTTAAAAAGTGTGGATTGGAAACCATTTCTGGCTGTCAGTACTAGGAAAAACTATGCACAGGAACATACCCTGCAACCTGACATAAAGATTACCTAAACAAAAACATGACCTGGGACTAAAACACAAAATAAAAAATATTCCAGTTGTGTGAGGGCAGGAGGAGCATCTTGTTTCAGGCCTTTATAATGCTTCAATTCCTTACATTTGTTACTGCATGAAACCTCCTGCTCTAAAGAAGAGCTTTTCACACTCCCAGTGCTTCTTTCTTGTATGCTTGGTGGCTTCACCATTTCTTTTATTTCTTGAAACAGCTTTTAAAAACCACTCTTTTTCAGTGCCATCCAAGGACAGCTACACCTGGAGTGGAAAAACTACTTTAGTGACTGGTGGGAACCACACAGTCACTATATAATAACAGAATTGCATAATTATACACGTAAACTCTTCTTTAAAACAGAGTACCCACATTCTAAGAATCAGCAGGCAGGGGTAAAAAATAGAACTGGTGAAGAAAAATAATTAGCCTTCTTTTTTCACTCTTTCCAGGCAGTAACTATTTTTGCAGGACTCATTTCTATCAAGTGTTAATGGGTAATACTCAATAATGTTCCTCTCCTGCAGACTCTGCTGCACTCTGTAACCCGAGAGCTATCACACACTCATTCTCTTGGACACATTTTCCACATTATTTGAATATATCCTTCCCTTAAAATTACTTTGGCATGACATTAAGGAAGTTGTGGCTCAGGTGGTAAATCCAGGACCATCTTGAAAGGCAAGCTGGTGAATTAAGCTATATTCAAATTACACGGGAAACCGCAGGTTGTTAAGATTTTATAAAAATACCCCTAAGAACAAAAGGCATTTAAAATTTTTGTTGACTGCCTAATAGAAGGAGCTATATTCTGGTTCCAAAGCATTCCTATTACAATAGGAGCAGCCCTCACATATTCCCATCTGAAACACAGTTCAAGCTGGAGCAGCTCTAAAGCCCAAACCACCTCAATCCAGTCCACTAAAAATGAAGTATTCCAGGTACTGACCCAAAATGAAGGTCACTAGCTGAATCCTTCCATAGGTTTGCTTTTCCCTCATAACTTTTCTTTTGCAGGATTCAAATCTGCTGCATATCAAATGCACAGAGCATCACTTCATTGCTTCCAGCACAGCACAGGAATGCTCAGATCATCATAGCCTGAACCACAGGTGAGGGAAAACAGAGGGGCAGTTTCATGGCCTCCACACACCAAGATTATCACCCAAAAAAGAAAAAGTCTGCTGTGTGGACATGCAAATATGGAAAAACAGGTGAAGTTCTTTTTCTAACACTTCGGATTTTTGCAGTAAAAATCTCTGCTGAATAACTTTATGCATGAAAACTCCCATCCCAGAGGTTTTACAGAAAAACCATCAGAAATTATTAAAACAGTAATTAATTCCAGTGTTTTCATGCAGATCAGCTTGCTTGCCTTCACAGCCCAGTTATCTTCTCAGCTGCTTTCCCCCCTTTTCTACCCCTAATTTTAAAACAGATTAATATTAATTAATATTAGTTAATATTAATATAAAGCATGGGCCAGAAGCAGGAAGTGACTTCCCTAAGCCAGAATGATTTGGAGGACAGGCCCTTGAGTCGGATTGCTGCAGTGATGGAGATCAGATATACAGCTCTGGGGGAAACATCTAATTTCACCTTCTAAACACCTGCAAAAAAAAAAAAAAATCTCACTGTGATCAGAGGAATCAGGGGACTGGGATTTATGAGTAAGACTGTCAAGATTGTAAGAAACAGAATACTGTGTTTCCAGCTCCCTTGCCAAATATGTATTATGAGTTCAGTTCATTTTACATAGATTCAAGCAAGCAACAAAAAAGGAAAAAAGAGAGAAATAAAGAAAAAAAATGTTCTTTCAGTCTACAGAAACATCAGGGATTAAATGTCAATAGCAAATCTCTCAGTACTTCCTGCCACCACGCCAAATAAAGCCTGCTTCCAAGCCAAACATCTGCTTTGTCTGTCCCAAACAGGAACTCATGAGAAGGAAATGTAGCACCCTGCACACTGTGGTCAAGAGACAACATTTTAAAAATTCTACTCTATTCAAAGATTTACCTGTAAAATCTCTGAAAGGGTAAGTATTTAAAAAAATTAAAAATACTGCTATTTGCACTCTGTTCCTCAAGGACTTCATGACCAAGGCATCATTCATCAATCACACAAATGTGGCATTGGCAAGAATATTCTCCGTGCTAATGCCTTTCACAGAAGTTCCAGTCCCACATACATTAATTCTGAAGGAATAAACCAGACTGACATTTATTATGTGCACATGTATAGAGCACCCTCTCTCTTGTTTGCTCTCCAAAATAGGAGATTATATAAAAATCAGGTGTTTCAATGATATTAACACTACTTTGAGAGTACAGTTTTCTCTGTGTCCAATGCTGTCAAACCTCCACAAAAGCTACAGAGATTTTACTGAGTGGTCAAATTTTTCTGGTATTGGCTCCAGCTAGCAAATAATATTATTGTAAACTGGAGTATCTACTGAAAATTGAGGTGGAAAATTAAAATATACAAACATTTTTCTAGGCCAGGATTTCCAGCTGATGGCATCAGAGCCTTTGGATATCTCAGGTAGTGGAGGCCTCTTGGGAACTGATTTGAAACTCCTTGTTGAAGGCTGATCATACATTTTGCTGATAGAGAATAAGGCACCAGTCTCTGTTTTTACAATTCCAGGTAACGAACTGCACTCCTACCTTTCAGAAAGAAAATCCTAGTTGGACTGGATGCTGAAACAGGTGCAGGCAAATTTTAAAATCTGGTGTGTATTTTGAACAGTTAGATAAATTGTTTCTCTGCATTTTACAGGGCTAAAACTATTTCAGATCTATTCCATCAGACAATTACTCATTCCTTGTAACAAAATGCAAGTTTCTGTTTAGTTCAGCCGAACTGCACCAGCTGAAAATCTTGGTGAAACATTCCCCAGCACCCATGCAACAATTTGTGTCTGCAGTTAATTAATCCTCACCCTAACCCTGTGAGAAACTCAGCTCAGCTCTCTCCTTTCACAGGCAACCTAAACTACAGAGCCAGGAAGGGGAAAACCCAGATTAGCACTTCTTGTCCCTTAATCCTGTGATGGGTCTTACAGATCACAGTGCACTTAAGAGCCTCAGAGAGGAAGGACACAGGAACTCTACCACTCCTCTGAAGAGAATTAACATTCACAACAGTGTTATTTGGCTGGGAACTTTAAACAGAATTCCAAATGGCAGTGAGAACACTGCCATGGCATGAACAGTAATATAAGGGAGGGAAACAACACAAAATTGAGATAATCCACATGTGCACACAACCACACACACAAACCCCTCTACAAGAAATAAATCCACAGTATTATCAGAAAGTGAACAAAAACGTTCAGTACATTTGGCATCTGTTATGACTGAGAGATCTCTTTTACAAACAGATAGGGAGTTCTCAGCTATGGAGGCAAGGGACCAGAAGTTCATGCCACATTATCAGATATGGATATGTCTGTAATTCTGTTTCTTTCAGTTTAGATAAATCAGCAATGAAAAAAAGAAACGCTGAATTTTTAAAAGAGATGTAGTAGTCCAATTTTTTTTTTTCCTCTTCTAGAAAATAGTACTGGCATTGTTATTCAGATCCTAGAGAAGTAAACAGCAAAATAGACTCTAATAGGGAAAGGGTTTCCAATAAACAATAATATTTACTTAGTGTGCATTACTTAAAGAGAGTATTTTGTTAGGACTTGCTGGAGTTTTCAGGTTTTTTATCTTGTAAATCTCTTGTATCAGTTTCAAGCCAAAGTCATGTTTCCACATGAAATCCTGATACTCTCATTTTACACTAGTGGGCATAGTGCATTTCAACAAGCTACAACTTGCTGTCATATGGAGCTCACATTGTGGGGAAACGTTACATTTTTAGGTCACCATCTGAAAGAAAAACAGCCACTGAGCATCTCTGTGCAAAACAGGACCAGCAGATGGTCACCTTCACTTAAAACATTGCCCCATGCTTGTTAATCTTTACACAGATTGAGAATTCAAGGATTACTGGGAGATATTCCTTCTTAATAAGAAACTACTCTCTGTGAATCTATAGGCTGTTGGTGAAAGTTCCTTGCTCTTTATATAGATAATAAAGAAACAGGTAGGAAATAGAAGCTGAGATTTGTACAACAGCTGTTAAATGATGAAACACAGAGAAAAAAAATTAAATCCTTCAGGCCGTCAGTCCTGTTTCCTCAAATTTGCTGCTACCATGGACATCAGAACATGGGGGACTTAGCTCCAAGTCAGACCACCTGGAAGGCTGCTGAAAAGCCAGGAAAGCCTGGGAACTTTTGTATTTCAGTGAAATGAAAGCCCTTTTCCCATCCAGCCACCCTTAATTGCTCAGTGTATTTCCTGGTGATCGCAAAGGAAATGAGTTGCAGCTCAATTCACTAGAGCCCTGTTCTATAGCTAACTACAGAAAAAAAAATCAACGGGGAGGGGAAGAAACCATAAAAGAGTAGTTAAGCAAAATTGGTTACTGGACTTGAAGAAGCTTGGATGTAATTCTGAGCTCACTTTGAGTTTCCTGTACAGTTTAACCTGTGCTGCCACAGCTGCTCACTGCTTCACCTGTTTTTAGATGTACAGACACCACCCATGACTGTATGAATGTGAGCTCCTGAGCTATTTGAGTGAAGAGAACCATCTATATTTTTAGGTATCACTCACAGGCTTTCCACTAATGGTTTGTAGCTTTTAAAATGAAATTTATTCTTTCACAAAGGTGTATTCCAGAATGCAGCCCCACAGTTGAGAGTGCAAGTATAACAAAAACCACCTGCAGCCTCTTTAAAACCTGCAGGAGAAGTGCACAACACCAACGTGGCATGTGCTAGAATTAAATCAGGGGTCTATTTTGTTTTAGAACCCAATAAAGTTTCCAAGGCCCAAGGGAACAGAAGACCTCAAGAAAAATCAAGCAGTTAGTAACTTACTTTCTGATGTGAGACCCATTTTTACCAACTTACCTTGCCATCAGTCAGGTCCTATCTTTTATGGGACCTTTTTTATCAGAGCTCATTTTTAACCTGGTCTTTGGAATATTTCCCAAGAGCAGTCCCTTGTAATTAAAAGGAAAAAAAAACAAAAAAAAACCAAAAAAAACCCCACCACGAACAAACTTTGACCAAATTAGAAATTAATGAGGCACCATTTATCAGTTCACTGCAAGTGAGAACTAAACTTGGAAATTTGAATAATTAGGAAATTTGTACATCTAAAATGAAATTAATTTCTGTGCACCTTTTCACATGGCATGTATTGAAAGACTTCTTTTTAGATGTGCTAAACTTATAGAAAACTCCACTACTACAGACCAAATAAAGAATTTTAAGTGGTGTATGGCTACTTCTCTGAAGTATCATCACATGATGGCAGGTAGGAAGAGTCTATTCTTTTCTAATTAATGTAATTATAGGTTAATTTATTGAAACTGTTTGCAGGAGACAAAAAAACTTCCGAGGAGCAAATCTTTCAATAGGCCCTTGGCACCACTCACTTGATAATTCCTCAGGTATTTGAGTAAAGTACCAACCACCAAACTGTTAAATCAAAATCTAGCCTGTTGGTGAGGGGAGTAATGAGAGGAAGAGAAAGAGGGAGACAATGGAAGAACATTAGGGAATGAGGAGACAGTGGTAACTTAGAAAACATTTTTAAAGTAAAATATTCATAAAATGGAAAAAAAAATAGAAAATGTGAATGTGTTTAGTTAAAGCTAACATTAACTTAGACCATGTCACCAATCATATCCCATCCTTTTCAGCAGCAACAGTAGATTCTGATGTTTACTTTCGAAGGAAGGGTTTTCTCCAACTACTATAAAAAGCATGCAACAAATTTAATTTGAGGAACACGTGATCCTTTTGCAGCTGGAGTATCAAGAATGCCATCCACTGACTCCATGCACAAGGAAGCTGCCACGGCAGAGTGTGGGTGACACTGAAGTGCAATAAACAGTTAAATATTAGGGTTAGATTCCTCCCTCCCCTGGTGAATGGACTATTTCACTCTCCCAGTTAACCACCCAGGGCTGAGGAAAAGGGCAGGTTCACATCCTTCACTGCTCAATGACAAATAATATACATGCAACCCAGATCCTGCACTGAAGAACAGACACCCTTGCATGGCTGTCCAGAAGTTCTGGATCTGTCTCATTGTCTAAAGGAGAAAGGAAACAGTTTTCCTTTATTTGCATCTGTTGTTTTTCAGTTAACTGATGGATGAAATCAGAATTTGACATTTTAACAATGCCTTTCAATTGGCTGGAAAGATTTCCAGCAGAAAACTCTGATTTCTTTTGGGCTGCCTCTGCGGTCTGTGTAATGCTGTCAGGAGCAAAAGAAGAGATTTTCAAGTACTCTACAGCTAAGAAGGGACCTGTCCTGTGTGATCCTCTAGCTACACTGATTTCTGAAATACAAATAGAGCTAATCTAGCAAAACATTAACAGCAGCTTCCATGCATCCTTCTCTCAAACAGAGTTAGAATTACGTCAATCAGTTCAAGTATTTTTAGTACCCATAGAATATTTCATATTTACTTTAGTCATCTAATACTGACTGTGATCTAAAGATAGCACCACTGGATTCAACCCCTGAGCCAGTTTGCCAATATCATAAATTAAAAGTCCCAACACAAGGGGTGGGCACGTGAAGTTATTCACTGTCTCCAACTCCCCTGCTCATACACTGGCTCAAGGAATTCACAGGACAACCAGAAAAAGAGTCAACAAAACTGCGACTAGGGCATGTGGAGCAGGGAAGGAGGAATGGCTGTTTCACACTTCAGCAACTTTCTAGTCTTTAGTTTCTTACAGATAAGCCCACCATGGCTGGACAAGCATCCCTCCCTTAGAACCACCAAGTGTATGCTTCTACACTTGGCTACCTGCACTATTAGCACAGAGGTAGTCCAAGCTTATCCCACCTATTTATCAGTATTAATTTTGTCATGCCAAAATGAGGATAGCTGTTTTCTTGGGGCAAAAAGCTTGCCTATGCTTGTACTGATAAGAATCTAGCTTAGTTTTAGGCTTTAACAAAACAGGGCAAAAATACAGTAACAACACAAAAATACACATTTAAAACCTAAATTCCATTCGTTTACAAGGACTGAAGTGTGTGTCATACATTTTTTCCTATGGTACCAGACAGACAATAACAAGAAAAAGACATATTTGTAAAGATTTAGTTAGTATTTCCGAATAATTAAGATTAATGGAAAACTTCCAAAGTAGCTCAGTAATGTATCATGCACAGCCTATTAAGCTTGACACAGCAAGCTTTTTCTCATGGCCTCAACTGCAGTGACTATTTAATGTATCTGCTGTGTGCTGTCCCCTAGGACCACAAAATGGACTTTATAAACTGTTAGGACAAACACTGACGTGCATCTAAACTTTGTTTATCGCTGAAGCCAGGCCAAACAGTGCTAATTGGAGGTCTTCTGCTAAACAATGTTTACACACTAATTAGTCCACTTCCTAAACTGAATGTTCCAAGAAAAACTAAGAAAGTACTGGCGAGCCGCCACTGGGTTGCAGTCTCATCAAGAAGTTACTTCACAGACAAACAAGGACAGGTAATGGTAAATTGGAAAGGTAAATTCAAAGGGATGAACCAACATATGTGGCTAAACATCATAAAAAAGGACTCCACTGTCTGAGAGGGAAGGCTGTTCTATGGCTTTTTAATTCAGATGGAACCAAAACATTCAAATGTGGAGAAAAATACAGTGCTGTACACAACGAGACAGAATGGCAACGCTAAGAGTGGCTCCAAGAAAATAACATGCTGTACTTTAATTGAAAATGCATCTTACTAGTATTACTTATAATTTGGACTGCTAGCAAAAATCTGAAGAGGATGTCAGCCACATGATTCAGAAAGCTGTGTCATTCAGACCTTTGAAGCCAGTATACTGAACCATTCAAGAGACAACCAAAATCTGGTGGGGTTTTACAGACCAACAGCAAGTCCATTTTGCAGGGGAGTAGGGAGAAGAGCCTAAAAAAAGGATTGAAACTTCAATAAGGTCAAATGCTCACATCCCTGAGGTAGCTCCTGAGCAAGGAGAGGACAGGAGGTGGAGAAGCCATTGAGAGGGAGAGAAGTCTAGAAGAGCACAGTAAAGAAAGAGAAGGTCTCAAGGGAAACATCCCCCTTTGCTTTCCAGGATGGCTTTAGTTATGAGACAGAGGGCCCTGCAACATACAGGGTTTTGTTCACCCAGCATATGATCAAGGATATTTTTATTAGGTATAATACAGTAATTTTAAAAGAGAGTAAAAACATGGTGATATCATGGGTTTCAGTACTTTTTTTGCTTTAAAGTATGCCAGTTTTCTTGCACAAAACCTCAGGGAATATTGTTTTCAGGCACCAGTCTCAATCTCAAGAAAGCTCCTCAAAGCACAGGCAGCAGTGCAAGGCTGAGTACAAAAGGATCTGGATCTCTAGAATACTGCATTATCAGTATTCCTGATAACCAGAAATGCCTTTTGCTATGTTTAATAAAAGGAGGAAAAACTTTTGACCTGGAATTTCAAGCTAACTTAGCAATTTTTGTCTTCTGACCCCATAGTCTCTGACCCGCGTTTCATTTCACTCCGATGCCGGAGGACTTCCTCGCGCGGCTGCAGCCCGGTGCCAGACATCCAGTCTGATTTGGGCCGGATCTTTGGAAGCCTTATCTCCAGCCAGCAACTTCCTCTGCAACTACAAAGGGACCTGGGCCATGGCTGACTCCCTGCTGTACCTCCACAAGGGACTACGAGGAGCAAAACCCCTGAGCACGCCCATGAGTGCCGCGGCTTCCTCCACCTGCGGGGTGGCCTCTTGCTACACACCTGGGGCTAAAGGGGTCCCTCCTGCCATCCATGACTTCAGAGCCTGTGGCCATGCCTAGGAAACACACACCAGAGTCCTAAGATGGTCCCTTCTACTCACAACTTCAAAGGTTTTCCCCTTCTACTGCCAAGTACTGTGTGAATTTCTGGTAAGAGCAGCTGGCTCTGAACTGGCCCTCTCCTGAAGAGGGAGATGCAGAAAAAGGAAAGGGAAAAGGCACATGTCCCTTGAGGAGCATGAGGGAGAAGCACCCATGTAACAGGAGATAGAGCAGTGAGATAAAACTGTCTTCAGGATATGAAAAAGCACAGGGTGCTTTTGAAAAGCAAAGGATAAACGCAGTAGACAGGAGTGAGACAGAAATAAGGTCCATTAGCCAACACCTGATTGTTTCTAGGATGTATCTGGGAGCTGTGTTTGGTTTCCCTATTTAAATTTTCATGTGGCTGTATGCCTAACAGGTAAGGAGGCTCACAGACATGGCTGCAAAATATCCCTCCTGTGGTGAATCATTTTATGCCATTCTAGAAAAATGGGTGACTTCTCCTCACAGTTTGATCTCTTCTAAATCACAGGATCTTCACATGACCTTTGCTAAATCACACACTCCCACTTCTGGAGCTGCCTACTTTTTTACTTCAGTGGTTTCTCAGTTATGAAAAAAGAAGGGCACAGTATTATTTAGAGGTTATGACTGTAAAAAAAAAAATCACTCTTAACAACTCAGCACTGCCAAAAGAAAGCCAACGCCTCATCAGCTATTAAAACTGAAAAGACCAGTAATTTAACTTATTTATTAACTGGTTTTTGTATCAACCCACACTTTCTCTTTAATTCAACGCTTAATCTCCGGTCTCATTAAAGGAATAAATTGCCTTTCCAACAATGGGGAAACCCAAGTAGAACCCAAGGCTACTTGGTTAATTCATAAACACATCATGCTGCTGGGAGAGGAAAACACAGTGTCTGCAGCTTTGTTTGTGCTCCTGGATGCCAGAGGATAGACTCAAAAGGTACATGCAATCAACAGCCTGCAGAGTGTAATAAAGAATAAAGGACAGTGCATCACACATGGCATATGGATTACAAATGGAATCAGCTTCAGAAGACTCTTTAAAACATGAAAACCTGGAAAAAAATTCACACCTTCAATATAACTCAATTTGTCACACAGGTTTTCAGAATGCTCCCATGATTTACAACTGAGGTCTAAGTCTGCCAATTCCTTATAAAGCAGGGATATTGTTTTGCCTGCATGTGAGTTTGGAGGAATAATTTAAATTCTAGCTGTTACTGTTAAAAAGACAGTATTCCTGAAAAACTAGTACTTGTGCACAAATTAGAATATCAGCTATCAAGTAGAGTGGGGACTACTTCAGAATAATAAATGCTCAAAAAGTGAACAGTAAATTCTCCATTAACATAATTTTAGGAGGCAAAAAAGTAAGCAAGAAAGATTTACCAATAAAATACAGCACCTTTTTAACACTCAGGGTATGATTTTCAGAATTCCACTGAATTCCACAGAACTACTTCTGGAAAAGCCACACTGCTCGCAGAGAATAACAGCAATTAAAAATGAGCAGTAAAGCTGTCAGCAGCTTCCTTCTTATTCAGGCCACTGTGATTTCTGTCCTTAAGAACATGTCTGCACTGATGAGCAAAACAAAAAAAGCAAGTTGGGAATGACTGTACATGCTAAATAACCCCAAGCTCTGGAAGTGAGGCAGCACAGATCTCATCTTCCCCCACCTGAAGCAAACACTCTCTTCTAGCAGAGTCTGTGACTGGGACAGGTGAACAGCCTGCTGCACATTTTGGGTGTGAAACCTCTTTGTGATACCAAAGGGACGGAAAAATACTCACAAGGAAGCATCCCTCAACTCTGAGCTTAGCCTTGGGCATGGCAGGGAGTGTTTAGAGCTTCAAAAAGAAAATTAAGAGAATACAGACTGCTTTAACTCTCTCTCCTCTCAGTCTTGTCTACAGAGCCATTAATGGCTATGCTAATCTTGTTGGGACACTTGTATTCCAGGATTAATGCTCCCTACCGTCTTCTGCTTGTATTTCATACACAGAAAAAAGGGGAATTTTCATCCTGGAATACAAGTGTCATCGTAAGGAGTTACATGGGATAGCCACCACAGGATCAAAGAACTTCCTTGGAGGATAAAGCCTTTATCTCCACACATTTGTCCTTTTCCTGTTAACTTGAAATAAAAGGGAAAGCCAAGACCAGCAGTTCTCCTGTCTGCTACTTTGGGAACCGCTGGACAGCTCAGGGACTATTCCATCTATCATGAAAATTTTCTTTCTCATAAGAAAACACAATTTTTCATGATGAAGTCATGTAGTTTCTGGGCCAAATTCACCCACAGTTTTCAGTGTAGACCCAGTAAATCCAAAACATCCAAAACAAACACTTGGAATTAGACTTCTGAGTCTCAGAAATACGATGTTTATCTCCTCATGCTTATGGATCCAAACACTTTATATAAAATTTTGTAACAACCACAACTTATTTTACAAATTCAGATTGTTGGGGGAAAGTTGGTTTTTTCCCATTAAATTTAAAAAAAAAATCACAAAAAAACCCCACTCAGTAAAACCAACCAAAAATGTGTCTCTTACATGCAGTGGGAAAGAGCTACTGTTTCACGCCACTAAAAGAGAGGTTTGATTCTACCATAAGCTGACAAGATTTAGGTTATTTCTCACCACTGCAGCTCTAATGCTGTAAATGTCATATCCATCAGATTCCTGCTGCAGCATCTGTCAGGAACTAAGACATTTACTACCACAGAACAGGATTTTCTTAGCTGGGCCTTAAGCTAATAGAAGTACTGAATTGTAAACAGGCAGTGCTTTAGGACAAAACATGTCAAAAGAGGAGAATTTAAACAATGACATGTAAGGAAAAATGAAAAACCAATCACTTGCAATTAGACTCAAAATGTTTTTAGTCCCCTCTGCCCACCACCATCAGCTACAACAAGCCTAAAACAAATTGTAAAAAGTCACATTTAATAGAAGGGGAAGCCTCATTTGATGCAATGGGTACAAGCAAAGTAAGGGACAAACATGTTCCATGACCTAAATAACAGGTTATTTTCTCAACTGCCAATGGAATTTGAAAGGGCTTAAACATTAGTTTTTTCCATAGAAAACTTGCCCATGGTTTCAAGCTGCCTGTGATTTCACAAGAGATGAGAGACTTGTTTATGTAGCTGTGGTTGCAGGTTTACATGAAAATTCTTATGTTGGTGTTCCCTGATACTCACTGGTGCAGGCTAAATAGTAATTATAAGCTTTGTCTAATCTCACACTTTCTTCAACCATTCAGCTCAAGTTTTAACTTTTTTATTTCTACGAGCAACAGTAGGAGTCAGCTGGGATCCAATTTTCTTTCTTTCATTTTTTTTTAAATTAAGTACAGCAAAAATGCTGCACAATCAAGCAGAAAAATATCAGGGCTCTACATAAAAAAATCTAAATATTTAACATTAAAATAAATATTTAATACTCTGACTTTCAAGCACAGAAGTAAAAACAAAGAAGTATTCACAAACTGAAAATGCTCCTTCCATTCACATTACTTTGAGTAGATTAGATTAGAAAAATCAATGCTTACTTTAATATTATTATGTTATAACAATTTCCAGAAATGCTTCCTCTGCTAGCAAAAATAATGAGTGTAAATAAAAGCAATACAGCTCAATATCTATAGAACAAATATTGCCATGAAGAAAAGAAAAATCGCATTCTGAGAGGATGCACCCTCAGGTACATCTGCAAGCAGCACCAAATGTCCACATCAACAAAAAAACATATTTCAGAAGTCACCCAAACAAATTAATAGCCATCACCTCTGCCATGGAATACATCCATAATATTCCTACCAGGTTTTTAAATTACTGAATATCCCAAGTATGAGAAATTTTGCAAAAGCTACAGTAGCAGGAAATAAGAAGTAATGCAGTAAGTAAGAAATTAGGTGCTTTACGAAGTCATTTTCATTCTGTGGTTTATTTTTGGAGCAAGGATTTAGCTGTCATTTAAAAGTGATAAAATTAAAACTGTAGTTTTATTCTTCTCCAAGTGTATGTATCCTACAGACCAGGAGGAAATCCATATAATTAATAATATCGTTTTCCTGATATTTACTTTTTCTTATATCTTTTTTCTCCATTCAGTGAGAGTCTGTGCTTACTCTGCACACAGGGCTAGCTGTATTTTCCTCTCCTCACAACTACATTAGTTCCATTAACACTCGCAGAGCAAGCACAACAGTCTTCTGTGTACCTTTATAATCTGCATTGTCCATAAGCACTTGTGGAATTAAACAGTGAACTTTACCCTCGGGCTGTCTCCGATTGGAAGGCAGCCACTGGATACAGAATGCTTTTGCAAACAGGTCAATCAGGAAGGTTAAGAGAGCAGACAAAAAAACCCCAGATAGCTGAGAATAATCGTGCAGCCCTGCTGCCAACTTGCAGGAAACCCACACCATATTTTAATGGATGTCACTACTTCAATCTCTTGATGCACTCATGCCAAAATGGGCAACTTCATTGCTATAGCAACCAAAGCAACACTGCTGCCCACTTGTGCCATCACAAGTCCTTTTCCTTGTCTCCCTTTGTTGTAACTTTAATTCAGTGGGTATTGCAGGGAGGGGGAAGGAGAATTGGGGTGGCATCACTGCTTTTGTTACTGAAGAAACCACTTGTCCAATTCAGAAAAGGATCTGAATGGTCAAAAGACAGTGACAACGTGCATTCAAACCACAATGACTCCGTTTTAGTTAGCACTAGGGAGAAATAAGAAAGAAGAGTAGAAATTATAATATAAGAAAAAAAAACCTCACCAGAAGAGTTTCAGAGAAAAACAGAAAGGTTTGCTATATATAACACAGCAACCATCAGTTCAAAGCAAGAAATACCAGGAAAGGGAAATATGGGAAAGAAGTGCAGAAGTGAGGAATGGACAAGAGTCAGTAAAGAAAAAAATGCAACTCCAGAAAATGTTGGAAGTGGGTAAAAGGAATCAGAGGAAAATAAAGCTTAGAAAAACACCTAAAAGCTTTTACACTTGGAACAAGAAACTAAAAAACAAAATCAAAACCAAACAACTACAACAGCAAACAAATACACACCCAACGTATATCAGTATTCAACTTTCTGAATTTTGCTTTGCCAGATCTGAGGCCACCAACACATTTTGGTCAGTTTTCACCAGGAAATCAGGTCTGTGCCAGCACACTGTGTCCAAGGCTAACAGAGCCAATACCATCCCCATGTGAATTATCCAGCACCCACATTGGCAATAACTCCAGTTAAGGTCCTAGCCCATGCTCGCTGGGCATAATATTTCTTCCCTGCAGTAGGTTCTGTAGTATTTAATACACAAGAAGTTCAGCTACAGCCCTCCTAAAATCCAGCACAAGTCAATCAACAAGCAGAAGTTTCATTAGTTTTGCAGCTCTGTGGAAGCTCCTGTTTTAGCTCTGGGAAGAAGGGATGTTGATGTGAAAAAGCTGATTCTGTTGCCACGGATCATTTTCAAGACTTGTTTTTACAGTTTATGATACATTTTCAGTTTTTGAGAATAACTCTTTTGACTCAGTACATCTGTTTTCACTAATCATTTTGTAAAACCTGAGATAGTAAATGACTACTGGAAAAGGGACAGAATCAGAGAAACCATTTACAAAGCAAAGAATTGAAAAGGAAAATACAATATAATTGGAAATTTCCTTACCAAGGTGACTGCTTTTGCCAGAAGTGACAAAATGTGAGGTAGCTGACATGAACAGGAAGGGTGGGACACACTAAGATGGAGAAATACAGTGCCAGGAAAAAGACAAGAGAAGAAGAACAAAAAGAGAGGGAGGCAAAATTTGAAAGCATGAAGTCAACAAAATGAAGGAAGGTCAAGCTGGGAGCAATGAGAAATTCAGACTTGAATAGGCCAGTGTTCACAAAAGGAGCAAGTCAAAAAAAAAAAGCATCATTAGTGGTGGAAAAGGGCAAGTTGTGGTTCAGAGAAAAACAATTGAGAAAGATTTGGAGGCGGAGGGGGGAAACCCACACAGAGTTTGGTAAAGACTAACTCAAGTGAATGAACTGAATGAGTGAACAAGAGACGCCATCCAGGGAACAGCAAGATGGCTCCAAAAGGAAAAAAAAACAGCTTCCAGAGTCACTGGAATCTAGCTGGTTTTGACCTTGGAAATGGAGAATTTGTTTGGCATATTTGAAAAGAGTCTCAGATAACTTTAGGCATTAAGAGTACAACTTGACCTCCTTTAGCAGGATGTAATGACATAGTCCAATTTTTTTTTTTTACAAACTTACAAGAAGACAAAGTGTGAAGACAGACTGTGAAAGAAATTTGTTTTGAAATAAATAAAAATATTTATGAACTTTGTATCATCACCATTATTGTTGGCACCTCTATTGTTTCTAAAAGAATTCTGCCACTCCACTGCTTTTAGCTTTGCAAGCAAACGTAATGATACAGACCATAAAGAGAAAAACAAACAGATTTTGAGTATGTGGGGAAAAGGTGAGCACAATGACAATTATACAATGTAATTACATTTATACATACATAAAATGTAGTCTCTGAATTTCAGCATTCTGAGAAATGAAAGAACATGTCCTTCTACCAGTGCACTGAGCATCTGATAGGATGGTTCTGAAAGGACAGTGCAATACCAACACCAATTCTTCACTACCTCAGACTGCCACAGTCATCCAAAATTAAGTTTGTAACTCTCTCTCCAACAGGATACAGGAAAAGAACTATCTTTTATGAATCAGCTGACAAAGGAAGAAAAAAAGAAGGTTCCTGGCAAACACACCACTCTCCAGATCACGGTAATCCATGCCTGAAACTTCCTCCATTTCTTTCATGTATTTCTCTACAAGCCTGGCCTCTCTTACAGAGCCAGACCACAATGACCATAACAACATGATTACAGCACAGGACATAACAATAATTAATCTGCTCCCATAAATTGCCCCAGTCTTCTATTCTGCATTTGGTACTATAACAATTCTGTGGCTTATCACTGGAAACTGCTATCTTCTGGAAGAAAACAAAGTAATAAGATAAGTTCACAGCAGTCATTAAACCACAAGCAATATTTCAGGAAGTGAAACTGCTCTTAAGCACTACTAAGTCTTTTGAGTGTGTCGCCTTACCCCTGTTTCACAGAAATTTGATGAACTGCATAAACAGTCTCTGGAGACAGACAAGAAGAATGAGAAAACGTGTTACTCCCCAGAACAAAATGCTTAGTTAGCTGTAAAAGAGGCAACTGTAAAATTCTAACCCAATTGGTTCAACTATATCTTTTACTCTACTTCAGAAGCATTTCTTCATATGCGTTGAATACACATATTTAAGATAATGAAAAAGAAAAAAAGCAGATAGCAAAATAACAGATGAGTAAAAGGTGGAGTAGTTGAGGAGATTCTTAAGAAAGAGCTGCAGCAAGAAGTTTGCAGCTAAGATCTAATTAATATTTCTCCTTTTTTTTCCGCTTGTGACTTCAACATGGCACCAAAGTGTGTTTGAATTACAACCTGCTGCCATTTAGGTGGGCTTTTATCCTGGTGAGCAGACACAAAGCCCTTGTGAGGATTTCACTTCACTATGAATTAGTGTCTAACACTGAGAACGCCTTTCATCATCGCCTTGTATTGCCTTCAGGTGCCTATAAATTCCTCTCAGTCTTTATGTAGCACTTGTCTATCAGACCATGTCATCAATTTTACTGCAGGCAAGAGGCAGACACACCTCTTCCTGAGACACAGACAACACAACAATTACCACAGCCACTCTTGCATTATCATTTCATATCAGCTCATTGCCAACTGCTAATCACCCACGACTTGCTATGGAAAACACGTCGCACTTTCCAGGCTCCCTTCACCTCGCTGGTGCTGAGAGCTGCAAGGTTAAGATGGTCTCATCGTTGACTATGCCAAGCCTCCATGAAAAAAACCCCAGGCATTGCATGCTGTCTGAATAGAAATGAATAGCTAACAAATACTTATAAAAAACAATAGGGACGTTCAACTTTTTTAACCAAGTCTGCGCTGCACTTGTGCATAACTTATTTTGTTAAAGAAGAGGTGAGGTGAAATTACGTCTTCTCTTCTGAATTGAAAAAAAAATACATTACTATACTTATCCCTTCAGGAACCAGGCAGCTCAAGAGGTGGGGTAGGGAGTGCCTAATGTTGAGGGTCAGCAATTTATTGTTACTTGTGGTTAAGGAAAACAAAGTTGCAACCTCCTCTCCCAGCTGTTTGGTTAAACATGATGGTGCTGAGCTAATATGAGTGTTTGTTCATTCACACTGCCCCTGCTACCAGCCCACTGTGAGATTCCTCACTGAGACACAACCAAACAAAGCACTGGCTACCTGAAGGTTAAAATCCTTCACCTAAATTCACATTTCAGGCCTTGGTTCTAACCCCAGTTAAAGTCTGCACGTTGAAACAATGAGTAACATGAGTTTGGGTAAATCACCTTCATGGCTAAAGTTGTTTGGCAGGAGAGAACCACCCACTCATAATTCAGTTATGCCTTCTCAGCAGCAACTCCTGTCTCAAGGGTAGGAAAGTCACACAACCTGGGAATTCTGCAGCTTGTGATTGCTGCCCCACGCTTTCACCACACTGCTGGAGCCACGAGATGCAGCTAATTTGTGCTGCCAAGCACCGTTTTTTTAATGGTATCACAAAGTATTTCAAGGAACTGAGCTCAATGCAATCTCTCACTCAATCTTAGTAGTGACTGTGTCCCCTGCAGAGATGGAGCATCCTGCTGCTTTCCCATTTCCTGAAGAGCACACCCCAGCAGATATTCCCCTCTGGCTTCCCACTGCAAGAAGGAACAAATGCACACCATTGAATTACTCTTACGAAACACTTCAGTCTTCAAACTGCAAAATCTCACCCAAATGTGTATTTTGCTTGTCACTCCTTTCATTCTGTTTTCATAGGAAGGAAGTAATAATAAACAAATTACTGCACAAAAGAATGCGAGCTCTGGCAGGCAGTTTCAAAGCTACTGACAAAACCCCATCTATTCACTGCAAGCGTCCTACCTTCACAATCTCTCTGATCAGGATGCAGAGGACTAATTCAATGGCTCCCGATGGAAAAATACCTAGTGGGCGTGTTCCATTTCCAAAGACAATGGTTTGCCATGCAGAGCTTTTCTCTTCCTCCATCCCTCTAGTCCCCTGCCTTTATTTTTCTTTTTTTTTTTTTTTTTAAGATCTGAGGATTCTGTTCTGAAATACCACAGTAATACTTCACTTCTACAAAACCTACTTAAAAAAAAAAGGTGTGGGAAGGGAGAAGCTTTTCAAGAAGTCTGGGACCTTACTATTTAGTCAGGGCAGGCTGCTTCCCAAGGACAAGTCCACATTATGTGGACTGCATATGGTAGTGAATGTCAGAAAATCATGTTAATTAGTTCAAAGAGAATCAGGTCTAACATGGGACTCTAAGAATTTCAGATTTCATTCTGGACTAACAGGCTAAACACAACAGAGTAAGCAGTAAATGCTGCTGAGCCCACAGCCATTCACATGCCAACTGCAGGCTGACTCTGGCATTACCAAGTCCATTTGCTCCGTGCTCTTCCAACTATGACAAGGCTTTTATACATGAGCCACCAGGCACATCAAACATGTGAAAACTCATAGCAGAGATCACATCTTCCAGTGTTTGCATCTCACAATAGCACTGACCACAATTACAGTACCATTCACAGGCCTCTGACAAAGCAAAATTTCCACGTTTTACGCAAAGCTATTCCAGTCACGGATCAGAATCTCATTAAAACAACACCCCCATTGTCCTCTCTAACAGCATTGTTTGTAAGGAATGGAAAAACTATCCATTGCAGTTTATTTATCAATATTTCTCTTTGGCTCCCAAAGACATGTGCCTGCTCTCCCTTTGCAACTGAACTGAATTGATGAAGTAGTCTGAGATTTAAGACATATTCCAGATCTGAGCCCAAATTAGAAGATCTCTGACATATTTCTGAAAGCTGTTTAGTTAATTTATGTTTGGGGTTTTTTTGGTTTGGTTTTTTTTCCTGTGCTCTTCCAATTAAAGTATGTTTTTAGCCACAGTCTGTCCCTTCCTTGGCTCTCAGGACACATTCTCTGAAAGGTGTTCCCAAGCCCTTTCACAGTGACAGGTGTTCTGCACCTGGTGAGCCTCACCTCTCTGGAGAAATGTTTGCAACCACAGCATCCACATATTCAACCATGGGGATGGGCAGGCAAAAAAGGGAAATGTGGCAACAACAGAAAAGAAAGAATTCTACCAGTACAAAGGCCATGGCAGTAGCATCATCCTGGCAATCTTCCTAGCATGTCAGAGTTAGAAACACTGAAGACATAAAAAAGCATTTTCTAAACTGTTGTGCATAATTTTGAGATTGTCTTCTTTGCCATTATCCTCATGGATCACCAGTGAGAATCTATCACAGAGGAATGGTGGTCATGCAGGTATTTCCACAGCATTACTTGTGGGATTTTAGACAATTTTATGTGGCTGTTTTGGCTGGTTGGTCATTTCAGAAAATGAACCTGAAAACAGCCCTTATTCAACTACATATGTAGTGATTCTAAACAGGGAAAAACCTGTCTTTCTATTTAAGGTTATAGTAATTGGAGCTGGCAAAGTTTAATTTATGTTTCTAATGACCTGTGACACAGAAGGAAAAATATGTCACGAGGCAAAATGATATTATCTATCAGTGGAGATATCAGCATTAGGTGGGATACAGAATAAGCTACCTGCCATTTTCAACTTTATCTTTCCCTCAGTTTTGAAACCTGTGGGGACACCCCAACGTATCACACCACCATCAACTCTTCACATTAGCTGAACCAGACCTGTCACTTAATTACCAGAAGAAAAAACTAATTGACTTCATACCACTATTTTCAGATTGATTTTTACATCCACTTTGCTGGGAAATCCGAAGTTCAGAGCTCTCACAATGCTATCTCTGCCCTCCAACATGCACATGTCTATACACCATCAGAGGACTTTTTCCAATTCTGCAGCTTTTCTTTGTTTCAACAACAATCTGGATGGAGAAATAACAAAGCTCACTCCTCCCTCCCAAAATTATCTGCTTTTAATCACAAGTAACATTTAAAACAGACATTAGAAAGGAGAGGCTGCCCCTTTATAATTACGGAGCTTGATAATTACCTGGTGACTTGTAACAGACCCATTCTCAATGCATCTTCCTTCCTCTCTCCCTTGATAATGTAATCTAATCTCTTGGCTATGCTTTCATCTGGCATCCAATGCTGCACATTGTTTATCAAACAACAATCTTTTCTTAGGTAATGACAGAACAAAGGCAAGGAAGAGCAACTATGGTAATACTACAGCACTTACCACTTCAAAAGTAACTGAATCGGTATAATTTACATTGCCTCTGCTTCTCCTCTTTTCCATCCAGTATTATCTCCTCTGTGTAATATCATCACCTGCCTCCACCCTTTGCTGGACACTCTCTATATTTACACCTTACAGAAGCTATGATGCAAAATGTCAACAGCAGGAGTCAAAACTAAAAACACAGCTGAGGTATTCCATGTCTATCTTCATACCCAAAAGCAAAGACATTTTCTATGACAAGAAATCATGTGCCTCAAGTTCCTTTCCTATTCACTAAATCTTAGCATTAACATGCAATGACTATTTACACACAGATTTTAGTCTCTTGATAGCACATTCAGGAATCCTGATAAAACTCTAAACACAAATCTCTCAAACTTTTTTTATACCTCAACGTTGATGAGAGGTCAGGCTGCAGAAGCTTTTGCTTTGGATTTACTGGGGCCAATCATCCTGTTTTCTAAAGATGCTGTACTTCATACTCCCAGTGTACCGTAACTTCAGTAATTCCTCACATCCACAAATCAAGGCAGGATGATCCCTGCAACATCATACTTATGCAACGTTCAACACAACAACTGTGATGCAGAGAAGAATGAGGGCCCCAAAACCCCAGTATTTTGACAGTACACAACTACAAGGACAACCAAGGGCAGCACAGTAGTAAAAAAACCTGTCAAAAGCTATTAGCAGCTTGGAGTCAAAATCAGGCAGAAACAGCTGGGTCCATTTGTATAAATGGTATCTGCAGATCTAAAATAGCACTAATCACTCAATCCCAAGCCTGATCACTCTAATCAGGTGTCTTTTACCACAGAAAAATGTAAAACAATTAGCAGCAGATGACTATAAGGTGTGCAGATATTTAGTACAATATTAAACTAAGCTTTAAGATTTTTATACTAAAAGAAACAGACTACATGCATTATTATAAAAGAAAGCCCTCAAGTACCACTCTCAGAGTCACATTCTTGTATTTATAACTCATTATCAAAGCATAATAGCTTTATGGTGAGTGACACTGACCCAAACTTATACTAAGATAATGATAATGCACTTCCCCTGTGATTTGAACAGGCTCAGGGAGAAACTCCATCTTCCCTAAGCATAATTTGAGGCACATAGCTCTGGTGATGCTTTCTGAAGACACAGCACAACCACCTCCTTAAATCAGTACAAACCAATGAAGGACTGAGGTTAGCAAGTCAAAAAACCACAGAAAAATGTGGTTGTGTGGGTGTGAGGATGCTGCCAAGCTGTGATGCTGTTACAGTCTCTGACTGAAAACACTAATAATATAACAGGCAAATCTGGTCAAGAGCTAAAGGAAGGGTAAATGGGGTAACAGCATGGCAAATCAAGTGTGGGGTTGGTATATTCTTCCATAATACATTAGAAAATTCTCACCATTTTTTTCATGCTTACTTTGTGAAGTGACAAAACAAATTTAAAAATTTGTGAAAAAAGTAATTATTATTTTTCATCACAGTATGATTTCAGAGGTCTTTGCAGACATGCACATAGCTACATGCAAGTTTAGGAGGACAATAAAAAGATTTAGTTGAAAGCTTTGCCGACAGAACAAGATGCAATGAAATGAATACCTAAATAAATAACTCACAGAACTCTCCTGTGTGCAGGGGAAGTTGCAGTGACACAGAACAGGTGTGGAGCTTTGGCTCAACAGCCATGCCAGACTTCCCATGACAGACAATCACTTCTGGGACCACTTACACTGTCTTGTGCCATGGAGGCTGGAGGTGAGGGGAGCTGTGCCACATCCCACCCATCCAGCACACAAAACCTGCCTCTTTGCATTTGCTATGGGAAGAGACCCCACATGTGCTGTCCTTCTAATGCTCTCCTGCTCTGGCCTCTTCTGGGAGGGAAAAAAGGGATAAAATGGGTCCCTCTGTGAAGCTTTTAAATACACAGAATAGATCCTAAGCCAAGCATGCTAATAATTTAATTTCTTCCCAATCACTTGCATAGCAGCAGTGAATACTTAGATGGATTAGGCCATTCCCAGTGGTATTTATTTTTAAGCAGCTACACTGCCCAGTCAGGATGGCAATACAGGGCTGTAATTTGGCCTTAACATCCTTGTACGTGAACCTTGCAGTGCCATTCTCTCAATTCCACATAGATCACACCAGCAAAACAGCAGGTCATGACAAGGAACCCAGGATGATTCAAACCCAATTAATTCATGTACCAGTTTGATTAATGCAGCCCTCAGACTAAATACATTTCTCCACACCCCATGGGGAGCAGTTTTTGCCACTGCACTGTTTATCAAAAAGAAAAATAAAAATTGCTCATAGCAATCACTGCCATACAGTCACTGCCTGGTGTGCCTCACTCAGATCCGGTTTATCTCTCAGCAACCCCATGCCAGGTCAGACAAACAAATGGATTGTCCTGCTTTGAAGCCAGCTGCCTCTCCAGTTGAGCTCTAGCTTCTCACACTACTGCAAATAACAAAACAGTTCATACAAGAAGCCCTGCCAAACCATCTGTCAATCAAAAATGCCACAATTCTTACTAAGTACCCACCCTTGTCCCGTGCACTGTTTGCTATCGATAATAAGCTCAATTTTGGTGCAGTTGCAAATGTTAAAGTAACTCTGCATCTGTTTTTGCATCTAACTCCATGGCATTTTAGCAGCTCCAGCTTCAGGTCAGTCTTGGGCAGAGCTGACCAGGTGGGAAGGCAGCAGACACTCCACCAGAGTTCTGCAGCTGCAGAGGCAAAGGGGAGGGAGGAGGGGTATCCAGAGCACATCTTGAACTCCCTTCTGTAATTCCATAACTTTAAAAATCTCTTAGTGATGAAACAATTTCCACAAACATCCAGCAAATCACCGCTACTCCTTGCAGCCTATACCACTGCCAATAATTCCTGGTAAGCACAAAGGTTAACAAATCTGCAATATTATTGCATAGCTCTTGTAAAAAAGACAAACCAGGAGGGAATCACAGCTCTATCAGCCATTGATTATCCCAGTCTATAAGAAAACTGCATTCATTAACATTCTCATTGCTGTTTCACACCTTTCTTACCTTCTGTAATGAAATCTTAGCATAATCACTACCTCTATTTTAATTTATAAGTCATACTATGGTTTTACGACAAAAGGTTTATCAGTTAAAGTGTGTGGTTTTAAAAAATTCGAATTGTAGATATGTTCTCAGTTTTCTAAGAAAGTACTGTAACAGCTGAATAAGGAAAGGTTATTTTAACCTCCAAAGGCTATTGTTCCCTTTTTTCTCCCAAAAATTGTCTGGAGCCAGACAACACAAGGCTGCTGTGCCCTGGGCTAGAATGGAAGGGGGAGGAATGATAGGAGGGGGGTGCCTGTTTACAATTACTCCATTCCTGTTTTTAATGAATCTTTCTGAATGACCACTAAGTGCTGTTTTTGTTCTTTGGAACAAGGGAGCTATTACTGGAGGACTAAAAAAAGGAAGGAAAAGGGAAAGCAAACGGAGAGCTGCCAAACTCTGGGGCGTTTCGAACACTTCAGCTGCATGTCCCGGAGGTGATCTGCTCCACAGGCACAAGGCTGTCCCCACACATTTGTAGCCTCTTTTCTTCCTCTCCCTTGACATGCTCAAATGAAACAGCTGAGATAACGGGGGGCAGAGATGGAGCTAAAGGAAGACTCAACAGATAGCTACTAAAATATGAAGAATTACATTATTCAAGTTTGAGTACCTAGAACTTAATCCCTATCTATATCTGGTGACTACTGACACTTGCAAGCCAGAATTCCAGAACCACATAAGGGGATGGGTCACTCTTGCACCATCATTGGCCTGCCCTGCACACCATCTGATAGTTACCCTCCTCAGCAATCTGTCAGTCAGACAGCTACCACTAAGCCAAAAAAAAAAGGCAGTTCACCATGAAATCTGAATTTCTGGGGTTTTTTTTTCCTAAACTGGTAAGGTTGCAATGCATCAGATCTTCTTCAAGAGCACGCTGGATGGGACTCTGAGCAACCTGGTCCAGTGGATGATGTCCCTACCTTGGAACTAGAGGATCTTTATGGTCTCTTCCAACCCAAACCAGGCCATGATTCTATTATTTTAGATATTATTAATTACATATTTTAGATTTACTTCTTACCATATCTTAATTAAACACGATCATTTTTTACAAGCATAAGGAGGAGTCAATCTCATGATTAACAAAAAGTATCATAAGGACAGTCAACACATTTTCCTTCAACAAAGCTTTTTCAAAAAATTACATGGCACAGAAATATAAAAATGGCACTACATGGGGGTTTTCTGTGTGGTGTGGTTTAAATACTGTATTGACACAGGTTTAAAGAAAGCTCCTTACAGGCACAGTTTGAGTAATGCAACTACATCAAACTTAGGCCAGCTAAACCACCACGTACCTCAGTAAATTACCAGGTTTTTCTACATGCACTACTGAACCTCACATCAATCCACTTTATTGAAAATGTTGCTTAGAAGAAAATAGTTCTCATCTAATCATCAGAAAAAAAAAGTGCAGCCCCCTGTGACTTGCTAAATGGCAGTCCATTTATAAAGCTGGCTGGGTAAGACAGTTTCATTTAGTTAACTGTTCATCATCTATGACATTTGTTTATTTACAGAAGGCATCGGTCTGCTACTGTGTGTGAAACCACATGTTTGAAATCATGGCTGGGATCTCACCTGGCTGTAGTACTGTTCCTTACTGCACCATTTTTGTATCTTCCAAAGCTGTCAAATAGATCTGGGCATGTAAAAATGTAACTCGTACATGTGTATAGTCTGTAGAGGTATTTGCACCTACAAGTACTTGTTAATTTTCACCTGCTGCACACAGGGCAAAGAGGGCAACAATTCTGCATTGCTTTTCTGCTTGCTTACTCACACTGTACAGAAAGAGTTTTTATTTTTGCTCCAGTTAATTGACAGCATGGTGACAGATCAACCAAAAAAATTCCAGTTTACCTTCAGAGTAAAGTGTTGGATTTTTAAAAATGCAACTGTAATATTATTTCTACTTCTGTTATAAGTAGCACTGCAAGAGAAAATTTTCCTTGAACAAAATTAACTGGCATGCACACATGGGATTCCTACCCTATAAAAGTGAAATAATATATATTTTTTCACATTTTGATTAATCCCATGTGTTTTTGCTACAGCTCACCATGAAGGATTTGGCAATATTTCCACAGCCAACACAATAAAACCAATAATAAAAATAAAATAATAATAAAAAAAAGCTTGCAACAACATATTCCCTCATAAAGAACTGTATAAAGCAGAAAATGCTCCAAATTAGAAAATGAGCAACCATTATTATATAAAAATTACCTATTTTAATGTGTCATTTCATACACACCTTTGTCAGAGAAGAAATATTATTTGTGTCCTCTCCATCCTTCAAGCTGAGCATGTACTTACAGACTTGGAACCACCATGACTCATCTGATGACAAGAAGGTGCATTATTTACACTTTTATATATGGCAACCAAATTTTATCTTTCAGGTTCCCTGCCTTGGTGGCTGGAACACACATTTTCCTTGAGAGGTAGCATATGACTCAAATCCACATGGGCAAATTACCACACATTTGCTGCAGTAAATAAAGAATGTGCTGTGCAAAGGAAGAGTTACCACAACTTTGCTGCTGTTTGTGTGTCAAAACCTTCAGCCTCCACTTGGTGAGGACCCACCAAACTCCAGGAAGCAGAGTGTGAGTAATATAATCAACTTTAAGGACTCAGATTAATTTTAAAACACAGACATGACAAAACACATTTACATTTCTTCTTAAAATCTGGATCATTTTATTTCCTGAACAAACAGAAAATCCCTTGTGTAATTTGGCTAAGATGCTTACCCCAGTGACACTGCATGGCAGTGATTGCTATGAGCTATTTTTCTCTTTGATAGCTTTTTGAAGTCACTTCTTTCATTAGCCACTTATCCCCGTTAGTCACCAGGTAGCCTCTTATCCACTCAACGTAATTATCTCCTTCAACTCACAAGGAATATAAATAGGTATTTTTATTCCATCTTTGTTCCCCATTCACTTTTGCCTCCTTTTTAATTAGCCATGTTTAAATTGTAATGATAAAAGCCATATTCCCTTATCTGAGAGTGCCTGAACTCCCTGAAGGACTGATGCTGATCTTTGAGCCTCCTCCACAGCCCCATGTGGGCACTGGCCACATTGTTCCATCCCAGAGCAAAACACCAAACTATTTTTATATCATCCCCATACTGCTTAACATATATCTTAAAATGCTTTGTTTGGGTTTTGATTGTTGCTGTGCAGAGCAGATATTTTCACTGGCACTGGGCCACCCATAAGTAATCCCTCAAACAAATACTTTGTGCTTGGGAAATCTCTGGCAGGACCCTGTAACACGCACAAAAAGGAGAACAAAATCAAGCTGCAGCTGCCCATGCAGGTCTGGTTAACTCCCAGCATCTGTCTTTACAATCTTAAAGTGTCTTTTACCATATTCTGTGAAGGTTTTATTTCTGAAGCTTAAAGGAAAGCTGAAGCTATCTGAAGGATATTCTGAAGCTATCTGCAAGGAAAAGCAGAAAGTCTGCTGACAGAAGGGCAGCTTTGTGTCCTCACCTCTTGGGGCTGGCAGGGACAGGTTTTTTCCTGTACAGTGCCCAACGTGGTGTTGGTCCATCATCATGGCTCTCAGTAGCCTTCCTGAATTTACTGACATGAATAGCCAATCCACAGCCCAGGCACTTTCCATCTGGATGATCAGAACAATTTGTGGTAGCAGGAGGATGTTATTCTGTGCATGGACCAGCCACCCAAACACCCCACCACAGATACATAGCCTGTGGATTGCACTACTATTTGCAAGGCAGCAGAGAAATTATTCCTTTCAAGACTTGGCTTCTTTTTCTGCCCCTAAGGAGGAATGTGGTGCAGTGGTTACCAGCATCACAACCCAGCACAGACTTCTCTCAAACTCTGGGTGACTAAATGAATGCTATTTAAGAGCTCTGGTGCAGCTACAATTAGACCTCTGCTTCTCCACAAGCATCTAATATGACCACAAGCAACATCTCAATCATGTCATTTGCCAACAGGGTAAGCGTTCCCTGCTTGCCTTCTGTCTGCAGTACTGTGCCATGACAACCATAAAATCCAGAGAACTAACATGCAGTCAAGAAACTAAGAATTTTCTGGATCCTTTTGCCCTTTTCTTTGCCACAAAGGACCGTAGGGGGACCTCAGAATTCCCAGCTCTTTATTCTCCTCAAGCCCAAAGTTCAGCTTCGTGCTTTGCAGACAAGACATCATGGAGGATGGGGCTGCAGCTACTCAGAAAGCAGAATGTTGTCCAGACTACCCAAAACACAGAGAGAACATGCTTGCAGAACTTTGTGATAAGCTGATTAAATTTGCTGAGCAAATATATTTTCCATTGCCAAATCTAGGTGAATCCTTCCAGGGAAAGCAATCCTCCTGTTTGGATCATCACCAATGCTCCAAAGATAAAGAACCTGGAGTTTTTCAGAGACTTGATTTAATCTAGACAAATTATGGCCTTATTTTTCTTTTTTTTTTTAATTCTCAGCATCATCTGCAACATTGTCGTGAAAACTTAAAGAGACAAGTTAGGACAGAACTAAGAGCAGAATGTTTCAGAGTGGTTAATGTTGGACATTATTTCTTATAGGGGTATATAGGTTTGGTACCACATCAGTGAAAGAAATGAGGCTTTTGGGGTTTTTTTGGCCTTGCTTGGCTCACATCATTCAGACAAAAGGTACCACTACATCAGCAGAAAGTCTCCACCAGAGCCTTCTGCCAACTTAGCCAGATAAATGCATCTCTTGGACATTCAGCTACACCAGCACTGTCACAAAAATGTGCAAACCTTATCAGCAGACCAGACCTGAGCAGAGCTTCAGGCAGGCAAACCGAAACTCCTGCACAGGGGAGCTGTATTGCCAAGTTAGTTAAATTTCTGTGAATTCAGGTTTATGTGTCATTTGATTGAATTTATTTTTCAGTTGAGAGCCTGCACATGCAGCACTGCTACTGCGAGCAATTGCCAGCTGACACTTCTCTGGGAAGCATATCTTGTGTGGAGATTAAAGAGAAGGCAGGAAACGAGGCTATCTTAAAAGGAAATTCCCCACATTTTTTTCCCCTCTCAGACTATAAAACAGGACGAAGATGATTTCAGGATTAAACACACAATATCTTTGTGCTGTCACTTACAGACCAGGTGAAAACAAGACTGGGGTTTTTTCTACAGTATTTTCAGGAGAGATTTTCACTGGCAAATATGTAAAGCTATACCTAGTAGATTTAATTTGAATGAGAAAAAAATATCCTCCCATTTCTTACTTTTTCTACACATTTCAGAATGTAAGAAACCACTCCACAAATCCTGGAGAGCCTACATAATGTAGTAAAAACTAACTAAAAGCTAAAGAAAACAAAAGCAGTGATTCAGTCCAGTGTCAATTTTGTTCACCTTAAACAAATGAACAATAGCTATAAACATTATCAGAGGGCTTACAACCCCTTAAGAGAGGCTAAATATCTTCTATTAATTTCAACATTCATGTAAAAAAAGTCACTATTACTGTTATCTCTAATCTTTTTCTCCTTCTCTAGAGACTCAAAATAAATTTCAGAACTAACCAGATGGTCACTACGCATTAGCAAATGACTTTTGATTATAAAACCTAATTAGTTCTGACCTGATCTCCATCATGCATTATCAGCTTTGGCCATCGTAAGAACTTTCCAGTCCCACAACCAGTACAGACAAAACTTGGACATGAAGTCTGGTGGAAACCTTCACTCCCTGGGCTCCCCACGGCCCCCTGATTTTTTTTGTAATTGACTTTAAATGGGACTAAGAGACATAGAAGGAAATTTGTATTTGCATTAATAGCTCGTTTGCTATAAACTTTTCACTTCCTTTTAACATTAACACATTCTGCAGATTTGCTATTCAATGTGACAGTATTTCAGGCTGAGCACTCCAGGTGCAGAGAAGATTCTTTGCTGAAGCCACAATTTTCCCTTTATGCCTTACTAGAGCCAATTCAAGCCAGAATAACATAAAGCAGCAAAACAAAACCATTGCAGAGCTGTCATTTAAAAACACAGATTTTTAAAAGGCTTTAGGGGTATCATTTATGAAACACAAAGAGATTTCCTTCTTTAGCAGTGTTCCAACACATTACTCTTTCGTGCTTACTCCAAGACATGAATACACTTGCCTAAAATGTCAGTGAGGTATTTATACAAAGGCAAATCTTCAGAAACCTATTATTGTGAATACAAAACAGGAAGTACAGTAATTCCACCAGTGTATGTTAAATAATGCTCAGTATAAACTGTGCTCTTCAATTAACAAGCAGTGTTAATCCCTTCAGGGGAAAGGGGGATGTGAAGTGTGAACTGAAAATACTGACTCATGATAAAACCTGGGAGTATTTTTCCCACAAAGTTTTTTGTCTTGTTGGTTTGTTTTCTATCAGGGGGATTTTCTCCCTCTCCTCTCCTAATAGCAGACAGGAAAAAACAGAAGATAGAATTTGCAATACAAATTTAAAAAAAAAAAAAAAAGCAAAGGTTGAAGTTCAACGACATTGTAGAGTGAAAAACATGAAAATATAATAAAATAATAGTACAATAAATGTATAATGATAGCTCAAACCCTACAACTCCTTTCAGTTCTCATGCTCTCAGTAACTAAGCTTTGGAATAACTGTGTTACATTGAAGGTGCAGCTCTAGGAAACTACTCCATTGACAACTTAAATACAGCTGTATTGGTTTGCAAGTGCCACAACTATTTAGAGTGGGATGTAAATAAGACCATATTTTACTGAACAATCTTCAGCCACTTAGCTGCTATTCCACCAAATAATAATTAAACTACAAGTAGAAAGTGTAAAAAAATCTTTCCTTTCAAAAATTAACCACCACAAATTAAAGAAATGTATGGTTTTTATACTAAAAAAAATTAAACTGATTAGTAAAAAACACATACTCCATAGTGAGACAGACACTCCAAGTGTAAAATCAAAACTCTTTCCTTACACATCTTGAATAAGAAAATATTTTTGAATAGACAGATCTCTAGTACACTAGTAAGACAACCTAATCAGCAGTTTGCTCTTTTCAACACATCCACAGAGGCTTTAAAAAAAATAAATTCAAGAGCTTCCCAAGTCCAAAGACCTGAAATAAACACCCTCTGCAAATCCCAGACAGAGAGAAATCAAAGCTCCTCTTTTGTAAAGTCTGACAAGCCTGTATCTATTTCCACACGTGTAAGAACATCTCTTCTGACACAACTCTGCCACAGAGTTTCTCTTCCCACTTTCTCCTACAGGCATGGGATTTGGAAATCTCCGTGCAAGCTCAGAGAGGGAAATTTGGTTTGACTGCCATCTGCTGATCCCAAGTTTTGGGAACCTGAAGAGTAATTTAAAAACACGTGCACAAAACTTCCAAAATGTTCAGTGTTTCTTCTTCCAGTTCTTGGTAACAAAGAAATTAAATAACTACAGATAACGGGTGTCTTTGTTTAAAGAAACACAATTAGACCAAGTGTCCAGATATCCAGATCCTTGAGCTAATTTTCAGATAAGCAGACACAGAAGATTCAGTAATTTCATGTGCATGAATAAGATGACTGTTGAAACAAAAGCATATAATTCCCAGGACCATTGTGATAGTAAGAAACAGAGAATCAGGTGCAACAGCTGCTCCTTAGAGAAAAGGGAATCACAGTTGAAGCAACTATTAAAAAGTCAGAGGAAAATACAGAATAATAATAGACTACCTTTATATTCTTCCACAAGGTAGAACACCATAACAACCCATTTTACCACAAAAATATTCAATATTATAAAAAGTCTTTGTTTCATTGTACCCCAATGAAACACACACACAAAAGAAAGCAAATTCACCCTCAGGACCCTGACATTTGTTGTTTTATTTCCTTCAAGATAGCATACACTTGGTGAAGGGCTGAATGATGTGAATACAATTACACCCACCACCTCTTTGGAAGAGAACACACTGTGGATGAGGACAGGACTTGAAGTGGGTTTTTTTCCTAACCCAGAATATTTTTTATCAGTACAAGCCAGCATTTAGATACATCACTACTGCTCAAAGCTGAAATTGAAGCAGCAAGATTTACTCTCGTGTTCCATACAAGAACATTTCTTCTGGCAAAACCAGCTTTATCTGTCCATGTACAAGAAGTTATCAGCGCAGGGCACCAGGATCATCTGGCTGAGAAAGCACCAGGTTCATTTTCACTCTCTCCTTACCTCTGGTGAGGTGGGAGAACTCTTATATCCCACAAGCTTCTCCTCAGTTTTCTTCCTTCAGCAAAGCTTAGTTCTTACACTCCATTATTATATGAGAAAAGTAGAAAAACAAGTGATTATATCAATAATTATTTAGGTATGTGATATAAATATGTAATATTTATACAAGCAGACAATGTTAAAACTCAAAGGGTTCAGAATTGCCAAAACAAGCATTTTTTCAGCCCCGTTTGTATGCATGGTGTATTTCTGCCTGATCAGATACTGACTTTAGTCACCCTTTTCAAGTTCCTAAAATTCCAATTCTGCAGACATTCAAATCCACACTGAGCTTCGCAGTGTACATACAAATCCATTTCTCACAGAGCTTTACAGTAAAGCATATCCATAAATGATTCCAGTGTCAGAAAGAAATGAAACCCTCAGCTTACGGGAAAACAGTTTGAGCATGAAGGAGCTCCAGGTTAAGATTTTTTGTATCCACAGATAAGATCCACATTAATATAATGTAAACCCATGGAAATACCACCATAGAAGAAAAAAAAAAAAACAAAACAAACCAGGCTGCCATTTGAATAATGAGTTTGCATTTCTCTGTGAGCCCAAAACTTCAGGTGGCACGTCAGGTACACAAATTCTGGCAATTCTGAATCAAACCACAACTTTTCTTCTCTTAGAACAGTACTAATTAAACTCATTTATTTCCAAATAAATTCACTGTCTCAGAAGGTTAATGGTTCCAATTAATATTTTTCCTTTTCCAAGAGCCTAATTACTTATGTTCTGTCACAGCATTGCTGACAGATGACGTCAAAATACGCCTTTGTTGTGGAAATGTGTCTGCCTAAACAGTTTCTTTATTTGTGATGTGGCATCTCTTGTAAAACACACTCTGTTCTCACATGAAAAACAAAAGCAGGATGGAGTCCTGTTATCTCCAAAGCCAGTAAATGATCTTGTATGAGTCTTGCACATGATCTAGAGCCTTCAGTGGTGGCTTCTTTCCTTTCCCTGCTCTGTCTGCTGGAAACAAACTCAAGAAAAAAGTAACCCAAAAAAGAGCAAACAAGACTTCCCCCGCTTCAGCCATAATTCTGAAATCCCTCCACACGCAGTGGGGCTGCACAGAGGGAAGACTTTTGAGCTCTGTGAATGTTAATCGGCAATTTCTGGAGAAACAGTGACAGAACTGCACCTAATGCCTCAATTACAGTGCCTACAGCAATTACAGCTCTTTCACTTTGTTTCCATCACTCTTGCTCAGATGCACAGAGGACACAGAGGCCTTCAATAAGAAGGTGTCAGTCTTCTATAGGCAGCACACTGCCATGACTGCAGCAAAGAGCACAACCTATTTCCATGTCACTGATTCTCTGCACTCTTCCATCCCTTGACACTTTTTTCTGGAGTGCAGGCAGACGGTTGAAGCATCATAAAACCCCTCCCTGCTGGTACACAGAATCAAGCCATCATTTAAGAGTGATATCCTCTGAAGCCAGACCTTCTGGGTGGAGAATAAGGTTTGCACTGCAGCTCCCCTGGGAAATGTACTGCCTGTAAGTACAGGTGGAGAAGCTCAGAGGAACACAAGGAATAGGAATCAATAGGGAAATCTAGGATGAAGTCAAGATACATTTCCTCACACCCACTCAAATGGAATTGTTAGTGCCTGAAGACAACAAAGAAGCTCAGATATCAGATCAAACTAGTACTTAAGCACTAAAACAGGTATTTAAAGACCTTAACACACTTCAGCACTAAATGCATGAAAGAACAGTGTTTCAATTTTATATATGTAAAAAAGAGAATTTTGTAAGCTAGCAGAGGGTATTTACATTCCTTAATAAAACTAAAATAAATGGCCATTTTATAGGTGCAGGAACATGTTCCAAGGTGTGTGTTTGCCAGTTACACACACCCCACATGCTGACTGATGAACACACACACCCTGGCATGTGCTCTTGCTTACATAGCTCACGTGCCTCCCTGTTAAGTAATGGAATAAGACTTGCCTTGCAAACTGGCTAACGCCGCCTCTCCTCGCTCGGTGACTTCTGCAGAAAGCATTCACTGCTAAGAAAAACAACTTCTGAATCACAGCTAAGCTCTCTGCAGTGTGAAGAAGACTCACTCTTGTCTGCAAGAACCAATGCTGTGATCCCTCCATTTTCTGTGCCACTCTCAGGCTGGCACTCAGCACTTTTGTTGTGCATTGCTGCCTACTGCAAAGGCACAGCCCTCCTTACAGATTGCTTTTTTTCCTACCACCTAGGAAATCTCAATGACTGCCTGTTTCACTGTTTTCCTCTTTATAAACAGATAGGCAGGCTTAGGCTCTCCACACAACAAGGTACGCTGTTATACAGAGACAAACTTCTTTCAGAATGGTCATTCTCTTTAAGATTTTTTTTTTTAATTTTTGCTTTGCTTCTACTTATTGGGTGCTTATTTTGCACCCAAACTTGCACCAAAAACAGTGCCAGACTTCTTGTTCTTCTCCCTTTACTTTTCAGAACCAATAAACAACAGTGCAAAGGAATACAGAAACCCTGAAGCTCATTATATTGTATCAAGCTTTATCTCTCATTCCTCTGTTTTCAGTAAGAGTCCAACTGTGCTTATCAGGATCTGTCTGTAGGTAACAGCACGCACTGGCAAGGGAGAGGCCTTTCCTGTTACCTCTCTATTGTGACACAACACAGACCCCTTCATCTTCATCTATTTTTCCTGTATAAAATTTACACCTCCTTTATGAGGTTTAATACCAGAGAAATTACATCATATAGGAGCCATAATTTCTAATGATAGAGTTATTCAAAGAAACAGGGATGAAGACTGATGGCAAAGAACTGTCCAAGACTCTCAGGAGACAGCAATTGGGTAATGTTCAATGTAAGAAAAGGCAAAGCACCAAACATGGGAAATTCAATATTCTCTTCATAAATAAACGGATGTGCCATGAGATGAATCATTACCACTTCTCTTAATAGACACTGATGAAAACTCTAGTTTGGTTCTTGGCAGCTGTCAAAAAAGCTATTCTGGTGTTGAAAATTCAGAACTGCTAATAGAAGACCAAACCAGCAAACATCATTGTGCACCACACAAAGCCATGGTGTACCTTGGTCCCCTTCTCTCCAAAAGGGTGTCATAGATCTGGAAGAGGTTCAGAGGAGGGCAGCAAGGATGATCAAAGGCATAAACCAGTTTCTGTTTAGGAATAGCTGACTCTCCTTTCATTCTGCATGGAACAATATCACATGATCAACACCCCCCACAAAAAGGGCAGCTCCCAAAATTATATTTTCCAGCACTTGACTGGGAACAGTACTTCAAGAAGATGCTGTAGACAGCAATCAAAATATTGCTGTAAAGTGTGTTCAAAGCACATACACCTGGTTAATGCTTCTCTGTAGCACAAAACTTCATTTGCCATGAAGGGAGTATACTTACATATAAAACAAAGGAAGTGACTATACCCTTTTTAATTGAATTCTTCAGCTAGGTAAGAATATGTAATATATAACCCCCCAGAGAAGCAGTCACTTCAGATTTCCAGAACTGCTGAGTCCCGCCTGGCACCACTCAATCAAAATACCCATTTAACCTTGTCATTTACGTTTTTCTAGGTTATCCCAAAAAATATCCCACAAACTGTCCTAAGTCTGAGCCAACTCTTACAGTTGCCTATTCATCACAACATACACAGCCTAGAACATACTCAAAATTTTGTCATTATGCATATCCAATCCAGCCCTGAGGTACCCAGTGATCCAGCAGTCATCCACCAAGCTGGCAATGCTCACAGGAGATGTTAACATCTCACATGGACATGGAGAGCCCCAGCTTTGCACTTCAGTGCACATCAATCCTTCCACACACCTCATGAACTGATACATTATTATTCATCAGTCATCTCCAGATTGCTCCCTTTCTTCCTGTGCTACATTATTACAGTGTCACATTCAGTTTTATGTTAAGAATTTAAGAAAGATTTTATAGAAAAGGAAAGATTTTATAGAAAGAACCTATCTTTGCTGAACAAACCTATTGTCTTTCAGTGTTATATATACTGCACAGGGATGGTATTTCCATTCATCCCTGAAAGTATGTGCAGCACATGTGCAAGACATGCAGCTTTCATCACTGATGGAGCAAATAGAATCTAAAGTTGCATCTCCTGTAACACAATAAAAATTTTCCAAATCAGCTATAGGAAATTCTGCCTGTGATCTCCTATTTTTCCTTCTCCCCAAAGAAATTTCAAAGAAATGGTTCCAACCAACTGAAAGGACTAATGATGGCATCTAATATCCATAAAGAACATTAAATAAAAGATTACTAAAATACTTACTGAGAAACAAGTGCATAGCACCTAATCCCTAAATTCAGCTGCTCTTTCAAGTCCTTTACTGATGTAAAGAGCTTGACTGTATTTCAGCTTGCTCATTATAAAGCTCTGAGGTTCAGAGGTCTCCTAAACCTAAACTGAGAAAAGGTCACAATCTTTAGGTGTGCACTGCATAGCAGCCACCTCCTCCTCCCAAGCTGCCCTTGGTTCTGACTGACACTAAACCAGTGACCTGTGCAAAGCCAGGCCTTCCATTTCACCACAACTTCCCTTTTTACTGGAACAGCTCCCTACCCTATTAGGGGAGAGATAACTGTCAACAGTTAATATAGAAGTCACTCAACATTTTATATTATAAAATAATCCATTTAGCAGCTTATGCTATTCCAAGCTTTGACCTTCTTGTCCTTTCCAAGCTGGCTGGCTGCCTTAGACTGATTTGTTTTGTAATGCTCCAGTCAAAACATTTCAACTGTTGCATGAGAAGGAGACCAGGAAAAATGTTGCTTTATTTACATTCTTAAAAATTAATAAAAATAAAACTATTTCACCCTAACCTATGGAGAGAGGTCTTGAGACCTGACCACATTATGGAGGACTTGAAACATCTCCATTTGAAAAGGCTTTGTGAGGCTCCTTGACATTATGTACATACATTTTCCAAATTTTGCCCACTCAAAGATTGATCCTACCAAGGCTCAAGGAGTCTGCAGCCCATGCTGGATCTAGGCTCCCAAAATGACAGCAGGGAAGGGACCTCTCCCCTTAATGGAGTTGTTTGAATACAGTCAAGGAAAAGGAGAAAGAAGACACTAGAACGAAAAGCCTGACATGAAGAGAGAACATATTGAAAACCAACAGTCTGTACACTGGGGCAAAAGCACTCTTTTGTTGTCAGAAAATATCCTGGGTGACAAGCAAATATCCCACTTCGTGGGGTGTAGACCCCACCAAAAAAAAAAAAAAAAAAACCAACCAGCAAAGGAGCTTAATGTTGTTGATTTATCACCTATTTCAAGTAAACAAGTGTCCTGTACTGCTGATACCCAGGAAGATCTCAGTATGACACAAAATGATGTAACCTGATAATTCCCCCCCAGAAACTAGTGATGGTTCATCTGACTTTAAGCAGTGTTAATCAGAGCTCTCAAAAGCAAAGAAATGTGAGTATTAAGGTAATCCAAGTAGAGGCAATTGTAATGACTTGCAAAAATAATTTTCTAAATGAATGCAATTTAATTAATTGTGCACAATACACACATCTTTAACGTAAAGAGAGACTACATTATGATGCACACACAGAGGATGAATGAATGAAGAGTGTAGCCAGTTCTTAACTCATGAGTGCTCAACAAGCACAACATCCTCTATAATGCTACTTTAATATAGCATACACAAAAAGCTGGACAAACACTGTGCATTTTGCATCCACAAAGAGGAAAGCTGGGCAGAAGACCAAGTGCAAAGCAAGCTCTAAATGTGTCCGTGGCTACAGCCCAAATACCATAACTGCAGCCCTTCCTCAAGCTTCTGCAGCTCTCAGTATCACACTTAGATCCCTTCCAGCATCACTCATAAATATTTAAAACCCAAGGCTGTTCGGAATGTCTGTCCTTTAACTGTTATCACCACTCTAATGAAGGTAATTAAAAATCACCGAGACTCATGCCATCCAGCACGCTGACTATGGAATGTGCCTTGCTGCACTTTGCTTCTCTGCCTTCTCTGTACTTTGCTATACAGGTACATTACACTTGGTCATAAAATTAGTGTTACTTCTCTAGATAAAGTTTTTTGCTTTTTCACTAAACCTGCATGAAGAATAGACTTGAGCTAACCCAACACTGAGGAATTTACACCCAGTCCATGTGTACTGCTTACATGCCCTTCGTTTTTAGAGGCATTATTCATTTTAACCCCAGATGTTCCCATGTTATCTTAGTAATACAACGTAATTTCCATGTCAGTATTAAAAATAAAAACCCACAAACCTCCAAAACCACACCTGCTATCACAGTTACAGCCTCATGGAACCAGGATGGCATTTACACAACAGACATGAATCCAAGAGCCTTTCCAAGCTCCCACTGTGTCCAGAGGCTTGCTGGCACCCTGTCTATCTTAGCTGGACACTGTGACCTCCAGGCAGGAGGTCTGAATAAGAACAAACTTTGGCCCATGGTCTTTACCTTTCCACCTCTGGAATGAAACAAATACACATTGATACCTTGAAGTAAATTTTCTGGCATGTGCTGCAGGGAAGTTTATAAAAATGTAAGTGATGTTAAACCACACAACTGAGCCGATGCAAGGAATGCTTTCCACTATAAACAAGGGTGTATTGACTTTTCTGTTCTATTTGAAGTAAAACTATTATATTTTTACATACATTGTTTAAATGTATGTTTCCACACACAAAATAAAGCCAACTTGTCCTGGCCCTATAGTATATCTGCAAAAAGGAGAAAATATGCGGCCCAGCAAGTTTTCCCTCCAACCTTTCTTTTCAGGCAAGTAATAAATCTTGAGTGAAAAAGTCACTGTGCTCTTCAGCTGTCACCACTAAGATTTTGTTTTTTAAAGCCATAGCAGCCTTAAGGCTGATTTACTACTCAGCCCTCCACACTCTGACAATCGAATAGTTGGAAACAAAAATCACTTTTGCACACCTGGAAATATTTTATTTGCTGTGCTCATGAGAAAACAAAGTTTTCATCTGTGAGGAAGGAGGCGGGGGGGAGGAAGGTGGAGAGGGAGATTCAGATGAATCTTAAAGAGATAAAAGAGACTTAAAGAGATAGAAATACATACATATGAACCCCAAAACTACCTCTGCATACTAAGAGTGGTCAGGATCTTTAGGGACCATGGATTCACTATGTCATCCTGCCTCAAAGCCTTGAGGTCCCAGCCCATTGAAAGTCTCAGCCAGTAAATAATACTGCTCACCAACTGTATCTATTCAGCCATTTCAGTTTGGCAGGTGAAAAAGAACATGCGACAACTTCTCAATAATTTCATTTTACTCTTTTGGTCTCCTTTTTTTTTTTTTTAGTAAAGATAATAAGCTTCTAATCACCATAAAGTGTAAAGATCGGCTATTAATAAAGGCAAAGTTGAACTCTAAAAAACTTTCCAGAGCACCTCTTTGCCCCAGTCAGAGTTGCAGGTTCAAGAAAATTAAGAGGGAAAACTCAAACACATACCAGAGAAAACCAATTGATGGAAAATGTGATGGTGCCAAAATTGTGAAAGTATTTTAGACTATCAGATCCTGTTTTCAATGTCATGTACTTTGATATCATTTTTCCCTAAAGCTTCATTTTCTGAAAATTTATTATATGCTCCAGAACAATCTTGTCTTCAAAAGAAATCCCACATCTTCTGTTATTTCAAAGAGCCATACTTGCACCTGGGCAAGATGATGTAAATGCTCTAGGTGCTGGCTGACTGAAAAGGAGACCAAGAAAATCTCGCTCACTGTTTTTAATCCCAGGGTTTTACAAGAATATGAGGAGTGTCCTTTGACAAGCTGAGAGGCATTTCAGCATTTAAAGTTAAAAAAATACTAATTAATGGTTCAGCAGTGTGGAGAGATGTGATGATTGCATTCCCATACTTTGATTCCTATTCTGAAATACTGCATACACAAGAATACAAGAGGTGGGAAAGTTAAATATTCCTGCACCATTTCCTTCTAAAAAGCACCCAGTCTTGGGTCCCCTGTCCTCCAAATCTGGATGACATCTGCACTGCTGAGAAATGGCAGCAAGAGACTTATCCTCCTTTCCTTACTCTGCTCTTTCCCTACCACTGCAAGACACATGATGGATTATGTGGCTTGAACTCTACAGCCCTATACAACATTTGGGAAAACTGAAATCCTACCAAGTCAGAGTTGTAACTCAGAAATAACCTTTAGTGAGATTTATCTGGGCAAAATAGCAATCACAAATAGGCAAATATGTAAACAGGAGAATATATGATGTGGTACTGAGGTAAAATTGTGCTCCTGCATCACCTGCTTTGTAACAGCACATACACATTTCCAGACGGTAACGAATAAAGGTGCAAGATTCTTTCCTATTCCTTTTAACTTGTAAAAATGCAACTTTAAATATTTGAATTTCTTCCATGAGCCTTCAGAAAGAGTGAACTTTGATGTTTTTAAAGAAGAAAGATTATTCACTTTTGCTGCAGGCAAGAAATTATAATTTCTTTACTGATTCTGCCAAATGGTTCTATCACACATTTTTTTATTTTCATCAAAACAAGCCACTTTAAATTAAGATTGTCCCATAACTACATGGTAATCAACATTTTGAGGGGCAGATCAATTTGATAAATCTCTGCTTGATTTCTCTGTCCAGAAGACTCCCTGAAATCCAATTGAAGCATGGGGGAAGGGAGTTTTATTCCTTTTCCTCAGGTTTGGCAGTTGCTAGGAAGAATATCAGCTGCAGTTCAGTTTTATTTTGTTCATGCAACCAGAACAGAAAACTCAGTGTTATCCACTTGACTCTTAAACAAAATAAGCTGAATTCAAAACCTGTGGTTAACAGAATGAAGTCAACAAAGCTTACATAAGGAGCAGCAAAACTTGCAGGTGATGGAAGAGGAAAAAAGTAAGGAGGAAGGGTAGGGAGCAGGAAGTTTTTTAAAAGCAAAATAAACATGCAAAAGGAGGCAGGAAAAATCCCCTGAACCGGCACAATATGCAAAATATATGTTTTTATAGCAACAAGCAGGATGGTTGGAAATGGGGAGCCGAGCACTGCCCTCCTGTGCTAACAAAGCATTTGCAAAGGTTCAGCTCTTCAGTATCCTGGTACCAGGACAGCTTCCAGTTCAAACTGCACTGAAGCCCATGAATGCAGACAAAATCCAGACCATCATCAATCTGGAGACAATGGGCAATGCTGACAGCACAGCTTCCCATTCATCTTCATTTCTTCTATCACATCCTGTCGTTCTTATGCAAATAGCATATTTGAGGATACCTCTTTTCTGCACCCCAAGATAAGGAGAAGTGAAGCTGTCAGGAGCACCAGGATGTCACCCTGTACCACGGGCCATCCCTTCACTCAGCACCTGGTGTTTTACATCACAGCTAAAGTGTTTGACATTCAAATTTGACCCAGCAGGAGGGAAAACCATCTGATGCAGCAACTTGCACATTGCTTCCTGTGCTAAAACATTCACTGAGGTCCCTGGGGATCTGACACACTCTCTTTTTTCCCTATGTACCCTTGCTAATGGAGTTTGAAACTATGCTTAAGAGGGGAAAAAAAGATATCTGCATGGGTAGGTAATGATACCAATCTACCCTTCTGACACTAGAAGTAAACCCAGCACTAAAAGACGAGGAAAACAGGTTCCACTGAGAAAAGGAAAAACAGGGCACACAAATCCTGATGGGTTGGTCCAGGTTTTCTTCCATGTAAATCTGTCACACAACACCTGAAAACTTGTGCACATGTATGTCTGGACAGAACATTTCATTTCAAGCTGAGCAATTTATACACAGGGTTCAAAAATTTTTATGTGGGGATGAGTGCTCTCTCATTAGGACAACTGATGCATAGGAAAATACAAACAGGTTTTGAATCATAAGCAGCTCCATAAAGCTACTGCTACATATTTTAGGCATGAAAAATCAGTCCTGAGTGCGTAAGTCACCAAAACCAAAGGCAGTTTTTCCAGTTGTTGCTCATCAATTCTGCTTATAGAATGAAGAAAGAAAGCTTTTACTATTATTACTGACTCAGAGTGTTTTGTTTCTGTATCACTTTCAAAGAATGTTCAGAACATCTTGTTCCAGAATATTTCCCTTCCAAGAGAAATCACTTTCTGTACCATACATGGCTGCAAACAGTACGTGCTGGGTTTGTATTCTTACAGAAAATAGAAACTATTCCAAAGTCTCTCCAGCATCACACAAATGAGATGCAAAGTAGCTGAGAAACAAACACGAGACACAACTTTAAGATGCAATAATATTTCAATACAATCATGACATCTTAGAGGAAGATGTTATTAATAGGCATCTGTGACAAGTCCAAACAAGTTTCCCATTACACATAACCTTGTATAAAGTCTGACTCAAATCTATTCACTCTCCAAAAGCAACGTACTGTAGTGTTTGCAGGGATAATGAAGCCTGCACTAGGCTCTGGGGAATACCCTTACATTTGATATCCCCACGTGCTGTTTGAAAATTACAGGAGATTAATCATCACATCATTGTCATTTAAGCAGGAGCCACATAAATTAAGATGCTGGGTGGATTGTTACCAATTTTGCTGGCAAAGAAAACTTAGAAAACACACATTCCTCAACCATTTCTTGATTTGAAAAGCTGAAGAATAGTCAAAAAATTATTCCAGACATTTTTCCCAGTCCTTGGAAGTGAAGAACAGAAACTGCATTACACTTTTATACCATATGTAAAAGTCATACAATCAAAAATTACTGTATAGTCACCATAAATACCTATGAAAACAGGACACCTACTTATTGTCATACATAACTATTTCCATATAAAATATTAATGTAACAAATTCTTATCTTCTCAAAGGGATCACTAATTAGAGAGTAAACTAAAAGCTGCCACTGAAAGATTTCCCACTAGTGAAGTACAAATGCTTTCTGGTGTCATTGTCTTTCTTCCAGGGAAGGGAAAAAGTACAACTCACGCACTGCAAATACTGCATGGACCCAGGGGAAGACGGTGGCCTAGTACAGCCTGTCTGTTCTAGATAACAAAACTGTGTTGTTCATTCTTAAAAGCTCACCACTCCCATGATATTCATATGTACAGAAGACATTACACTTTTATGCATCATATCATAATGAAAACTTTCATTTCCAGGCTAAGAGGTCTGGATTCACATCTGGAGTGATGTAGGTACAGTACATAGTAACTTTGGTCTTACCCCTAAAGTCCAGGGTGGTACCCTTAATTCATGGTAGTTCTGTTCCAATACTGCCAGTATTTCAAATAAAACCTAATACATGAGAAAGCAGCATTCACTGTGTGCCCAGGAGAAATCCAGCAAAAGGGAGAATGACAGAGAACTCATTTTCCAGGTGGTGATGGAGACAACACAGTAGAACACTGAACTGACTTCAAAGGAAATTTCCCTGCTGTTCAACAATCAGAATGTTTTCAAATTCAGCTTAGTCTTACCCCAAAGAACACTCACCAAAAATACCCAAAATCAATTTGACAAAAGTGAAATCTTGGAAGTTTCAATCTTGCACAAGCACACTTCTCACTGATAAGTTTTATTATCTTTTACTGAAAACTCTTTGCTAGCTCTGCTTTGCCATGGCAGGCTCACAATAAATTAACAAGTAACCTTTGAGAAAGCCTCTGTCAGGTCTCCATCAATTGTGTGGCTTCCCTCAGTTCAAAAAGGAAGAGGCTGTGTTCTGGAGCCAAAATCCAAGTTTTTCTTCTTAAGATTCATGTGTATACAAACCATACCTTAAACATACACATTTAATATGTATTTTATGCCTGAATGCTCCAAGAAAAACAGAAAAGACTATTCCAAAACCAGCTTAGAATGTGAGAATTATTTAATAAACTTACAAGAAACTCTAAAAAGATCATGAAAACTTAATTCATTAAGGTGTCATCAAATTCATTAAGTTGTGAAGGTGAAAAGATGTGGAATTAAAGAAGCTTACCAATACTACAAATCATATCTTAAAGGAAATCACTTCAGACTGATCCATCTACTGCACTTAGCTGTGAGAAGACACAGCAGGGGTAAACTGTTTTAAAGAGGATTTTCTAGAGGGCTGCTGGGTTGGGTTTGTGCTTGGACATTTTCTGCATAAGTGTTAGAACCCTCCAGATTTTACCAACTTGAAACGTTCTTGTCACACCAGCAGAACTGCTTTGGGATTTAAGGAGAAATTTCCCTGTTTACAGTTGGTAACTGAATTGCTGAGACACTTAATCCCTGAAAGGAAGTAACTAATGAAACCAACAAACTCCAGCAACCTCCTGCATAAACAAACACAACAGAAGCAAAAACCACAGCAGTAGTTTGACAGAAATGTTGCTGCACTAGTTCAATGAGCTGGACTCAAGGAAAACCTCTTCTAGGAAATAGCTATTTAAGGCTACCAGAAAACTTTTTTTTTTCTGTTTAAAATTCAGTAGAGGGGAGGAAAAAAAGTGAGGGACATGAAGCATTTCTGTCTTGTCTTCATGTCCAAACTTCTACTCTTCATCATTAAATTGATCAGACAACAGTTTGGAGAGTAGAAGAGGACGGAATTACACTAAAATCTGGTCTTTTCAAGAGGAACAGGATATAGACAGTGCATGTATTTGTACCTTGTCTATCATGTCTGGTCTGTTTGTAGCTGCCAAAACTGTCACGTCCTTCAGCTGTTCTATCCCATCCATTTCCGTCAGCAACTGAGCCAAGACACGGTCTGCTACATTCCCAGCACCTGAAGAGCTGATTTACAGAAAAAAAAAAAGTCACAGCATTATCTTTTCCTTGCTAGAAACAGGAGAAAGGAATAGATACACTATTCTTTCCAATTTACAGGGATATCCTTTTTTGCCTAATTCTTCCTAGTATTTATTTTTGCCTTCAACCTCTGAAACAGCATCAGTCATATGAAGTGAGTAAAAGCAAATCAGAGAATTTGAGCTCCATAGGTTTTCTTGGTATTCAGCAAAGCAACTGAGATTAGGGTGGGGTTTTTGTTTGTTTGTTTTTTTACTTATTGCCTTCTATGAAGGTTGTAAAGAACTTAGCACAATGTGGGTATCTGGAATAAACATTTTTAAGAAAACTGAAATCACGCAGCTTCTTTACTAGTCAGACAAACTTTCATTTTTAGCACCATCCAAGTGAGAGCTTACACCACCCTAAGCAGTATAAAAAATTAGGCAGTTATGTGTTTTGCAGAGTTGCTCTACATTTTTATATTTTCTCCATCACATGAGAATAAATTGAGTGTTGACCAACTGCCTCATAATTGCATTGTCAGTCCTTCAACTCAGTTTGTTTTCCAGATACCAGGGAAAAAACCCAACACTAAAAAAATTGAAAACTCCAGTTTTGAAATCACCAGTATGTGAAAAACTTAAGCAGACAAGCATAACGTATTCCTTCTGCTGAGAAAGGGCAGGGAAACTGAAGCAGGCTAGGGATAGCAGCTGGAGATTGTACCAAAAATGTGAGTTTTATCCTGCTTTGCCAGAAACTGAGAATCCTGCTCTTGGCCAGAACCTCACTGTTTTCCACACAACCTTCCCCTGTGGATGGCAGGCACACACCTCCACCATCTTTCACCAACAGGACTGCTCTTCCAGGGCTATTCCCTCCTCTGCTGCACAGGGAAAGGGTTCACTTCTCTACTCTTAAAAAGGCTCTTTTCAATACAATTTGAGAAAATTAATCTCTCCAGTTCTTCAGGACCCCTATAAACTAAGAAGCAAAAAGAAGTCTGATACTTAGAACAAGACCAACTCTATAGAGGATTAAGATAATTTTTTAATCTCAAATTTTTTTAAAGTCCTTTTCCAAAAGTTCTCTTTAATATTTATACAGATAAACAGGCACCTACACACACAGAAGTGCAGTATGATCATCCTGATGTTTTCATTTCCAAAAATAAAAATACTAAATATACTAAAATGTAAGTGCTCCAATTATTTCCATCAGACAGAGTGTACAAATAGAGTTGTACAATTATTATACACATATATTGCTACAGCACTGCCACCCACCACCAGCCTGCCTGCAACCACAGCCATGTCCCAGAGCCAAAGCAACATTAATGGCTCCATTACTGCTGTACAGCCCCAAATAAATCCCCTAACTTTCCTATCCTATAACCAGTTCTGCAGTTTTCCAGAGCAAAACAGTGAACTTATCACACCCAGTCTGGAAAACATCTTTAAGGAGCTATAATAAATGTTGGCTGAGAGAGTGAAGTATTTAGGTTGCTAAGGAATATTAGAGAAGGGACTTGGGTTACCTGGTTGTCAGATTCTGGGGTTTCTGCAGCCACACTGGAAATTCCCAAGACAAATTTGAGCATTTCTAATGTTCACATGGGTCAGAGTCCCACTGACTTATAGAGGGCTGAGTGTGATAAAACACTTCAGGTGTTGGACACGGATAGAAAATGCTTTTGGAAAGACACACAGTTTAAAGGAAATTAAAATCAACTTTGTAACATTAGCTAGTCTCAGTAGGGATCCTGGCCTCCCATCTTGCAGCAGTTTCAATTTTATTCCACTTTATACCCAGTAGACTGAGCAAAAGGAAATGCTAAGCAAAGGAAAAAATAATTGTAAAACTGATACAAAAATGTTAACGTTATATGAGATGATCTGAAGCTAGAAGACTTTGCTAAACTTTTGTTTCCTTAAAAACAAAAATATTTAGTTTTAGAGAGAGGTGGCTCGAATGGATATTACATCTTTCCCCAATATAAACATTTCTCTTACAAGCTTCAGACTAAAAAAAAAAAAAAATCAACAAGAAGTGTTTATTCTAAAGAAAATCCCCACAGGGAAATGCACATTGCAAAGACTTCCATGCAATTAGGGGATCATCAGAAAACTGCAGTTAGGCAATCACTCATGCTATAATACAGCTAGGACATTATTAGGGGCTTCATTATTATCTCTTAAGAGTGAAGTAAATAATTTTAAGTCCATGCATGCAAAAGACAACAATAACAAGACCAGTATCAGGTGAAGAAGTGCCTGGGTGCTATGACACCATGGACATCTAATGTCAGTGCTCTGATTTACATAGTTCACTAATGTATCACATGCTGCACCATTTTAGCACAGCCTACAATAAATTAGCTTTTGGCTGAACAGGACAGCCTATAAAAATCCCAGGCAGGCACAGGGAGAGATCTCTTCCCCAGCTGCTGGGAGCTGCCTCAGAGCCACGGGATGCTCCGAGAGCCCCGGTGCTGCCCGAGCCGTTAATTCCAGGGGTGACACGCGAGGATGTGATTTTCCATTTTCCCATGGTTTCCCAGCAAGGTTTCCAAATTAACACAGGCAGCGTTCATTAAGGCTGCCCAGAGTTTTGATGCAAACAGCAGCCAGAGGAACAAACCATGATTAACCCTCCAGTTCCACGGAGGCACTGCCAAAACCAACTCATAGCCAAGTGGCTGTCGTGGCCCCCCCGCGCCTCCACCTGACCTCCACACGTTGATGTCATGCTCACAACTGCCTGGAAATGGTCCTCCAAAGGCACGTCCTGGTACAAACTCATTTCCTGTCAACACGCTGCCTGCAAATCCAGGCAGCCAGAGCTAAGCCCCTCACATAATCCAGGCAGGGCCATGTGTGTGCACGGCTGTGTGCGTGCAGGAGCCATGCCTCAGCCAGAAATACCTTTGAAATAAAAAATGTGTGAGCAAAGTGAGAGCAACCTGCCTGAGAATTTCAGGCAATCGCTGGTGCTGCCCTAATGAAATACATTAGGCTATGTGTTGTTTTAATTTTTTCCCAACTCCACTTTATTTCCAATCCTCAATGAAGTTTTTACACGTAGAGGTCACTATAGCAGTTAGAAACAGAAATCCTCCTCTATGTGATATTCCAGCTAATCCTGCAAGTGTCCCACCAATCTCAGACAAAGCACATGTGAACTGCTCCACAGGCACTCAGCTTGACCACCAGAGAAGATTCCTGAAGCCTGTCAGGTAAAACTATCTACAGTGAATATCAATGCCAAATCCATTCTTGGTATTTTACTTTGGCTAAAGGCATTCCCAATACACAGTTTGGCAGAATAAACTACGTATTTTACAGTTTACCAAAGAGTCACTATTAATCTGAATTAATTCTGCCTTTGTCTGATGGACCTGAGATCAGAAGCACCAGCTCCAAAATCAATATAACAAGAGACAGCTCTCCCCAGCTTTTATTTCTATCTCCTCTGGCTTTATCCAATGACCATTCAAGCCAGCTGGATTCATGTATCAGTGGGCACTGAAATTTCCCCCTGGACACTTTAAACCACTCTCATACCTCTTCCAGGGGATATTAAAGCAACCACAGCCCGATCCTATCACTGCACCAAGGAATACATACAGTTCACTAGCTTATATAGATCTTCAAGCCAAGAAGATTTTGTTTCCAGACATAACTAGATGTATGAAATCACATTTAAATCTGCTACCCTTCCTGCTTTAGGCATTTTTTTTGACAGCAACTTCTTGCTTTGTACATTTTTACTTATTTAATTTCCTTTCCTCCCCCCCCACCCCCTTTTTCTAACAGATTTTTTAATATTTGAAAACTGCAGTCTGAGAATACAGTCACTGCGGTTTCACCCCATGATGAAATTTGGTAAGCATCACCACTGTGAGCTAAAGCAAACATACATTTGCATCATCTGACCATCTAGAGCACTTCTGAAAAAACACTCATTTCACTGGCTTTCCAACACCAGATGTCATTTGCACTGAAAAATGTGTTTAAGTCTCCACCACTACTTAAATCTCATAAAGGAGGGCCAGTGACTCTCCATCCTACCTGATTTCAATGGCACTGAAGCCTGTTAGAACACCTTGGCTTCAGAATCAGGATCTTAATTCAATTACACTGCTAAACTGTAGATGTGGAAATGCAGGAAATTTTAACACAACATTTTGAGAGCTGTTAACATCACAGCAATTGTGAGGCCACAAAAGCAGGAGGAAGTCTGGGAGGACCCCTCCCCTGCACAGCTGACCCTCCCTCAGGCAGAGCTGTGAGGTCAGAAGCAGACCTCAGGAGAGGTATCCAGGATAAATTACTACAGATGGATTAATCCCCACATAGCTGAAATCTATAATGCAGGTTTTGTGACAAGGGAGTCCAGCCCACCTTTCCTCCAAAACACACCATCAGGCAAGATTTACGTACGGATAAAATCTGGCTTTATTATTTTCCCCTCCCCAAACAAAAGAATCACAATCATAATCAAAATGCATAGGTTTTAAAAATACTTGTGGACGTGGTATCATCACAAATAACCCTTTCACTGAAACCTCTGGAAATAATTTCATATCAAAACAAATGTAAAACTCATTGACATGACAAAATGCTCAGTATCAAAAAAATGTGAACAGGTTGAAGTAGACCCTCCTGGCAGGGCTCTGCACCTCTCTGAACCACAGAGGTAAAAGGTTTTTGAACTACAGAAGCACCCTGCCAGTAGATTTCCATGTGACAGCCTGAAGGATTTTTATTGAGTCTGACATTTCTGTGGGGGCTTTGCAGGGGGAACCTGTCAGCAAGGAGCACCTGCCAAGCCCGGCTTTTCCATCCGGCTGCTGCGATCCCAATTAACTGTCACACTCTTTTATTGCTCTCCCTCACAAACTCGGGTGAAACACTGCTTTGGCAGGTTATGGTTTTCCACAGCATTTGAAAAATAAAAAAATATCTACTTCAATAGCATTACCAGGAAGACAGTAACTGCAGGATGGTCCCAGATAACAAAGTTTGTGCAAAAATTCCATCACTAGGGCATTTTGTCGAGCAGACACTGCCATGCCAGTCAGGAAAAGCAGGCTTGTCCCATATTAAAACACTAGGATGAATTTACTTCTGTGAATGTTATATCATGTGAATGGTACAACTTCAATGACCATTATTCAGACCACTACAGATACTAGAGGCTTGGTTGTTGTAAAAAGCCTAAGAATAACATACAGCATGCAAATCTTTAATATTATCACTTAAAACTTCACTACTCATTGGAAAGAAAAAAAAAAAACAACCCCCAAAACACATTAGTACACAAGCCCCTTCAGTGCTCACACAACAAACATTTCCCATGGGAGGGAATTTTCCTGCCTGTGTGATCAGGAAAACCCTAAAAGAAGATGATCCTAAACCCTTCCCTCCATCAGCACCTTACAATTAAATGCTGTGGGATTCTGTACACACCTGTATCAACTGCTACTCACCACATTGTTTCATATCTTCTCTGTTTTCTCAAGCACAAAATTGAAGTACTACAGAAGGAAAATATTGAGAGGAAACCTAGGCAAAGTCTAGGAAATTCAGTCTGGGTAGAATATTTATCTTCATGGTCACCTCCATACCAAAATGATGTTTTGCCAACTCTTGATTTGCTGATTAAATGCCATTCATGTAATTTGGTTTTCAAGGCATTAGAAGAGCACAGAAAAATAAAAGAACTACAAGTACTCCCTGAGTGGTCTCCAGCTTGCAAGCAAGCTTTCCTAAAAAGAGGATGAGTTTTGTGAAAACAGGAAACTGCTCAGCTGTCAGCAGGTGACTGAAACAAATGGCTGCAGACAGCTGCAGACACATCCTAATTATCCTTCACAGTTGTGTAAGCAGCCTCTTCCACTCACCTAAATTTCTCATTATTGCAGCTTCCAAAAGTTAATGAAGTAGGCCCAGAAAAATGAAATACAATGAAAGGAGAGAAAAGGAGGAAAGGAGCCAGCTTGAGACAGGTTTGGAATCAACAGGCTTTCTTCCAGAGGGCTTTCCACAAGCACATCTCCAAATGCCTGAGTGCCTAGGTGGTGATCCATCACTCATTTCCATCTGCTTGCAGCTAATTCCAGATGCACATCCATGAAAGACTGGCATTAGCCCACATTTCCAGCTGGCCCTGGCACTGTCTGGCTGACACAGGAAGGACACTAACATCATGAGTCCTCCTATTCTGCTAACACTGATGGTGCCTTAAAAAAAAAGTAATGAAACAAAATAAAAAAAGCAACCCCAAACCAACACACACCTGATGCACAGTAAATTTCCCACTTCCTTTCATTCTGTTTTTCTCAGCATTTCTCCTCTGTGCATTCCTGGAAGTTAATCAAGTTTAAACCTGTAATCCATCATTACCTGGCAAGCAAGCACAGTTTAAGTTGTAAGTATTTTAGACACAGAAGTAACTAACTAGACTGGATTTCATTTCATTACAACAATATTTATGTATAATAGGTTCACTGTTCATAAATTCTAGTTACAATTATGTTCCTCCTACATGTCATTAAAATGATGACTTCAAGAAAAGGGTTTATGGGTCCAGTCCTGCTTTCACTGATGTCAATGAAGGTCTCTGTTGACTTCAAATATCCGAATTATAATGCAGGCTGGGAAGTTACAAATTATTTGGGTTTGTAAGCAAAAAGGAAGAAACACAGATTCAAAACCATGTTGTGATAAAGGATTCTTGACAGCCAAAAGCACAAACAACTTTACTTTAAAACTGAAAGGACTGCAGAAGTTTACTGTATACATGCACAAACTATGGGTTATGCTATTTGTTAAAATTACTCTTCCAAAACCAGTTAGAAGCTTTACTGTTCAATAAAATTGTTTCAAAACTTCTTTCACCACTCCTTGATATGCCTAAAATAAAAAATTGGCAGTAGGCATGCATGCAGCTTTTTTCCCTAGACAATATTTGTTTGGATACCAAATTCCAAAACCTTAAAGAATTCATACAGCAGTCACAAAAGTTTTGAATGCCTCAATCCTCCTTCATGTGCAAACATAGCTCAACTATTGCAGGGAATCAGCTGATGTTCCCCAATTCAGGGACACCAGTGCCAACAGAGACCAGAAACACAAATTTCTTTGTCTGAGCTGAACAAGAATTGGGTTCCTCACAACAATCATGGCAGGGGGAAACTCAGTATCTTCCAGGTATACCTGGTTCACATTCTTCTGTCTTTGCTTGAGAAACATTGGGGGAATACTCCCTCCAGCTTCACTACTGCTAATTTACCCTGTACAAGGTGGATTTCTGCCAAGAACCTCTCTCTTTTGCTGTATCCCCACAGAATCCAGCCTGTGAGTTTCATTACTGGATACAACACCCTGACCTCCTTCAATGACAGGCGCTGTCCACTGCACCAGGGAATTTGTACAGGCACTAAAATACAGTGACAAGTTCAAGTATAGAGGATAAATAAATATGAGCTAAAATAACCCCAAAAGATACCTTGGCTTAAAAAGAGACATTTTATCACTATCCCCATTCAAGGCAGAGGTGGTACATGACAGAAGAGAAGCTGCTGTTCCTCACAGGTTCTTCTAAAAACCTGAGAGCCTCAAAACTTGAGACCACCAAGATTTTAACACCTAAAGTGAAAAGAGTGTGTCTTTCCGTGGTTCTGACTATTTTAAATTGTGGCTTAGTAATCTATCTATCCTCCCCTCAGCATGTAGGAGAATATATTTTCCCAAAAAAAGCATCATCATGCTGTGGTTTCAGGGGATTGGTACCAAAGTCCCTTCACTTGGTTACATCTATCCTCACTCTGAAAAGGCTAGCAGCACTCATCTACCAACTTTTGGCCTCCAAAAGTCAAATGCAAGGTACTGATTTTGTCCCTTGTCTTTTTTTTTTTTTTTCTTCCCCTTGGAAAATAGAATTCATCACTGCCTTTTACAGCAGTCTGCAGCATTTCTCACCCTACATTACAGAGACCTGCAGTTCAAGGGGAAATGCTTTGCTTCTGAAAAACAAGAAAAGGATGTCTCTTGCTGAAAAATCCTAAAAATCCTACTTATATAAACAATGTCCCATTTCCAAAGCAGAGAGATTTCTGAAGTTCAGCAAACAGACTGTCTGTGCTGCATTTACACAGCCCCACGTTCATTCATCACTTTCAAGTCTAATTACCAAGCCATTTCCCTCTTGGCAAACCCTAATGGCCTGAAGAATTAGGTTTTACATGGTCAGGATACTGAGGGTAACAAATACCTATAACTCTCAGCAGCTGTGCAATTTGTAAAGCCTCCCAAGCCCTGTGCAAGCAGGGGATTACTTCAAGGCAACCTTTCCTGCTCACACTCTGCCTATCTGGACCAGTCCTGCTTCAGTGCAATCTGTCCTACAAAAAGTCATAACAGCATCTTTCAAAAGTATGGGGAAAGAAAAGAAAAAGTTATAATCTGCTTGTGTAAGCAAATGCTAATTAGAACCACAAAGCAGAGGAAAAGGCTCCATGAATTCCATGGTTCACCTCTCCTGGTGCATGACTGCAGAAGTTTTTCCTTTCTCAATAATTTCTCCTCTTCAAACCTCACTGTGACACCTCTAACTTTCAACCACCTTTTCTGCTGCAGGTTTCTCATTTGTTCTTTAGAAACAGTCATGGTGAATGCCTCTCTTTTTCTCTACAGTCAGGCCACTGAGCCACTAACTTTTCATTTTCAGTACTGTCTAAACTTACTGCAACATCTCAGCATAGATCAGAAAAAGATGGAAAAATCCTCCATGTGTGTTAGAAGCTCAGAGTAACAGAACAAAATGCAGAACTGAACACAGCTCAAAGTATCTTGGCATCTTCACTACCAAACTGGCAACTCAAGTCCATTCACAATCACCTTCCTGCATCAAGGATAATCAGATTTTTCTCCCAAGCAATTGCTCCTTACACTGAACTATTTTTCTTCAGAGCTGCAGGATTATATTTTCATAAACTGTCTTTAACACTGGTATGTATCCAGCCCACATTCTTAATTCCTTGATTAATATGCATTAATGTGTCACCTACATGCAAAATAGGGAGGGTGTGGACAGCCAAGAAAAAAAACCCAGCAGCTTAGTTCATATTGACAAAACATATGGAACTTCTAAGCAGGCTGGGTAAGAAATAGTCTTTTCCAAATAAAACACTTTGACAATGAACAATCTCAATTACTATAATTTTTGCTGACTTCAAAGTATTATTAGTTCTACCCAATAAACACACACAAATAGATTTTGTAAAACAAAACTGCTACACGAGACAGTTACATTAGGTAGCATGTTAGATGAATGACAATTATGGAATAAGTTACAGCTTGGGAACGTGTAATAAATAAAACACTGTGGCTAAATAATAAATAACTGAGTGCAGCCCCAGTGTTTGCCATGGAATAATGGCTTGTGCAGTGACAGAACCCACTACCTGATACAAAGGAGATATTATGAATGGTCCAAACAAGAAAATTCCTTAGCTTTCTTTGTCTACCTCTACACTCATTTAATTACAAATATATTAGTTCATATGAGACTGCTACTGAGAAGGGATTGTTTAGTGATCTCTACAGAAGGTTGGGAGCAAAACATTTGTGTTTTCAACCCACAAGCTTCAGTCAAATCTAAATAATGGGTTAATGAATACTTGGCAGGGAGCTTTGAAGAACAAAAGCACTAAGTGATTTACACAAGGTTATTTCACATCTGTATTTCTGATCAGAACTATACATAAAATCACTCCCACAATTTAACAGTTTCAGATTCTCTGGATTTCTGGACACTGCCTGGTAGGATCAGGAGATATGGAATGTGGCACATTCTGCACAAAGCCCACAGCATCCTATCAAGGATTTCAACTCTCACAAAGCTGTATCGCAGTGTTCTTCACTGCCAAGACAAGGAAAACTAATTCAGCCAACAGAGGGAATGGGGAGACAATATAAACAGGTGTTTCCTTGAAAACTTCAGCACAGTCAGTAATAGTACAGGAAATGGATCTCCAGAGGCCACAAATCGTTAGCATCTCTAGTGCATTTGCAAATTCCTACTGTGCAAAGTCAGCCTGTAAAAAAGGGCCATTTCTAATAAGTGCCTTGTCTGGTTTCCTACACCATTTAATTTCAGATGAATTTTATGAGAACTCCGCTACATATTTTACCTCCCATCTGGTTCAGATTTGACAATGAAATATTTGTGTGTCCCACCCTGTTCTTTTTAAAGCTCCAAAACCAGATGTCTCCAGCACAACACAACTGCAGCAGGTCACACCACATTCTTCAGCAAGCTCTGCCAGGCCTACTACCCCCCACAGATAGTCCCAGGCAAGGTAAAAATCAGGTTGTTTACTCCCTAAACAAACAAACAAACTCAACACCTCCGAGGCACTGTGTGAAAAGACTGTTTAACCTTCCAAGAGGTATGATGAAGTGCTGGTTCTGAAAGCTAAACATATTAACAATTGCAGCAGGGGATGACTTTTTTTTTTCCCCTCCACTGGCTTGATTCAAGCAGACAATTTTGCAATTTCTCTGTTGCTTCAGAGCATAGCACTTCTAGAAAGCTCCCATTTCACAGCTACATACATTGCACATGAGAAGGATTCTGAGGAAAACATCTTCAGTCTGATTTTGTATTTTCAACAGCAAGAATGTTCATTTCTTAGCAGCTTCATGCTACACGGGATGCCACCTTCCTGTGACAATTTATTTATGTCACCAAAACATCAAAATGATGCCCGTTATCCTTTCCTGAATATACAAATGCCCTTCTTGCAACACAAAAGAATCTGCAGGAATGCTGAGGGAGCTTCTGTCCCAGAAAAATGCTGAAGTTTTGATGCACTTTTAAACAGGACAAATACTTTCTACTGCACCAATTCAGTAGCATTACATGCAAAATAAAACAGGATCAAAGTATTTACTGCAACAGCAAGTAGCAGTTACATTTGTAAGGAGGTATCCCCCAAGAAAGTCCACTTACAGAGCCTGTCAAATCTTAAATGCTGTAGTTGCAACTAAAAACTGCAATAATTCTACTTCAGACATGAGCTAAACATCTCTTAGAATCACCACAAAGCAGGATATTAAAGAAAAATACTATTAGCTGTTTGCACAATAATCCCTCCTTGATGTCACACATGAAAGGACACAAGTGTTTCCAAATCCTTTAATGAAGTTTCTCCCAGTCTGGCAAAACATTTAAACATAGGTGTAAGTTTAGGTATATGAGTATTCTTTGTGGAAACTGGCATTATGTAACTTATGATTGTATTGTTTGCTTGATGGAGGCACCAAATTGGGCCAGGGCAACAACCCTGGGAAAAGAAAGGACTTAAGTTACTGGAAATAAAAGGCAAAACCACAGAAAAGAGCCAAAGAGCATGAGAACCAGTAGGTTCATTCCTGCTAATGAGAGGAGAAAGGAGGAACTCCATCAGCTCACCTGTTTATGCCAAGTTAAACAGGCTTGAGTAAAATTCATGTCACCCTTCTGTATAAAGAATGAAGATATTTAATAAAATAATTCTGGAAAGGTAAATAAATTTGTGATTGTACAGTGTAAGAGTAATTTATCAGGAAAAAATGTCTGTTATTTTTGTAACAGGATTACTTACTTTCCTCTTTCAACTGCCAAGGCATCTATTTCATCAAAGAAAAGAATTGAAGGAGATACTGCTCTGGCTTTCCTGAAGATCTACAAAAGACAACAATGAAACACCCAGTTTTAAGGGATGGGACCTACTTACAGTACACTATCATCCCCTACACACATCAAGAGCTTCACATAACATCAGCCTGTCTTGCCTTGTTTTTATTTTAAAACAGTAGTAAAAGTTGCCCCTGGATCCCAGATTTGACTCCTAGGTCAATGCAGGAGAAAGCTAAATATCCCTGCTGCTTCATTTTTTTCTTAAGCTTACACCAGAAGGAGTTTTTCAGAAAGTTTAATAGCAACCTCAAAAGTAGAGGAGAATTTGAAAGGCAAGGAAGCTTAGTATCTAACGTTATCCACACGTATCTCGCCTTTTCTCACCTCTCTCACTGCTCGTTCAGACTCACCAACGTATTTATTCATCAACTCAGGCCCCTGCAAAAAGAGAAATTTAAAAAGCATGATACATTTGTATACAAAATGACTGAGACAATCTACCAGTACTATGCTGGTCATGCTCTGCTACAAAAAACTCTGAGATTTTGTCATTTGTCTTATGGGTGCATTTTTACTTACCCTCTAGCTGTACCAAGCTTTCTCCATTTACTTTAGTACCTGTGTGTCACAGCATACACCTCAGTCAAGATGGCCACAACACAAAGAGTATCATCACACAATTTCAGAAAGCTTCAACCCATGCAGAGTAACACCACATCACTTCAGCAGGCTGCCAGTGTCTGTCCTTCTTCTTCTTTAGAACAACCTTTTGTACCCCTCATGTTCATGCACTGCACCTGTGCCCCTTCTGTTCCCTTTGTGATTGGCTCAGTGCACCTGGGCACTCCATGGCTCATTGCTTTCAATGCTGCTCACCTGCTTTTCACAGCTGGAGCCCATCAGGGATGAGGCTGGGCCACAGCCCCACTCCCAACTACCACAAACTGTGTGCCTACACCTGTGCATGTTGGTTAGTCCTCTCATCCTCATACTTTGCCAGTACCTTCATGAGAAATGGAATTAACCAAAAAAACAAAAGCTGTGAGGTTCTTAAAAGTGCTCAACAACAACACCAAGGGGCTGCAAATCAGCCAGAAGGACAAATCACAGTAAAGCATTTACTTGGACTCTCAACCTGCATCCTGCCCAACCAAGCACCACAACAATGACTTAAACCAATGTTTAACAGCTATTCTTTGACCTGACACTCTGCAGGTGAAGCAAGAAGCTCCACAGCAGCACACCTGAAAGCCATCCCTAGTGAGGAAGCTGCTCAGTGTCTGAGCTCATGCACATTCCTGTTCCTCTGGTGAGGCTGCCAAGCAGGATTATGAGTGCCAGCTGCTGTGGTGCCTGTTTATCCTCACAGCCCTGTCCACCAGGAACAGACTAGAGACCACAGAATCAGCATTCTAGTCTTGAACAAGTACTTACAAATATAAAAAGTCAAACAATGGCAAATTCTCACAGTATTTTCTGTTCTGCTGTATCCTGTAGAATAGGCTGCTTAAATAATGCTTCCTAATGGGCCTCAGCTTCTCCTGGGATTGGTAATGACTCATTGACTCCAGCCTGGTTTGCATCAACATTGACCTGCAGCTACAAACAAGGATCATTATCTGCTGCCTTGAACTAAAAGAGCCAGTGGCTCCCATCTATTTTCCAGGCAACAACAGGTGTCCTTGTAATTTCCCCAGAAGAAACAACATCCTTCACAGTCAGAAAGCTGAACCGCCTCCTCCCAGCTGTGGGTGCCTTCAGGTAACACTCAGCCCAGAGCAGCTTTTACAGCAGGTATGTCACAATTAAGAATGTGTGGCAGACACACATTTATGCACTGGCAGTGACAGAGCCGCTGTTATAAGCCCACTTTGAATGGGACCATCTGGACTTTGTTCCCAGGTCAGTGGAACACAGATTCATCACTCTAAAAATGCAGCACACTGGTTTTTGCAGCCTCCCCTCTCCACGCTCATTTTCATTCCTGCAGTAACAGTTAATGCACTGACTTTACCTTGAAACTGGAAAACACCTGTGCTTATGTAGGGGTACAGGTTATCTGACATCAGCAAAGCATCCAGGCATAGACACCATTTTTATTTATTTCTTGTCAAAGAGTTGTCCTTTATACAAAGGCCCAGGTGAAACAGTGCAGCAACCAGACCTAGAGCACCACACAGGCCAAAGCCACAGTATAAGGGTTGATAGGGCCAGCACTGTGCCTTCCCTGTAGGAAAGGTGAATTATAAATTAGCATTGTTTTCTTTCAGCAACATCCACCCTTAAAGCAACTGCTGTGGTAGCTGAAGTGTCACCTGGAGGCCTCCCATGACTGCAAAATTGGAGTCTGGTGGGTACTTGAATGGAAACAGAATTATTCAGACACAAAAGCGAGGAACACAGGAAAGAGAGAAGGGAAAAACAAGGTGAGAGAGAGAAACACAAAGCTTTTTGCTGCTATTGACACTGCCCATGAGGAGTGTGCAGCAGTTAGTGAGGGCCAGACTGCAGCTCAGAGCCAGCCCAGCTGCTGCAGGCCCTTGTTGTTCATCACGTTCAGGGCAGATGAGGAATCCGATAGCACGGCCCTGACAAACCCTTCAGGAACGAGAGCAGAGTCCTCTCTTTCCATCCAGCTCTCTGCTACAATGAGAAACCACTGCAGACTCTACCAACAATTACAGATTTCTCTCACTAACTTTTCCTTGGAGCCTGTGGACCTCCTCTTTCATGCCTTTATTCCCATAAGTAATCTTCATTCACATCAGTATTCCCATGGAAACCAACATCAAACCCATCTGTGCCAACAATGTGCTCCTCTCCTATGACCCAACATCAAACAGCCTGACATTTTCTTTTGTCTCAGCAAAACTTAAACCCAAAACTACTTTATTTGAGCTTTAAGGTACAATATAATTTCAGATGTGTGTAGTTTTATTTTTAATTAAGCATTAAAATATGATGAAGGCAACATCAAAGCAATAAATACCATTTAAAATGTTTCAAAGAGAATTATTTTGAATGCAACGTTGTGCTGTAAGCTTCAACATTAAGTTTTTCTCCATTTTTCTCTTCATTAAGCAGCAACTCCAGGTGAAAGACCACTACATGTTAATGACCTGTGCCTCTTTGTGGAGAATTTTCATTAAAATTGGCTTGAAAGCCTCCTAGTTCACCCTCCATGAGGGATACCAGAACTCCATTTGAGTGTCATGGTTTTTACTGCAAGCAGCTCAGAATCCTTATTGTCCATGGCAAGAAAAGGCTCCCAAGGAACACAAAGCACACACAGAAGACGAGGAATTGCTGTACAATTCAATCATGCAAACACTGAAAACCACAACACAAAACCTAAAAATGTTCAAAGCAGTGGGAGGTAGCAAATGAACTGGGTGAGCTCTGGTCCCACCTGAGCTGAGCCTCTGCCTTACCCTGTCTGCACCTGTGCTGTCCTTTAGCTCAGATTGATGGCAGCTCTTATTTGAAAAATAAATCTACAGGACAGGCAGTCTGCAGGCCACCACAGAGTCACCTGCTGGCAGGTGATACAGCTTCTCATTTTCACAAAGCTCACCTTTAGCAGACTTTCTTTGGAGGCCACTGAAGAAATACCAGGAGAGTTTTTTATATGATTTTTCAGTGCTTTTCTAAATGCTTTAAAAATCAAATGACATGAGCTTGACTTAGCAAGCTGACATTTGTTGAAAGATAATTTCTGGCCTTGGGGTGAGCATACAGATTCTTTTAACAGCTTTTTATAGCTGTTGATAGACTGACCAAGAGGTGCTAGTAAAAAATGGGCCAGTTTAATGCTGCACAGCTCTGTTCTCATCTGCAACAAGTCATCTTCCATACAAGCAGACATGAAGAAATAAAACCTGTTTCTTGTGGTCATTTGCACAGGGACTCCAAAACCAGCAAAATATTTGGAGCAGAAAATTGGCAAAAGCAGCTGTAGCTTAGCCATACATATAAGCATTTGTGAGCTAGAGTCCAGACTGACAATAAAAAATCTGCCAATTCAGGCCCACTGGATCCTGCTGAGGTTTCCTTATTCAGCCTCAAAGTAGAGAGAGTTTCCAGGCATGCTCTGCTTAAAGACTATTCCATCCCCATTTACAAGATATATCCCCATGTATCATGAAACCTTCTACTTGCTTATGGTCTGAATGGAATGAATTTTAATTGTTTTTTATTTTAATAAAAAATAAAAGTCCTTACATTTAAAATATTATCAGAATCAAGTCTTGAAATATTAACTACACAGAAGATAAGACCCCTGTATACATGCAGCAACATGAGATAAGCTTGTTCACACATGGTTTTGACAGAAGTACTCAAAGCATTATTAAACTGCAAGAGGGACATCTGCTATCCCTGAAGTTAAAGAGTATCAGTCATTTTTTTGAGCAGGGCTTAAGACCACTTGCAGATTTTTTCCACCACTTGGGTAGGAAATTTAGTCAATGACTTCTCTTACATGTATTTTTTTTACTCTTTTGACAATCAGGCAAGTTATGCACTTAAGCTTTCTGAGTCACCTGGGCACAGCTCCAGATGTCTCCAGCACACAGCTCAGTCTAGACTCTTCAGAAATAACCATGATAACCTCACATGCAGGTTCTGGGCTCTTACACAGACACATGAAACTGTGTTAGCCACAGAGTACAATTCCTATGTTCTAAAAATCCAACTAGAGAGTTTATATCACAGCCAATAGATTACTACTCTAGATTATTATTACAAGATTATGCACAATTCCTTCTTTGCCATATTTAGAGCAGAAATTATTAAAGAGACATTCAAGTATCAGTCATAATTAATATTTAATTTCAAATGACGTCTCTAGAAAGCTTGGACATTCAGCTCAGAGAAGCAAAGTTTGATCCCACCCCACCAATACACCCTTCATAGAGTTAAAACCAGCATCCTTCTAAAATTCTTTCCGGTTTTGACACTGAAGGTGAGATAGAGTCATGGAATCACAGAATGGCCTGGGTTGGAAGAGTCCTTAAAGATCATTTCATTCCAAACTCCCTGCCATGGGCAGGGACACATTCCACCAGGTCACATTGTTCAGTGCCTCATCCAGCATTACCCAGGGATGGGTAATCCACAGCTTTTCTGGGCAACCTGTGCCACTGCCTCACCACCCTCACAGTAAAGAATTTTTCCTAATCTATCTAATCTAAATCTACTCTGTTCCATTTAAAAACCATTCCCCCTTATCCTGTCACTACATGCTCTTGGAAGAAGTCTCCCTCCATCTTTCCTGTAGGCTCTGTTTAGGTTCTGGAAGGCCACAATTAGGTCACTTCTAAGCTTTCTCTTCTCCAGATTGAACAATCTCAATTCTCTCAGCCTTATGCTCTACTCTAACAACACTGAAGAGACTCAGAAATTAGTTACTGAGTCTTTTGGCACTGTAATCTCCATGGCAAAATGCTATTCCATCCCTCCCACAGTCCAAACAAAGCAGCACATGACTCAGGGTGGCTGCAGGGAACCAAGTTAACAAGATAAACACCCAAACTTCCTTTATTTTAACAGTAAGGCTCTTTCTAAGGCAGAGGCTGTACGTGTGTGATTTGGTAATTGGTTACACTGCATAGAAAAATATTTGCTCAGAAAATGCATTCTATTTGCTTGTTAAGAATAAAGCCTGCTTCTTCTCTTTCAGGGCTGCTCAAAGATTTAATCTGTATCACTCCCAGCTTCTGAGCACATGGAAACCCCAGGCTGAGCACCATGCACCACTTTAATCACTTCCTCTCCCTCTGCCCTGCATTCCAGAGGACCTTAAAAACTTGTTGACACCTGTCTGGGATTTGAAAAACTTCAATTTGAGCAGGTGCTTGTGGGCTCCAAAGCATTTAAGGGAGCAAACAGGCAAAACCCTGTTATCCCCAATCCCTGCAGTGAAGTTGCTACAAGCAGCATAGTCAAGACTGCAAAGGCAACTATAATATCCAATTTTCTTTATTGCCATGCCTCAGAGTCCACTTGTTTGCCATTTGTCTTGACCAACAAACTACAGTGACAGTCTTCTGAGGCTTCTTTACACAAGAGAGAAGCCAGGATTTGCACTGCAGAATGAACTGACTGGAAACATTGAATTACACTCACTGCATGCACCACTGCCTTCAGAGTGCCTCTGGCATCATCAGGGCAGGATCCAAGCAGGATCAAAAATCACACAGCAAAACCACACATAATGAGCCACCCCTGCTGCAAAACCTACTTGCTGAGACTTCACACTTCCAGCAACACTCCATTCCTCCACTGGTAACTTGAAGACAGAGAGAGAAATAAGTGCTAATAAAAATTAAATCTGCAAGGTAATTGAGAAGGGACAAAGAAACAGAGATAGGGATTACATTTAAATTCTTTTGTGCCCGCATATTCACTTTTGGTGAGCTCATGGTAAGAATGGATGAATGATTTGTTTTTATTTTTAGCTGAATAAAATATGAGAGAGCTTCAGGATTAAAAGAGCTCATCAAAGTATCTCAACTTGTTATCCCTTGTAAAAAATGTCAAATTTTTCAAACAGTTATTTTTACTATCTGCTAGTTAACTAACAAGTTACTGTTAATGTGTTACTGTGGATCTTTTTAGAAATTTTATCAAATGTTTGCCAAAACCTCTCATAAAACCACAATGCTTCTGCATTTTTCATCTTCAATGCCTTGCTTTTAAACTACTTACAGTCACCAAGCTTTCTTATTTCAGGCTTCTGCTCACTGAAATCCCCATCAAAAGGCTAAGCTATCTCTCCAAAACTCAGTGACAGCTCTTCACAAAGCAAAGCAGTCGACTTTTCCAAGCCTCATTAATCTGTTGGAGCTGCCACAGCCAAGAGCTGAAGGGAAAAGCAGAGGAAACTTGAATTGGAAAATATTTTGACATAATTGACCCAGATGACAAACTAAGCTTAAGCACATGTCAAGCACAGGGAGTGGTACAAAAGCATCGGCTGGGTGATACAGGAAGCTAAAGCAAGCCAAGGTGAAGTCAGAGCCCTGAGAACAGTGTATATTTTTGTAATTACTGCTAATTGAAAAAAGAAAAGATTCCTTCAGTCCAAGCTCTTAAGTAACAGCAAATAAAAGGGCAGGAATATTTTCTCTTTTTTTTTTTTAAATCACACTGGAGTTGGATCTCCTAACCAATGTTTCAAATTAAAGTTTAAGAACAGTATAGTTCACATCATCTGTACCAGAGCTGACATCCTTAAACACTCCTTACTGTCACAGGTGGGTTTGGTTTTCTTTGTTTTGTGTGGTGGGGTTTTTTTCCAAGCATTCCTTCATCCTGTTTATAACAATTACTGTGTCTCACTTAGCTGAACTGCAAGCCATTCAACTTTTTAAAATTTAAGCTGTTTTTTGTCAGTAACCCTAAGTGAGGTTTTGCTTTACTTTTGATTTTAAACAGACAAATGTTAAAAAGCACTAAGCAGCAAGAGGAAAAATGATGTTTCTGAAACCTTCACAAGCATATAGGAATTACATAATTTTTCTTGCTATACATCTTACAAACTCAGGTAATCTGCTTATTGGACAGAAAACAGAACTCCAAGCCCCCATGGATCACACCATCACAGCTGGGTGATAGAATTTATATGGATGGTACCCTGATGGTGCCTTCCAGCCTGACATCTGAACAGCAGACTCCAGTGTTCATTCTGAAGTAGGTTAAAACCTAAAAAAGCTCAATGGTTTTCTTATCTTGTAGTAAAGTTAATGACCTAAATAGCACAATAATAGGAGGGGGAAAAAAATTCCACACAGACTCTCTGCAAATGGCTTCCCAGAAAAGCAAATGAAAATCTGTAAGGAAAAGCAATATTAATTTGATTCTTAGCACAACACAATGACACAGGATTTCCTAAAAATAAAATAAAAGAACAAATTTAAAATCCAAGAGGGCAGTTGTAACATGTTTAAATAAACTAAGATGCAAGACAAATGCAGAGATAATGATCTATGCCATATAGCAAGACAGGTGAGTTTCTTCCAAAAATATAGTATTACCACAACAATCCTAGTGGTCTCACAAAAATATAGCTCAAAAAACCAGCTAATCAAAGCTGACCCTAAGTGCAGGAACTGTCAAAACAGTCCACAGAAATACCTACCACATAAATAGTCAAAAGAGGGAATACAGTGACAAAGGGTTTCATTCCTTCATGTTCAGTTTCAGAAAGCTAAATGACATCTAAAGCAAAAATGTCAGAGAGACAGGCTGTATATAACAGCAAGTGTCATCAGCCTGGGAGAAGCTGAAAATTATATCCCCATCATATTCATATGAATATCTGGTCTAATACCTACATATAAGGGGCTTTTCTTACTAGCACAAAAAATGCATAAAACATATTGCAGAAGAAAATTATAAACTTTGGGACAAGCACAAGAGGATTGTGAAGGACAAAAGTGCAGAGATGGCTGACTGAAATAAGGAGTCAGTCAGATCAAAAGCTATTGATAAGTCAAGACCAACGTTCAATCCTGCAGAATGAAAAAATTATCCTAATCCATTCCTTCATGCAGTCTTACACTCACTTGTATCCATGACTGCAAAACATTGAAAAATCTCCAAGCAGCTGAAAACAATTCAGTTGCCTTGTCTGTAACAGAGGTTTGGAGGGGGGGATAATCCAGATGACCACTAAAACCCTGAAAAGCCTCAATGCTACAAGAGATTTAGAAAAAGGGATTGGCAGGAAGGAACAGGAAGAGCCATCCCCTGGAAAGTAGTTGACAACCTCCTCTCCAGTAAATTTAGCAGATACATTGTCTTAGAGACAAAGAAAGTCAAGAGAAAGAATAAAAATAAACTATCCCCCCTAGGAATTATATGCAAGATTTCTTTGTAAAACAAACCAACCAACAAGCTGCTTTGCTCTGGAAAAGCAAAAGGTCACCAATCTTGGTGAAAATACAGCTATAAAAAGTTTTTGGCCAAGTATCAAAGAGCATGTTTACAAAAGGGCCACATTCATTGTAACACTAACCATTCAAACCTCACAATAGATTTCAGGAGAGAACAGGATGCAACGTCAAACATCTGTTATCACATTATTTTCTTCAGCTCCTCTGCCCAGAAATGACATAGAGACTCAGCCCATCTCCCAAAGCTCACGAGAGGCCAGTCAGACGTGGGCCAGAGGCTGCCTTGTGACAGCTCCCCATGCCCAAGACAGATGGAAAGGTCACATTTGAACAGTCTGCTCATAACCCAGCTGAAACTTCTCAGTGAACAGAGTCAGCTGTCCAAAGCACACAGACACATCTGGCAAACAAAGCCTTTCTGGAGGCAGGCTGGGGCAGGGGTGATAACTGCTGCACTGAAGCAGGACAGCCAGCTCAGACAAGGACAGTACATTCAGCACTGTTGGAGCTGGGATTTACTGTGCCTGTGGCTCTTAAATGCAGTGTGCAGACACAACAGATCCAGCCTTCCAAAAATCACTGGACTGAGCAAGCACTGCATGAAACAGAATCCATTTCCTCTCAGCCTTCACAGACAAAGGGAGAGGCAGCATCCAGAAGCAGGCTTCCCCAGCTAGAGCTGTGCCTCCTGCCTGCACCCCTGCTCCAGAAGGGCCCAAAAACCTCTGCCCTCTGCACTACTCCAAAAGAGTATCCTACAAGCTGTACAGCAGACACTTGTCATCAGAATTACTTACTTGAGAGAGACTGGAAGGAAAATGCAAGTCTGAAAAGTAAATCATCAAGAATTGCATTTTCATTTCAAAATGCCTGATGTCAGTTCCAGGGATGATATCCAAGACATAATGTAGAGAACGGGAAAATTAATAACAGGGAAATTAATAGGGCTATAAGCAAGAAAAGAAAAATTCCCTCTCAAAAACACACCAACAAAACAAAACAAAACCCCACATATTCATCTACTTTGGATTTATTGCAGGAACACTTGCAGTGGAAATTAATTCATGCCTGTTGTGCATGAAAAAGTGCTACAGACGATGTTTAACACATTTAGTACATGATGGATGTTGCCTTTTTCTGTCCAGGAAACAAATGTAAAGTTAGAGAAAGTGGGCTATGTTCCCTTCCTGGAGTCAACATGTCCAAGGTTGGACATGGTCCAGAGATGTGCTTCTTGAAACATCTGTACATTGAATATTTGACCAGTTCCAGGTCAGGGGATTTAAACCAACTGGGAATCACAGGCAATTTCCTAGAGCCAGGCACTTTTGCTGCAGCTTGTCAATGATGGGGTATGTTGCAGCATTTTTCCATGGTGGAGTTCTGCACGTGCATTACTGTACACCAGCACTTCCCATCATTGCACCTTGGGATACCTCCTGGTCAGCATGAGCCACCCTTCACTTTCAGACAATTAACTGCATCAGCAACACTGTCTGATGGTGCCATGATTGAGAGATACAAGATAGCAACAACATCCATTTTCAACTGTTGTTTTTTTTTTCCCAGACTGCTACCTTTTTTCCCCACCCTCTCGGCACCAGAGCTTAGGGCGAGACAAAGAGGAATGTTTTCTTTTAAGCAGAGGCGGAGGAAAAGGTTACCTTGTTTACCAGTAACTCTGGAGCACAAAGAACTACTTTGTCTTTATGGAAGAGGCAGTAAAGGTAGTGTTTCTTAAGGGCTGAGCTTTCCAAGGCTGCCCTTGTTGATGTGACCGTGACCCAGAGGGCTGCCTCCAATCCCAGGGAGCCCAGGCAGTGAAGGGCTGCTGGCTTCAGGGTCAACACCAGTGCCTCTGCTCCCAGAGAGCATCCACAGCTACGTGCTTTCAGCGTGCCTGAAAGGATGGGAGGAGGAGGAAGCTGGGCAGAAACTAACACAGGAGGCTTTGTCAGTAAAGAGATGGTCAACAGAGAAGGGGACGTGATCTTACTGCTGAGAAGGAGATACTTTCAAAATACTTAAACAAATGTTTTTTCTTGCACTTCATTAACATTCTGACACAGCTGCAAGACTACCACATGTGGAATCACTCTGCTATCTTTTTTTTTCTTTCCTATGCAGTGAAGCTCAGTATTATTATTAAATAACTTCCATTCATGTGTTTTCCATACAACCCACAGTGATCAATTACACTGATTCATAGGCAATGAAATCCAAAATTTTTCTATGCTAAGTGTTTCTTAATGCTGAGAGAATATCCTATTTATCTAAGAGTATTCAAGATATAACTGATTTTGCAACTTTCTGAAAACTGATGAAATATAACTATTTCCTCAGAAAAAAAGACAAACAGGACAAGAAAAATCTGTAATGGAACACAAACAGTGAGATAAAGAAAGTGACTTTCCTGAGGAATGAAAAGGAATGAAAGAGATTAGATGATAATATTTCTGTGCATGCAAGTAATTATTACAGTAACAGCAGCTATTCACTATCCAGAGTCAATTTTCATTTACATTGCTTTAATTACAGTATAAATATTGTTGCCACTTTTAGAAAGACTTCAAACAATGCCAATATTTAAGATGTCACTCCACAGCTTACCCATCCATCCAACATCTGTGCTGTGATAAAATAAATAACAATTCTTTTAACAGCATAGAAGAAAACACAAAATCACCTGATACTTACAAGGCGTTTGCTAGAGCATATACAGGGATCAGAAACACTAAAAGCCACTGGGTTTTAACACTGGAAATTGGTAAACCATCAGTTATGTAAGAAAATGTGAGTCTGAACGGCCTACCTTCACTGCCAGGAAGTTGAGGCCACTTTCATGAGCCAAAGCTTTTGCTATCATGGTTTTTGAGCACCCAGGAGGCCCATAAAGAAGGACACCTTTGGGAGGCTGGATCCCCATTCGGATGAAGGACTCTGGATGTTTGAGAGGCCATTCAACTGCCTGCTTCAACTTCAGCTTGACATCTTCTAGTCCTCCTATGTCTGACCAAGATACCTGCAGAACAGAGCATTTTTGCTGAATTCAGACCACGAAGCAGAACTCTTAAAAAAGTAAACAAATAAAAAATGCTCTGTAGAATGTGTACTGGTTCTTTAATGAAGTTGTTTTTAATGAGTCACTCCTTCAAAAAGTCTTTATTAAACAAGAAGCACAAGACAGGTTTGTCGGGAATACATAAAGGCATGTGTTATGTCCTACCCAAAAAAGCAGGCAGATCTAAAACCTGCCACACCTCTTCCTACATGGCTGTCAACAAGCCTGAGACTTTTCTCCACATCCTCCCAGCCTGCTCTTCCTCTGGTCACCATCCACTCCCATTCACTTCAAGTATTAAACATGTCAAGGCACACTTAAATCAAATGATCTTCTGCCTTAAACACTCTTCCAGAAATTTGCTCAACATAAATCATCCTTCAGCTCTGGAAAGCGAGTTACATGCGAAAAGCAAGCAGTGTTGCTGAGATATAAGGTATTGCCTTTCCCCTGAGCTAAAATCTGGTGTCACCCTTGGTTTGTACTTATTTTCTCCTGATGCCAGGACAAGGAGTGGAAACTATAAGTAGACAGTCACTGAGACAGGTAATTCAGTCTGCTATTGAAGTGGATGAAAAAGAGCATTTGGATGTGATGCACTTTTATTTATGACCAAGCAAACTTCAAATCAAAATTTCTCTTAGATTGTCAGACTTTGACGTAGAAGAAAACTACAAAGAGAGCAGAGAGCAAACAACAAACATAACAAAAGTTTGTGTTTATGATTCAGATATGAAATAGTGTGGTTTAAATTTAATTTAAAAATATGTATTACCTACCCCTACAACGCTTGATTCTGTGTAGGAGCTTTGTAAACTGCACAGAACTAAATTTGACACTCTTAGACAACTTCTTCTGAGGAATGAAGACAACATAAGCTTGTTTTCCTTTTTTCAGTATCAATGCTTACTCATACCTGGCAAAGCATGGACTAGTCATTCCTATCATCATGTCTTTCTATCTAGACAAAGATTTTGACAAACATGAACAAGACCATCTTGAAATGAATTGGGCCATCATGAATTCCCTATAAGTTTCAGCAAGAGAAGGCAAGATCTATTAGCAGTACTTTACATGCATGTAATAAGCCAGGGAGAAAACACTTAAATGCTACTTTTACCCTCTTAAATATTCAGTCATTTACCCTTTGCAAATATTCCGTCTACTGAATATCAGTCAGGCATCGTTCAAGTGATTTTTCAGACCCACTACATGTCATTTAACACCAGCACAAGTGACAGAATTGTACAGAAAAGGTGAAGTAAGGCCACCTTACATGAAGGTTGTTCTCAGCAATCTGGAGACTTATTCTGACTTTGCTTACATTTTAAATTCCAACAGCACAAGGCATGGAATTGGTGTGTCAACAGTATTAAAACTAAAAATAGCTAATAAACCATTACCTTCACATTCTGGTGAACTGTAAACATAACAAACTCATCCTCATTTCAAAAGGAGAGAGGTAAGTGTGGGGGGGAAGGTGCAGAGAGGTTGGGGAACAGTTCACCAGCATAGTTACACTGCTCCCACCTGCACCGGAACTCAAAGGAGAGGTCTTGCAACACCAGCAATGAGGTGTGATGTTGTGTCACTGTGGAAATGGCTTTAAAGATTAGCCTTGGGGCTGGGCTCACACATACAAAACCAGCTCTCTGCTACAACATGTACAACACCAACATTTCATTACTGCTGCAATCTTTAGCTCTCCCCAGATCAACAGAGCTCAGAGTGCGATGCAGAGCAGCAGCTCCCCAGAGGTTATTAAGCACCAGTAATAAAGAAATAAAGCAGACAGGCAAAGGATGTCTTATCCAGAACCTTTTGCCTGCAAAGACACAAATCTGAGTGTTGAATTACAGTAAAGGGAGTGAAAGAGGCAAGCAAAACCCACAGCACTCTCTGAAAAAAATTTCAGAAAGACCCATAGGAGAGGGAGGAATGGCAACTGCAGTGCAACTCTCCAAAGAACTGCAGTATTAACTTCCTGATTTATAATGTGCATCCTCTCTCTCCTAAATCCCTGCTGCAGAAAAAGCAGCCTTCTAAAAAGGTTGTAACACACAGCAAAGTTCAAGAAAGGCTCTGTAAAAATGGAAGGCAAGATGCTACACAAAACTAGGCAGCAAGGATTTTACATTTGCCTTGGTCACAGCCAACACAATTCAGATACAAGAGGAAAGCATTGTAACTTTATTCAGAAGTTACTTTGAATGCTTGTCATTTCATTGGCACATGGCTACTGCAAATCAATGAAACATAAAAGAGCCTCACCATCTGAAAAATGAAGCTAAAAATCAAAAAAAATCTCACGTATGTCAATGGTTTTACTTGGAAGTAACTACACAGGCAAAAGGTCCCATCCACACCAAGGGGGATGCCAAATGAGTACTGTATCTGCAATAGATACCTAAAAAGCTGATATTATTAATGTAGTTCAAATTCCTGTCTTCTCTTTGGGGAAAAAAAAAACCTCACATCCTATAATTTATTTAGTGTTTGAAGTTATTTTTAGCAAGGATTTTTTAGATTACAGCATTCACAGAATATTTTGAGATGGAATGGCCTCTGAAGATCATCTAGTTCTAAACTCTCTACCTTTGGTAGGTAATATGGGAGGACACAAAATCTGTTGCACTCAGTACTTTAGATTCTACTTTAAACTCACCCCAAGCAGGAAGCAGATGGCCCAAAATTTACCCTACATCTTCAGAGAATATGCATTATTTTGTGGAAATGCAGGTCCTGTCAGTACAAAACCAATCTCCACTATGTTGTTAATAAAGGAATGAATTCCAGTAGTACTCCAATAACTCAGTGGGTGTTTAACAAATAAAATCAAGTGACAACCAAGGAAGCCACTAGCAGGATGGTTTGGTGGACAAGAGGAGCCAGAGGAGTAGGTTGACTAGGACTGAGAACAGATTTCCTGCAGTACCTTGCTTCTACCTGCCAGTGTTGTGCCCTTGGGCAGGACCAGCATTCCACCAGCTCCAAAGGGGCAGGAGTGCCTGAGGCACAGCACAGGGATAACAACCTGAGCCCCTGAGCTAGCAGCACAACCAGCAAGGCAAGAATCACTAACTCTGGCTCTCAGCAGAACCACTTAGCCTTGAGTATATCGGTGCCATGACACCATTTCCAGGAAAAGCTGTTTGGGGCCAGCCCAGGCAATTTCAGCGTGCACAGCATGGACTCTTAGTAAGCCAAGTGTGACATCCGACCTGGCTGCGTGCAGCACCTGGTTCACAGATTTTATTTCCCATTCCTGTAAGTTTGGGAATAAGGATCTACAGTTGTGCAATCCAATTCCCAAATGACTCATTTTCATGCAATGAAACATAAATGTTTTCTTCCAGGGCTTGGGGAGCTGCTGAGAAACACCAGCACAACTGCTCACAGAATCATGATTTAGTCAGATTAAACACAAAATTCTTTTGCTCAATCTTCTTAATATAGATCAGAGCTGCCTTAAACCAGATCAGTTCCCCAGCAGAATTTATGTTGGGTCTGCTACTGAACTACTACAATTTGTAATTAAGAGGGCAGTGAGCATGGTAAAGATGAACCTAGCACCACCAAATTAATTGTTCATATAATGACAGTCACCTGACAGGTGACTGTTTGGCAGTCATAATCAGCCTACAGCATTGAATTCTGCCTTCACTTAAAACCATATAATACTATTGAAGACATTCAGGCCACATTTACATAAAAATCAGAGCAATCAAACTCTTCACAGCTTTGTTTCAACACACTTTGGTTACAAATGCTAACAGCTGGTTTCTGCTTGTTTGTGTCTTCTTTCCAAAAGGCTCCAGCTACCATGGCTGTTCCAGACCTTCCTTGAACATGCATCTGAAGATTTTTATCCCATTAATCCACTCAGCATAAAAAACTACAGATACAATCCTGCACTCCGAACTCTTCCTGAAGCATTAGGAACCATTCCACAAATGTTTCTCCAAAATTATAAATAAATAAACAAACAAGCAAACACAAAGATGATGCACAGCATGAATCAGTAAATTAAGGCTTTCACTCCATAAAATTCCGTTTTTTATGTGGCTCTGACAATGTTGCCACAGCACTGCACAAAACAACTTACTTTTGGCACATCAATTGCCACCTCCCTCATGGCGCTGGGCCTGACATCATTCATCCCCTGCAGGAAGTCATTGAAAGCAATCATCACTGACCCAGCCACTGCGGTGTCCCACAGGCCGGGCCTCTTCCCCAGCACTCTCCGCAGAGCGTACAAACCTAGCGAAACAAAAAAACATGCAAACAGGTAGGCTTCCTCCTTCTCCCAAACAGAGTGTACCACACAAAAACATACTGCAGCACTAGAAAGAAAATGATGTTCAAAAGAGTGTCTCAGTGCTGGCCTAAATGACGTCAAAGAACATGCAAGACAATTCTGAGGGCACAAAAAGGAGGATTTAACAACCACAGATATAATTTAAGCTGTATCTGTTCCAAAAGAAAATGAAACAGCCTTGTTCCCATTTTCCCAGAGGTGAAACTTGGATGAAACCCTCCAAATGTCCATACATTGATCTGAACACATTTCTAAACCACAGAGGAAGAGGGACAATGCACATTCAAGGACATGGCGAATCAGCTCACAAGAAATCCGCAACCTTGCCCACTTCTCTATGATCAGGACAGTATCTTCAAAACTTTTTAAAAAAATCTAGTGACATTGCTTTAACTTCCATTAGAACCCTATTTTTACATGTAGTAAGGTGCCAGACGCCTGCATTTTTCTTGCTATGTAACAAACATTCCCTGTGACATTCAATAGTTCTTTGTTCCCTTCAGCAATTACAGTTTTCAAATGCAGCAGAGCTTTTACCTAATCTTCTGTTTAGACACGCAGGCAGAGCTTTTACCCACTCTTTTGTTTGGACAAATCACTCACCTACAGTATCTATAAATCTTGATACTAATTCCTAGTTTCCTCCTATAAATCAATCCCTCAAAAGCCACACAAGTCCCCCCTACTCACACATCAATACATCAATACTCCGCGGGCAGGACCAAGCCACACCATTGGCAGCTCCCAGGCATTCCCAAGACAGCAACTGCAGCCCCCGTTGTGTAAGATGCCCAAAAGCAGGATGGTTTCCTCCATATAATTATCCCTTTTAAGGCCTAATACAATTTAGAGTTTTATTGCTTCTGCTTCCAACCCTGTCCTGTGACTAAAAATGTTAAACTTTTTTTTTTTGGTATATTATTACATGATGAGTATAATTTTATGTGCAGGTATACACACATCCAGATATGCAATATCTGTTGCCATGTGTTCCAAAACAAATGAAGCACTTCATACCACACCAGCTCACCTTGCATGACCATAAAAAGACAAACATTTGTTAAGTCTCTTCTATATTTAACCAAACAAAACATCAATTAGTGCTACATGAAAGGACAATAAAAGGGATAAGCCATTTCTGAAAATAGACACGGTTTTAACTTTCAGCAGATTGTTGTCTTTTTTTTTCTGCAGAGGCACTGGTAGATGCAGACAAGTTTCTGACAATTACAGGAATTCTGCATTTCCTACAATATATACAATGTGTGAAGAGATATAATATGTCCCCTGTGAAGCAGTACAGCTGGTGTGTCTCTATAAAGTGCCAATTACGGCAGAGTCAGAGCACCTGCATCCAATACCAGGCTCTTAATACAATAACAGAAAGGAAAAAAGTTTGTATTTCAGGTTTCCCCTTGCACAGAACATCCAAAACTAATAAGATATATAAATAAAAACATTCCATGAGGCCAAGGAGAAAAATGAAAATCTGGTCACCAGAGGACAAGTATAAAATGTAACTGACTCATTTTAACAACTCAGGCAAATTTCTCACCCACTTCTTCCTTCCTCAGAAGTTCATTTTTAAGGAAAAAAAACCAAAACAAACAAATGAGACAACACAGATTCACACACCCCCCCCAGATTTAAAATTTATATCCAAACAAATAACAAACTCAACATATTATTCCAGTGCCATTGCAGCTAAGACTTTGTGGGTGGGAATGGGCATTGGGTGTCCAGTCTTATATTTTCTTTCAGGGCAGTCAGTTCACATGGGAATCTCAATTTTAAAAAATGCAAGTAAATAACATCACATGAAATTATGGCATAGAGAAAGCAAGTAAATTATAAAGATATCTGCCTATTTCTACACCTATCTACTCCACCGAGTGCCAGCGTAGTTCAGCACTCATATGATGCATTTTAAATGTCATGGTTATTTTTCTTTTCCATTACATAAGTAAGTCTTAAAACCAAGCACATTTACTTTAAAAATTGAGAGAGAACAGTACATAAAAATGCCCAAGGAGACCATTGCTCTTCAGGTTTGTTACTGCCAGTGCTACAAGGAGTACAAGTGAAATTTCAGCCCTCAGCAGTGGGTTTGAAAGGCAACAGCCTTGATCCAGAACAGGAATAAAGAGGTCACAGCTTTCCAAACAAAGCCGGAATTCATTTCAGCATGTGCACGCACACGCCACTGCACAGGTCAGCATTTAATTGAAACAATGTTTTACATTAAAACAATAATAAAAAACAGATTGAAAAAGAAAGCATGATTCTTCCTGTTTCCTCCTGTTATCATAATCATTCTTTCCTGCACTTCAGATTGACCTCTAACAAGAGGGGTGGGGGGAAGCCTCAGTAACAGGAGAAGGATACAGGCAGTGGCTTGCCAGAGGCAGGAAAACACATCCTCGTCTGGAGATGCTGAAAATGGATTTAATGTAAGGAAATGCAGGGTAGGACCAAACCCTGCTGCCAGAAGCAGTGCAGAGGCAAAGGAGGTGGAACCCTACAGCAAAGCCACATGCACCACTACACAAGTTATACTGCAGATACAAACAGGAACACCTCAGAAAACATCAGGCACCTCCTGGGTGTCCTCCACATGGGAATGTTTTGGGTTGAGCATAATGTCATCGCTGTGACCTGACTCTAAGCACAGCATTTGTTTCAGCTCTGCTTGCTGCTTTTCAGATGTTACTCCATTCCTCAGGGTTAATGAGTATCAATCCGCTTTTTGGCTCTGCCTGGGGGGGGCTCAGAAGTGGGCCCTGTTTTATTCCAGTCCTGCATGAGGGGAGGAAGGACTGAAGTACAGTTATCCAGCTGAAGGGACAGTGGGACTTCACACAGGCACAGGATATCTATTTTGAGCAAAGGGATAGTGAACAACACTGATCCTCAGTGAAGCAGCAATGGAAAATCCTGGTTTAAAAAAAAAATTAAATAAAAAGGAAAAGAAAAAAATAAAGCAGCTTAATAAGGCACGCATGATTACAAACAATGGAAAATAAACAGTTTGTTCCAGCCCAGCAACTGTGTGCTCTACCTCACCAACTCATCCTGTCTGTCTAGAACAGAGGAAACCAAGTGGACAGAGGGGAAGAACGCAGCAGAACGCCCTGTCCTGGTACAGATGATTCTTCTTTGGTACCAGGCTATGCACAAGGTCGATAGCATTGTTTGCCTGTAAAATTTTCTTGCTCATAGCTTGGCTAAGTTTTGGCACATTAGGTCATAATAACAAATATCTGAGCCTAAAAATAGACCCTACGACACTGCTCTATTTGTCAGAGTCTGTGTATAATTACACACCACTGTAAATAATAGGAAGCAGCCACTCAGAATGACCAACATGTATACTTTAGGTTTCCAAAACAGAATATATACACAACATTTGAGGAAATAAACTGAGCCCAACAAAATGGTTAATCATGCATTTTTTACTGCCCATCAGCTGTTCCTTTTACAAATCCATCCTGTCTGGACTTACTCTACCAGAATCCCAATACCAGAATTTGTAAGTAGCTTCAAAGAAATGGTTATCTTCTTGTAAGATTGTTTACAAAAGGAAATGTTTCTTCTTTCTCTGCTAATCTGGCATTTCCCTCCCAAATTCTTCTGGCCAAACCCAGAAGACACACACTATTTCTCCCTGTCAGATCCAACATGATCCTCTACCACACGGCTGGCAGTGGAATGCTCAAGAGAAGGGCATGGATGGGTAAGACCCCAGCTTTCTTATGGCACTGGAGGGGGCATCTTCTTCTACTTCCAGATCTTTACATACTACACTTCAAAATTTAACACCTTTATGCATAGAAAAAGCATTTCATATAACTTAAGGTCAGTTTATAAATGTATTTTAAACTTTTTTTTTATTTAACCTGTATATAAAACTGTATTCAGGAAGAAGAAACCTTAACTTTTTGCTCTCAAAACCATATTCTGTAATCTGTCTTCAGCTGCCAGAGCTATATAGGAAAAATCCCTGAAGAACCTTCATGCACTGTTTGCATAGGAAAGATAATGCCCTTAAATCCCTTGTAACCATAACACTGCAAATTCACTGGGCTAACCTGAGCACTACCCTACTGCAGGGATTATATCCATGATTTATAGTCCTTCCTGAAGAGCCCCAGCACTTGCTGGAGAATATCTGTGGAGCTGCCTGAAAGCTGCTGAGAGGTGTGACAGGGGAGGGCAAGGAAGGAAGGAAGGAAGGAAGGAAGGAAGGAGGAACTGCATTTTCAGAGCTTCTTTCGTAGAGGAAATGGTTTATTCACAGATCAGGTACACACACACGTCATTTATCCCGACACTGTGACAACAGAGGGAAACAAGGAATACCAGACTGCCTGTTCCTAGCCTGCTCCCAGACATAAATGTACCTAAGGGTGTCCACATGTGTGTCAGGAGAAAAATAAGGACTGCCAGGCTACCAGAACAGCAAGGGCAGAAAGACAAGAAGTAACAGCTAATGGCTAACTGCCCAGTCTAATTGTAATTAGGAATGTTGGCAAGGGATACAGCTAAAAATTAAAGTCAGGAGACTTAAAAAAACTTTGCCTGAAAATGTTTAAGCTCCGTCCCCCAGTAGTGGCTAATCATTCTACATACAAATGCCTACTGCTGACTGCATTGCCACATATGAATAACAGAATTTCTTTCATACCACTCAAGCTGCAGAAACAAGAACACGGTGACTTATCTGCGAAGAAGGTTCATTTAAAAATATTAGTTACAGTTATTGATCAACCCTTCTGAAAAATAATCCCTATTTCCTGCTTATATAAATATCAGCAGGCAGAATGGGATGTGCTTTAAACAGATTATTAAGTACTCAATCCACAACTGTGTGCATGAAGTCAGCAACCACATCATCCAATGAGCTGCAAGTTTTGGATAAACACACACTTAAAATTAGTTATGATGAAAACCGAAAGCTTGCTTGCCCTGACTGCAGTGAGTGCAATGTTCCTCGTGCAAAAACAAAAGTCAAGTACCATTACAAAAAAAAAAAAAGAAAAAAGAAAAAAAAAAGGCAAATATTTGATTTAAGAAAAAAATAACTCCAAAAACCAACAAACACAGCGTGCACCAGCACTGCTTCAGAGAGGCAGCAACCACATGTAGCCACTTCTGCAGAAAAACCTAACACTCACAAACAGTGAAGATGGGCATTGCATTTTCTTGCTCTCCTTACACTATAAATTACAGTGATGGAACACAGGGCCAGAAAACTCAGTTGTACCAGTCCAAAAATTAATTTGTAGCTTTACATTTGTATCACGTCTGTGCTTTTCAGTGCATTTCAAAATCCAATATTCTGCCCTTTCTGCAAAAATTTCGTAACACTTTTTTTTGTATTGACCACCTGACTAGATATGTTATTAATATTCCCCAAACTCCCAGATTTTCTACATGACCTTTTCACAAAAAGGCAAGCAGCCTTTCCCACCTCATTTTGAGTGTCACATGGGAACCAGTACTCACTTAGACAATGCAATACCAGATTGTTTGCAACAGCATAGCTTCAATATTTGTCCCTGCTACTAATAAATAAGTAACAACACAGACATGGTATTTTCAGTCACTCTCCATAAGGAAATAAAATAATTATAGCATGTCAAGCAGCGCTTCCCCTTTCAAATCTGTAACTGCAGTCAGTTAATTTGAAAGCAAACCAAACACCACCCTGCAAAACAAACAATCCCATTGCCTTGGTCATCAATTGCCTCTGTCAAAATCTGCATTTTCAACAGCATCTCAAGCCCACATTCCTACATTAGCAGTATAGTCCAAGAAAAATATCTACATTTGTTGCACATCCCCAGCAGAACCCGGGTCCAGACAGTGCTGGGAAAGGTTCAGAATCTTTATGGCTTGAAGAAAGGAAGGATATTCTTGATGCCCTAACAGTGGGCTGTTTCATCAGGGCTGTGCCTGAGCTGAAAGGAGGGGCTCGATTGGAGATAGGAGGCTGGGAAGGCAGGGATTGAAGGCAGTGTTTGTCTGGCTGAAAGAGCAGTCAGGGGCTGCTCCTCGGGGTGCACAGAGCCTCACTGTTAATCACATTAGCCCAACACGGCTCATGTTTCCTGCAGGTGGCCAGCCTAGCACAACTGCAGGAGATGGGGGGAAAAAGCCACACAGGTCTAACAAAGAGACATTCCTGGGCTTCAGGGGAATTCACTTCCCCACCAATTACAGGGAAAACCAGAAAAAATCCTAAGAGACAGTCCTTCAGTTGATTATTGTTTTTTAATACTTTTAATGCAGGTGGATTGCAAAAACTCTTTTTGGGGTGTAGAAGATACAGCAGGAAGTTTCTCAGCTCCTACAGAAAGCTAAGTACAGTATGCTCCTAAATAAAGGACACCTTTACAGATCTAATATCCACCTAAAATCAATATACTGAGCTATGGCTTAAACAGCAGAAAGCCTCTCCATCCTGTATTATTCACCAGAATGCAGGGATAATTCAATGGGCAAATGAACAGCACAGACAAAATCTCCAAACAACAGGACACAAAATTTTCAGCACAACAGACCATTATCACATGCCTATGAAAGTGGCTTCACAGATTCAGCAGAGTAATGCTGATTCATACTGGTCAAAATGCATCTCAATCTCTTATTTCTCTAGGAATTTTTTGTAACAGCTCAAGCCAGTAAACCATTCTGATCCTAAAGGCTAAGCAGGGTGGTACCCTTTTCAGGCAATCAAAAAACTTCTGATGCAAAACAAAGCCACCAGTGCCTCTTTCACAGAAGTCTCAAAGTCTCAGTGGTTGCAGCATCCTTACTGGAAGCAAGTCAATGTTCTTGCCAGAGTGACCACCATTTAAACAAAGCCATTTGTTCTTCCTCTCCTCATGATGCTATCTTATCACAGCCCAAATGTTTTATATCAGCACACTGAAATGATGTGTAATGAACAAGGATGTTCAAGATAAATTCTGAGAGTCACAAAGCGAATACTTCCTTTCTCTGTAAACAATGTGACTGAGCCTACTCCTTGAAGAAATCAAGCTATATTTATATTCACCCTCTTGAAATGCTACAGGCAGCCATAGAAGGATAAGTTTATAATAAATTGCTATATTTGGAAACCTTTGTTGCTAAGCATCTTCTAACATTCAGTACAGTTTATACCATTCATGTCTCTGCTACATAATTAACATTTCATATGTTTTGGTTTTTTTTTTAAAGATAAGTACAGTGCTTATCTTTGCCAATAAATTAAAATCATTATAATTTTTTAGGGAATTAATAAAAGACCACGTGCCAAATTAAATAAAGAAGCATCAAGATCTCAAGGGCATACAAACACTGACATTATATGCAAGGATATGGCAGCCTGTCTTCTATACTCTCCTCTGCTTGAGATAAAACAATTCAGAAGGCAGCTGGTCACACTAAAAACCAATCTACTAAATAATTTAGGATACAGTAGACCTCTCCCAACCTGAAGAATATTACTTTCTCAGCTACACACATAAATAAGCCCTTTTCTTGTCAAGAATTCTGTGTGTGTGAATCCCTTGGATGGTACTCAAGTCCTCAGGAGTCTACCAAGAGGAGCCCACTACAAGCTGATGTCCATGGGATGTGGCCCAGTGCCCAGCATGGAATCTGCAGGTTTATCACATTTGGCTGTTAACTTTTGCAGCAATCACAAGTATCTTGCTAGGCAGTAGAGAATCACAGCAAATCTTAATTTCTCCAGTGTAGCCACTACAGATATTGTAACCTTATCATACATATCCTAAAAAAATCAGTTTTGTGGTTTCATTTTTGTGAGAGGATAGAACTGCATCTTCAGGGGAGGAAAAGGAGAAAAATCTACTATTATTTTAAAAATTCAGCAGATAAAAATAAAAACACTCTTAGCTGATTATTATAAGCATCTCCATATAAAGGTGCCATGGGTTTTGGTCACAATACACCCATTTTCCCTGTTTGGGAAAGTCCAGATCACACTACACAGATTCTCCAAGTTTCTTGTCCTTTTTTCCTCTCCCTGCCCATCCCATAGGATGGCACAGACCACACCACAATTCTGTACACACTACAGTCATGGGGGCCTAGAAACCTTCAATACAAAATGGACATTACAGGCCCCCAAAACTTCTTCCAAATTCCCATGAAAATGCAGAGTTGCTGAACAGAACATGCAACTTGTCTGACCCCAGCAGTACCACTAAGCAAATCTTGCACTAGAGAACAAACAACTTCTGCCAAAAAACAGTTGGAACATGTTTAATTCTATAATGGTTATTTACTTTCCATTAACAAATGGTCTTCAGAATCATATAGAAGGCAAACATCAAAGCTTTTATAACGAAGTATCTTAGGAAACCTGACTAGAGATGCAAAAGCCCTACAAATACCACATTTACCATGTTACTGATTACTACACCCTTGGTTTATATGAGCAGTATATACACAATACATGTGTTAAAAAACAGAGTTGAAGAAGAAAGATAAGGAAAGAGGAGTCCTCTGGAAAGTGATCTAAACTTTGTATTAAGAATATAAACATATTTAACTTGCAAACTTGCCATCTTTCCAGCCACAAACCCAAGGATATAAATGGGGTGTGTGGGACTCCAGAGTCTCCCACAGATCACAACAGAAATACAATCAGCAAGCAACAGTAATCCTGTGCCAAAAAGTGAACGTGTATTCCTGAGTCCTGAAATCCTTTTTCTAAGCTAGTTTCCACATTTCACCTGTACTTACACACACATCAAGTCTGAATGTAGCACAAATAATATTTGTGAAAGAATTCTTAACTCAGATGTTGTCTCAATACAAACCATTTTGGACATTTAGAAATGTGCAATAGTCGCCTCAACTACATGTTTATATCATGTTTTATGCTGTAATATATATATATATACATATATATATATATATGAAATGTTATGTTTAATTCTAAGGCCTACATCACCAAAAAGGTTATTGACAAACTGGAGTCAGTTCAGAGAAAACGCAACGCACAGTTTCTCGGCAGGCAGGAAGGATTTATTTATGAGGAAAGATTAAAAGAGCTAAATATTTATAGTTTGGCTCAGTAATGAATGAGGAGGTAGGGGACATGAGAACAGCCTAGAGATAGCTGAAGGGTGTAAACACAAAGGAGGGAGAGCAAACGTGTTATACAAGGATGTAAATAGAAATAATGGGATAAAACTAAACAAGGAAAGCTTCGGCTGAATATCAGAGAGCATTCCTGGACAGCAAGCTAGCCTGGCCCACAACAGAGTTTCTGAAGTGAAGTAATAGGAGCCCATCCATCTTGGAACAACACAAAAAACTAAACAAAACACTTGAAAATTTGCCATATGAAGGAATCTCGCTCTGCTGAGGAGAAACACTATATTATAAAAGTAAGTTTAACTCCAGTGAAAGCAGGAATATTTTACAAGGTGTTGAAAATGTAATATAAAAAACAGATAAAGAGCTTAATTGGAAAAAATAAAATACTCCAACTAAGAACGTTCCTTAATGGTGAGCAACTTAAGTTTAGTTTATGTAACAGCTCAACTGACTCATGCTTGTGTAACTTCTTGAAGAGGAAAACTTCACACGGGCTGCAAGGAGTTAACGGCGCTGGACTGTATTTTCCCCAGCAGAGGTCACCCCACGGTAACAAACGACAGGGAAATCTGACAGCATGGATTCAAACTTGAAGAAAGAAGAGCAATAGGAAGGAGACATTCTCTTCCCTTCATTCCCACCACTGGCATTGGATGCAAAGTTCCTGGATAACACCATGTCCTGCAATCAGTCACACGGAGATGCCTCAAGTTTTTTATCTGTGTAATGTTCAACCTGTACAACATTCCAGATTTATTTTTTAAGAGGTCCTCATGAAGGGGTAAGTATCATCTATTTGCAGCTGGATTATGAATCCATCTGCACATGCATAAGTGAAAGCCGTGCCTGGGTCATGTTTGGAATTGAAACCACAACACTTCTCACTGAGAACTTGAGATTGCATTAGTTAAGTGTTTACTATTTGAGTACTGAGACACAGGCAGACTGACAGGCTTCCAAAAACACAGGGGAAGGAAAATAAAAAGGGAGTTTATCTTTATTTTTTAATGAATATATACAAGCAGAAAAAAAAAATGTTTTCTAACTTAAAACACAACTGAAGCCAAGAGGAAAGCACTAGAAAATGAATAATCTCATACATTTTTTTCTCCTTGATCCACAAAAACTCCACAAATTCATATTTGAGAACTATCCCTTAAAAATTCTGGCAGCTGGCAAGCAAAGACCTTGCTGTTCCAGGTGCCATCACCCGTAATAAACATCTGTCATCTTCGCAGTCAGTTCCGATGCAAGAATTATCCGTGCTCTGTGCCACTGCCAGAGGAAGCTGTCCCAGTGCCAAAGGAAATAAAAGTAACCAGCACATGCAGCAAACTTACTTGTGAACTACAAGGGAGCAAGTATGTGTAAGCAGAGCTGGACAGTCACATTTTGACTCAGCTGTTTTAAAGGGCTGCCCTTGGGCAGATTTAAGCTCCAACACTCAAACTGTGCAGACGCACTCTAGCAAAACCTAGGAACTGATAGAGCGTACTTGCAATATTTCATCCAATGAAAACAGAAGTGAACTCATGCTGAAGCATTCCCTGGAACATACTGAACCCTGGCATGGATAATTCCCCAGGGCTATGCCTGTTCCCAAGGCCAAGGGCCACGTTCCAGCCCCCAGCTCAGGGCGTGCTCTGCAGCTCTCTCAGCTCTGCTGCACAACCTGAGCCAGGTGTACACAGCGCCCTCACCCCTGCCAGGAGCTCCTTATCTGCAGGAAAATGGAATACAGGCACTAAATATGGAAGGGAGACACGGGAAACATCCCTGAGGCCCACAGCCTACTGAACAAGGACCTACAAGCCAGAGTGACTTAGGATTTTTCTGTGCAAGGGGTTGTCTAGAGAGTAGAAAAACTCTTAGGGATGTTAGTTAACTCCCAAACCTGTTGGTTTACTGAGAGAGAGCAAGCTGTCTAAGATCCTAGAAATGGCACAGGGGATTCCCCAGGGTTATGGATCTTAACACCGCATTTTAAACATTAATAATACTCAAAGAATTTTCCCCATCTGCCTGGGAAGAGACACACTTGGCTGTGTTTTCTTTGACAAAAATTAATAAAACCTTAGTGTTTCCAAAGTTACTAGTACAGACTGTGGATTTTTTAAATAAAGAAACTAACAGTAAATACCCTAAATAAGATAAACAAAGCCTTACCTGCTTCCTTGCACAAGGCTGCCAAGTCTGCACCCACATAACCATGTGCACTATCAGCCAGATGTGCCAGCTGCTCTGCTGTGAGCGAATGGGGAACCTTCTTGAGAAGCTTCTGGAGTATGTCCAGACGGTCCTGGGCATTGGGAATTCCAATTTCTATCTCCTTATCGAAACGCCCTGGCCTGCGCAGTGCTGCATCCAGGGCATGAGGGCGATTGGTGGCCCCAAGGACCAACAGCTGCCCTTCACTGCCTTCCTGAAGGCAGCAAACAACACAAAGTATTACCTTTAAAATACAATTAAATGTCAAACAGATAATGCAAGAGGCACTCCCACTTTAATCCCCAAGAATCTGCTTTCCTAAATCAGGAAAGTAAGAACCAAGGAGAGAAAAAGAAGCGCTTAAGCTAAAATGCAACGTTGGCACAAGAACAAACTGGTATCAGCAGACCTTGAATAAACACAGTTGGGAAACAAATCAGTTCAGGTATCTAACCCAGCAGAGACAGGAGGTTATAAAGTTTACTGTAGGTCCAGCAGGAATAACAAGGCCAAAAATCCTAACCAATTTCCTCAAGCTCTGCTTCTTCACTTTTACAGTGAGGCAAGATCAGTTAGGAGGTCTCTTGTAATGTCATTCTCTTTTCTTTTTTTCTTTCTAGGAAGAATATCCATCAGCTTTTGCCACCAGAAAATATGTTCTGCCTGTGAACAATTCCAGACTGGGCAACTCAAACTGCCATGCAGGAAAATAATGAGAAACTTGCAGATTACATAAACAGAAGAAATTTATTTTTATAGTCTGGAGAGAGTTCTTTCATAGTTCCTGCTAATAATCATAAAACAATAGATGAGAGATTGCCAAACTTTATGGGCTTAATTCATAATTTACTCAAGTCAATTAAATTTACTGTTTCTTTATTAGGCTTTTGTTTATGCCCTACATACTGCTCTGGCAATCTTGAGATAGCTGCTGTTGCCTTTAATCATGCAGCCTACATATCACCAGAAGTATTCTGATGACTTTGATTTCAGAGCAATTAAAAATACCTGATTTAGTTCAATGATGGGCTATCACTGAAATTTCCATTTGATCTCCAAAACTACAGGAGGGGGAGAAGGCAAAGGAAAGGCAGTGAATGGAAGAAACCTACTTTCTGTTAAACTAACAGTTTTCAGGAGACATTCCTCTCCTACATCCTCTGCTTAGTATACAAAAAAGCATTAGATTATTCTACAAAGTCTCACCTAAGTCTGTTTTCTTTCCCCACAAGTGATACATCTCAAATTGGCTCCACTGTAGAAGCAATATTATTTTGTTTAGTGAGTCCCCATGTACATGAATTGTCTTGTTAGATTCAACTTACTGAGCCAATACCATCCATTAATGTCAGCAGTGAAGCAACAATTCTCTTTTCCACTTCATTCTGAGCCCCTTCTCTCTTTGGACAGAGTGCATCCAACTCATCTATAAATATAATTGAGGGGCAACTGCGGGGAAAAAATAAAGGAAAAAAATGTTAAGGTGCTTGGGACATTAAGGCAGAGGAAAGCTGTTCATGGAAAACCTCCAGTTCCTACAAAAGCCAACAAGTATCCTACTCAGAGAGAAAACTAAAATAAATAATATATTAGACAACTAATACCTTCAGTATGCAATAATCTTTTGCTAATGTACTATGAACACGAGTCACATGGAAGTCTAAAGTCTGCCTCAGCCAGGTCTAACAAATTTGGGTAAGATGCCACCCTAGTCCATTGGAATGCTATATCCAGTACCAACATCAAATCATTCAGAGCTGGCCTCCAAAGATAAAAAACTAGCAGAAACTCTGATCCTGGTGAAACTCTGGCTCATGGTTCCATCTGTTGAAATAAGCACAAAATGCACTAACGACACAGGTCAGGCAATCTGGCACCATCCCAAACAGCCCTTTAAAAAGGGCAGTGTCCAAAAGGATTTAAGAGGCATCCTAAAATTTCAATGCTTTCCTCCTAGCTAAGCTGTACATAAACAAATTTATTTCCTTTTAAAAGGCACTGGATGAAAAAAATCACAATTCAAAGCTTCCTGCAAATATTTTTCTTTTAAGAACAATAAGGCTGGACCCGATACCATGAATAAAATTCTCCCAAGGAACGTACCAGAGAGAAGCCTCAGCGAATATCTGACGTAACCTCGACTCAGACTCCCCATAAAACCTGTGAGAATTAAAATATTTTAATAAAAATCTTGGGTTTTTTGTCTTTTCCAGGCAACCTGGAAAATAACTGCTCGTGGGTTACAAAAAGCTGTAGCTCTCGCTTTCAAAGTCCTGAAGTCTAAGCAAATCTACAATAATCTTTATTTCCACAAGGACCAGAAATGGGGCACAGGCAAAATTGCTTCTCTTCTGTGTTAGAAACAATTTTATCTACATTTTTGAGTAACAACCAAGAAATTGCTTCTCTGGAGACATCAGTCTGTGCAGTGTCACCTTAATTACAAATACACTTTAACTAAAGTTCCTCTTCTTGTTGCAGAACTAACCTACAGGCAACTGCAGATGTAGTTTTAATCCCCTCTTTAATTTAGTCCATGCCTTACACAGATTTCCCGGCCAAGTCCAATAAAGCTCTTTTAATACCAGAAACACTAGCCCTTCTTGAGAGAACCCTTTCCCTTTTTGTTTTTGAGGCAGGTAACCCACAGCAAATACATCTCTCCCCAATGGCCAGATGCCAGGGTATATTTTGGGCTAGTATATTTACAGAATTAATGCAAATCAAGTGGATGGACTTACTTGCTTATGATTTCAGGGCCGTTAATGACAGTAATGTGAGCGCCAACCTCATTTGCAATGGCCTTGGCAATCATGGTCTTCCCAGTTCCTGGAGGGCCATAGAGCAGCACTCCTCGAGGAGGAGGGATCCCTTGGGACAAACACATGCAGGCAAACAGAGAAAAGAAGTTACTGGTGATAAATGCCAGGCTCAGCCTGCACTTGCACATTTCACTGTCCCTGTTACTACCAATAATAACTTGACCTCAACATTAATTCATTTAACAGACATGTCATTATGATGAATTAGGCTTTCAGAGAAAAGATTGCTCTTAAACAGGACATACATACACATTTTGTGGTTTTAAAGTCCAAAAGACTATTTTAAAAGCATCTATTTAAATCATTATATTTTTCAGCAGTTCATTATAATCTTCCCTGTGTTTTCTCAAGAAGATTACTCAACAGAGTACCTAACATCCATGAATACACTAAGTTATTCATGATTCTTACAGTGTCACTATATGAAATTTCCCACATCAGAAAACCACTTCTCTTCAACACTCCAAAAAGTTCTAGAAAGGCTGTGGGGCTTGATTTAAAAATGTTTGCAAGATGATGAAAAACACACATTAAAAGGATGAATCTGCCTATTTAATGGCACTTGTTAAGAGCCAAAGAGACAGAAACATTCAGGCACAGACCATAAGGGACTTGGGAAGAAAAAGGTACTGCTGTGTACAGTGGAAGCTGAACAGAAAACACAGGTAAAGTGCATGAAATACAACTGTGATTCCAGGTAAAGAGCCCACCAAAGAAAGTTTAAGACCAGCAAAGCCAAATTAAATGGGTACAAAAGCCAAAAACAGAAGTTGAAATATTGGAAATCAAAAAGCAGGGACAAATGTTTGACAAAGGCCTGACCCCAGCACAAAAGACACTGGTGAAACACAACCAAAGAAACTTCGGGTGGGACTGGGAATCAGAGAGGGAATAATGCCTCGAGGGCAGGCCACATGCCTGAATCTTAGAAACTAATACACTGGAAAAGAGAAAAAATTATCTGCCCTCTGACAAAGGATAAAAATAAATCTCTACAAACAGGTTCCTTTTCACCAGTCCACTAAAGCATGTGCTGCTCCCTCCTGTGGTGCTTCTGGCACTGGCAATACACAGGGCTGTGGAACCACAGGCTCACCTCAGCTCCAGCCTCACTGCCGTGAGCAGACAAGGACTCCCAACGTTTGGATGGGGGCTAAAGGTTTGTAACTGCTGACAAAACATCATCATCCATCATGTGATAAGTAGACAATCTGCTCAAGCTCTAGTATGAAGAACACTCATGCTGAAGCAAACCCTGCTGCCACAAAACCACGTGGTGATGCTGGGGTTGAACCAAATTGAGCTGGACCACTCGTGGATGGAGATGCCTCACACCACCCCACTGATACCAGTGGATCATGGCCAGGAAACAGCCACCTGTGTGCTATGGAAACTGTCCCTGCTGAAATCACCTCCCATCTGAAGCGTGTGCGGGGGAAGAGGTCACACAGAGAAATAAAGGGCCTCCAAGACAAGATTTTAAAGAAATATTTATAGGTAAAAGAGCCCTGTCTCACAGCAATGCACACCTCAACAAGGTACACAGCCATTTGTGATAAATACACAGCAGAGAGTCAGAAAAATCCTCCAAATGTTTATATATATTAGCTATAACTTTATGTATGGCAACAGTAAACATATTTGGTTTTCCACCCTGTAATTCCACACTGAACAGACTGAGTAGTTTGAGTAAACAGCCTCAAAAGACCTCCTTAAAATTCTGCAGGAACACACAGGGATAAAAAAGCAGAAGAATTAATCTGAGTTCTTCTCCATTTAAGAGATATGACAACACAAACAACTGCACCTTTCAATTGTCCAAATACAGAAATCTTTCCTATTTGCTATAAATTCTGCTCATGCGTGCCTGAATTTTGGTACAGACACACATTTCTTCCCTGCTCAACCATTTTTCACACAGGCTAACCAGACCATCTTCACAGTATCCACACAGTGTAATTATAAAGCAGTTTGACATTTTTTGGACACACAAATTTCCTAGATCAGTTACATAAAATTCAGTGCATAATCCTGGAGTAATTAGTGTTTAAAAATAAAAAAAGTCACGTTAAAGAAGAAAGTTAATGAAGAAAGCCAACTCTCAGGCATCATACCGTAACTCTTGAACAGTTCAGGTTGCTTCAAGGGCAGTTCAACAGTTTCTCTAATAGCTCTGAGCTGGCTGCTTAAGCCTCCTATCATGTCATACGTGACCCGGGACTGACACTCGCCATCCTCCGCTATACTGGTTCTTGGTTCAATAAAATTGATTTTAGTTCTTGAAGAAATGAAGTAAAAACAATCTGTATTGCTCACTGCTCCGATTTTGCCAGTTAGTGGCAGTCCCTCAATGCTGCCTTCCCCAGCCAGCTCCAGGTCTTGGCTGAGGTCTGCACCATCTCCCCTGCTGGCTTTGTCTCCGTGCCCGGAGTCCGGAGCGCTGGGTGTGACTGGTGAGCCTGGATCCACAGCTTTGCTCGGGGTGCTCATGGAGGCAACCTCTGGACTGTCACCAATGTCCATCCTGCCGAGCTGTAAGGACAGGTCTAAGGCACTGCTCTCCAAATCAGATCTCTCAAATCCTGGCTCATTGGAGTCACCGGGAATGGCGCTGCCCTGGGCAATCAGCTCTGCACCATCAGTCCCCTTCACTTTCATCACCACGATGCTGCAAAGTTTGCCATAGTAAGTGAAAGCCAAGAGGTTTCCCGGCAGGACTATTTTCCCATCTATGAGAAGATTAAAGAAAAAAAAAAGACAAAGATGATGCTATTTCAATCTACTTTGGCAGCAATTAACACTCATACATTCTTGCATCAGAATAATTCTTTATCAGGAAGCTTAGAAAGTGCTATAAATTAACATAACAAAAGGTAATTACGAACACTCCTAACTTGAGCCAGCAATACAAGTAATGGACAGGAGAAAGGGAACCATAACTAATGCAAATTAGATATTTGCAGCATAGCAATTAGTTAGCCCAAGACAGATCCCTGAACTAAGTAACATCCCCTATTTTGCCACATGCCCTTGATTAGGAACATAAAAGGAAAATGTTTGCTCTTGTATCCAGAACTGCAAAAACTGAACAGTCAAAAGAGAAGCAGCAAAACTCATACCAAGGTTTCTCAGAAGACAGACAGACATTTCCTCAGCATTAACAGTGGCATCTTTGTCCCTGTGGTAGGAAGGGAAAAACTGGTTTGCCAAGCACTTAAAAACAAAACCCCAGTCCACAGCACTTCACAGTCCTCGTATCATAGGGACTTAACCCTGACGATATTAGACACATAGTAACAAAAGAAATGTACCTATTTAATCTAGTTTCACCAAACAAAACACTGTAATTAACAAAATCCTAAAGTGTATTTATCATTTCTTAGGATCACAAATAGGCAATGCAGGCATCTTACCTCTCCAGGCATGATAATCATTGCTACAGGTACTGAACTGAGAAGAATTTAGATCAGGCAGGTCTCTTTCAGCCATGCAAACGTACATACACAACTTTTACTGACTAAAACAGTGCCTTGAGCACTTGCACATCCACTATCAAAACACTCCAGATTCTCCCACAAAGCATTTTCTACTCGTTTAGTTAACTGACTCAGAGCTAAGACTGATTTTCGACCCCATTTTGCAGATGGAAGCCCACAACTTCTGTAAGCACTCACACCTGCACGGGGGAAAGCAGCGGCACTAAAGGCATTTAAAGCAAACGCAGCTGCTGCAACTCCAAGTGTGAACAACGGGGGGAGCGCTGAGCCTGCAAATGAAAGCCCTTTCTCGGTTTCAACGATTTAAGAAAGCAACTTGATGGAGAGCAAGTGTATTAAATTAATTCAGAGAACACCGCTTAATATACCGTAGCCTTTCCTGATGAGTAAACACATAGTTACATTGTGGGGCCTGGAGATGGGGATTGATTCTCTTAAGTGGAAGAAAAGCTAAATTATGCATACAAGTGCTACCCAGAGGTATTTAATAGGCAGAGAATGAACTACACCAGTAACGCATCTATAAACCTAGGAAGTACTTGAGCAACGGGACTTCAATTTATTCTTTTAGTAATTGATGTCCCTGCTTCTTACATGAGACTATGGCTTTCTGGACATCAGGAGGAATTTCTTCATAGAAAAAAATTCTGCAACTGACTGCCTGGGAACTGTGATGTTAATTTAGGTGCTAGGACACTTTCAACAGTAACTGTAAAGTAACTTTATTTAGGAAACAACTATAATCAGACTCTGCAACAATCCAGATGCCAACACTGTGAAATGATAACAGAATGACAAATTTTGAAGGGAACTGGTTGAATAAAAACCTCAATAAGGTTATAACAGGTTCCATACCTCAACTTTACATCAACTTCCTCTGCTTGGATGACTGCACCAGTCACAGGCTGCACAGTGATGGCATCACCTGGATTTACTTTCAGGTTCTTCTGTGTGGTTTCACCCAGCCCAATTTTCCCCCCTGGGAAGCCTGTGGTGGGCCAAGCAGTACAGACCTAGGAAGAGTTTTCAAAGCACACACCTGTCAGTTGAGGTCTTGCCCCTCTCATTTCCAGTCAAGGTGAGCAATGCATCAATATGAAGGATTAGGTTAAAACCTGGTTCCACTGAGCAAGACACACGGGGCACTGAGCTCTTAAGATTTGATCTAAGATGCTTTCAAAATTGAAGGGGTTATATTTTGCCTACAAATGTGATAAAAAATTCCACCAGGACTCTCCACACATTCTGGAGATGGCTCAAAAGCATACCCTGTGCTGATTAGAAAATGCTATGCATCAGTGAAAACAAATGAGCAAATAACTCTACACTTCATTTACAAGTAAAACAGATGTGTGTGCTTATGCAAGATACAATATATAACTCATTTATTTACTCATTACTTATAAATTTATAGAAAAAAAATCAGCTGCATTAATTTTTTCCAATATGGAGAATAGAGATGCAACTACAGTGTAGAAAACATGGAAGAGCACATTCACCATCTTTCTCAATGCATAATCTATGCTGGTTCTATTGAATACAACAGGAACGGGCTAACAGCACGGGAAAAGCACTTAAAGGGTCAGGAAAGGGTCTCACCTCCTGCCGCCCATCAGTGGAGGTGAGCAAGGCTGGCCTCCCTATGCAAAGATCCGCAGATTTCATGCTGCTCAGCGACAGCTGCGCCAGCGCTCTGCGCAGCATCTTCGGGACTTTGTCATCTCCTGAAGTTTTCCGGAATAAAAAAAAAAATAATTTTTTCTCCCCTTCCCCTCACTAAACCCGGGGTTTTCCGCGCTCCCCGGGAAGCACAACCTCGCCAGCCCTCACGGCGCCCGCCCTGAGAGGAGCGCGCGGACCCCCGTGAGGGGCGGCCGGCGGGGCTGGGAACACGGGCGGTCCCACGCTGCCGCTCGGCGCTGCCCCTCCCACCGCCATTTCGCTACCGCCGGCACCCTTCCGCGGGGATAAGAGTAGGTTTCGTGGGAGCCTGGACTGAGAGACTCACCCCCCGCACACCCCCGGTCCCGCCTTCCTGAAGCGCCAGAAGCGCGGCTGGGCAGGGACTCAGTTTCAAACGAGGCGCCCTCAGAGCCCGTCCCCGCCTCCCGCACCCCGTACCTGCCTCCACGGCGTCGGCGACACGCAGCGCCAGTGGCCCGCCCGCGGCAGCTCCGGGGGGAGCATCCCGCGGGGAGCCGCCGCCGGCCGTAGCCGGGCGCCCCTTGCTCTTCCTTCTCGAAGAGGAGGCGGACATGCTCCCCGTGGCCGGCGCAGAGCGGTTCCGGAGCAGAGGCCGG
>VWZP01007147.1:1323661-1353468 GCA_013396995.1 Dicaeum eximium
CCCGCCGCGGGGGCGGCCGCCCCCCGCCCCGCTCGGTGCCATGGCGGGCCCGTGGCGGGCGCGGGGTTGGGCGGCCCTGGCCGGGCTGCGGGCGAGGCCGGACAAGTTCGGGGGCGTGAGCGTGGACCTGGGCGAGCTGCGCGGCTCCCTGCGGCTGGAGCGGGCCGCCTTCGGGCGCTGGCTGCGGGGCAAGTTCAGGGCGGAGGTCCCAAGCCCCGGGGTGGGCGGGGGGCGGTGTGTGAGGGGCGATGGGGGGCCCGCCAGGGGGCACCCTCAGCCGCCGCCTTCCCCCTCACAGACCCTGAGCCGCGGCCGGGAGGTGAAGGGCGCTGGCAGAGGGAGTAGAGGTCGTCCACAGAACCGCAGAATAATTAGGGCTGGAACGGACCTCTGGAGATCGCCCAGTCCGATCGCCCGGAGCAGGTGACCCAGGAGTGACAAACCACAGCAGGTGGATTTGGAATGTCTCCAGTGATGGAGACTCCACGCCCCACTGGGCAGGCTGTTCCAGTGCTCTGCCGCTCTCAGTGTGAAGTTGTTCTTCCTCGTATTGAGGTGAAACTTCAGGTGGTTCACTTTATGGAGTTTATGGAGCAGTTCACTGCTCCTTGTCCCATCACTGGGCACCAGTGAAAAGAGTCTGGCATAATTCTCTTGGCAGCCACCTTTGAGATATTTGGATGGATTGATATGGTCCCATCTGAGACTCATGTTCTCGAGACTGAAGAAGTCCAGCTCCCACAGTCTCTCCTCATGGAGAGATGGTCCAGACCCCTTGTCTTTTTTGTGGCCTCCACTGGACCCACTCCCATAGTTCCTTATCTTCCTTCTACTGAGGAGCCCAGAACTGGACACAGCACTTCCAGAAGAGTAGTTTCCCTTGTTTCTCACGGCAGACCCTAAATGTAAAAACCATCATTTTACACGTAAACACCCAGTTGTACCACATAAGATGTTGAGCTGGCAGCCTCTGAGACTGCTGCTGAATTTCTCACACCAAAGATAGTTTTACTCTGTGATAAATGATGTGAAAATAACAGATTTTTTTCACATTATTGATGGCTATAGTGTGTGGTAAAGTTTAAAACAACACAGATGGAGGGCAAAGGGGTCCCTGACCCTGTTCACTTCCCTCTCTTGCAGAGTCGGTGTCTCAGTGGCGGGATGAAGGCCGTGTTGCTGTCTGGCTCCATGTCCCCATCCTCCAGAGCAGCCTTGTGGCAGTGGCTGCTTCCCAAGGCTTTACTTTCCACCACGCTGAGCAGGGCTCATCCACCCTGACGCTGTGGCTGGGAGAGGGGCCCAGCAGGCTGCCAGGGTTCGCCACACACCAGCTGGGGGTTGCAGGTGAGTTACAGGAGTGGTTGCACCCACAGAAAGTCTTGAAGGAGCCCATAAGAGCCTGATCAGTAGGAATTGTTCCTCGGACAACCAGCTCGTGGAAACTGGCTGGGTACTGCATTTTGGAATGAAAAAGTAACCACCAACATACAGAAAAAAGCACTTCTCTGCTCTGTCTGCTTAATATGTATATCTGTCTAAACTATGTTCAAGTTAATGTGAATGGGGAAAAAACTTGATCCAGCAGGGATTATTCAGAAGCTAAACCAACTATTAGCCTGAATTGCAATGGGTCTGAAAGCTGATCTAAGTTGTGCCTAGAAGTCTTTAATCCAAACATACATTTTACGAAAAAAAACACAAACAAACGCCATATCCTTATCCATCTAGACTTCCCACAACCACAGCTAGAAAGTTGTTCCATAGCTGAGAACATTTCTGAGGACCTAGACAAGATGGTTTCCCCTTTTTTCCTTTTTTTATTTTTTCTTATAGCATAGCACAAGGGACTGAAGATGAGCCAAAAATACTGTCAGCTTGAAGGTAGCTTCACCAAATTCCAGTGGTTTTGTTCTCTCACTCTGCAGAGTTCCACAGTTAAACCATTACCTATCCCATCACTCAGTTGTCTCTAATTGGAGATTGGTTTGGACCCCTCATGTACTGGTTAAGGGTTACATTAACACACAGAAATTATGAGACTGTGGAGAGCAAATCTATCCAGTTGCAGCCAACTTGTTTGTCCTTGGCTTGCAGGGAGCAGCCAACTTGTTTGTCCTTGGCTTGCAGGGACTCTGTGGGGTGTTATTTCTCCACCAAGTGGTGTTAAGGCCCATAAACAGCAATATGAAAAATCTAGTTAGGAAGAACTCACAGAAGATGGTTTGTTCTGTGTAGCAGCAGATAAGGTGAAAGAAGTTTGAGGGGGAAGAAACTCTTGAATTACAAAACGGCGCTGCTGCCGTCAGTAGTGTGAGTCTTCGGTTCCCAGGCCAGCAGAGGGCAGAGTGGATGCTGAAGGCAGCCTTGGAGTTTGTCAATGGACATGTTGGAGCATGTTTTCCTGAGGTATGGAAACCTCACCATTAAAATATGTGGCATTAGACTGGAGCAGGACAGTGCATTCTCCTTGCAAAAGCAAGGATTACTCCTTGTGAGGAAACCTAAGTGAAAGAGAGGTTTTCTGAAGTAGAACTTGCACAGCTGAAAGTGCTGCTTGAAAGGAAATCACATAAAAGATGAGTTGTGACTCTGGTGGGCATCAGAAAGAACTATAAGAAAAATCATAACTCTGAAAGACTTGCAAACATTTAAAATTGTATTTTCGGAGAATAATTTGCAGCTGTGCTTCAAAACACTTTGCAATCTGCAAGTAGGAAAAAACTTTAAAAAAAACTTGGGCAAGTGCAGGTATACAGATTTCATAATTCACTGTATGAATTTTTAAATTGCACTGTATGTAATGTATGTGTTCTTTGCTACCATTTTTCAAACATGTATGCTTTTAGTCATTATTGGGATTGTCTTTAAAGGAGATAAATACTTTAGGAAAGCATTCTAGGCAGGTAAACAAATGTGAAATAATTACTGCTGTGTGGGGTTTTTTTGTCCTTTTTTCTACTCACTGTCAGTGGATCTGGAACACATCCTAAAAATACACTAAGCAGCATGGATACCACCTGGTAGGTTTATTCCATTATCTTTCTACTTTAGGAGGGAGACCCTGGGTAGTGGAAAGGCTCCATTCTATTTTTAATCAATTTTATTGAAATATTAAAATATTTAAATATGGATATTGGGGAGGGGTTCAAACACAAGGCTTTCTTTATTCCCTAACCAAAAAGTATTTTAGACTGTGTCTGCAGTAAGTAAAATCAATTTTCTGGTGAGAGTCTCCATCTCAAAGCTGTGGCCAGTCAGTGAAATGCAGGAGTCGGTCCTGAGGGCATCCTGCAAATGGAAAGCAGAGATGTGGAGTGGTTGGCTGGCCAGCAGGACGCCAGCAGAGGAACAGGGAACAGGTAGCAAGTCTCACTGCCAAGTAGACCAGCAGCTGCTTTTCCTCCTGTCTGGAGTTTCCCACACAGCAAACGCAGCACAGCCAGGGCTTGTGCCTCAGGACCATGCAGCCAAGTGATGACAAAGGTGTGAATAAGCGGGGTCAGGTCATGTTTTACCAGACTGGATGAGAGTGGCCAAGCAGAGAGTAGCAAACGTTACTCATTGGGCTTGGCCATTATTGTTCAGAAATAGTGGAATGTGTGATGTGTCTTCCAGCTAAGTTACTACATCCGTTTGTAGGCGGCAGGATTTTCCACATGTGTAAAGATACACAGGAGTCTCTGGTGTATGAAGTGATTAAAGTGTTTTTAAAAAGCATTTCCAAAATTCTCCACCTCTGAGGAGGATGTGGCCTGCCATCCAGAAAGTGACATGTTTGTAAATATGCCACGCAACAATGACATGAGAGGACAAGCTGAGGAAGAGGAAGGAAGGAGAGGAAAGAAAAAGAGAGGAAGAAAAGTGAAAGGCATTTTCTTCCCCCTTGCATGGTCTACAAGCCTTACAACACAGCTGTTATTTGCCTTGCTACCACCTTAATCCACTTGTTGAAACAAAGTCATTGGAGTTAAAGGACTTGAGGAAGGAGAGCCCACACACACACAGGATCATCAGCCTTGGCCAGTCCTGGTACTTAAGGAAATCTAAAACGAGCAGCTCTGTTATTGTGAAACTGCATGGGAAGATGGAAGTGGATAGGTTTGATAAGCCTATCAAACTTATGAGAAGTGACTTAAAAGTAGTTCCCAAGTTGTTTTACAAATACCTGCTCCTGTCTGCTGATGCTTACAGTGCAGGCAGTGGTGCCTGCACTCATTCTGTGGTTGACAAGTGCTTCTCAACAGTGAACATCTTTGCATGAATTTTTACATCAGTCATAAGTAAAATAGGTAGGATAAAGATGTTTTTCTCCTCCATTACTCATTATCAGAAGTTATCTAAGGGATTCTTTTTTATTTTTTAAATGCTTTTCTTGCCTATTCCTCAAAAGAGAACATTCAAAACCAAGTGGTATTGTAATAGTGATTACTTGGTTGGGTTTCAAGTATAAACCTTTCCAGAAAGTCATCCTGGCATTGGATGATTTAAAGCTCTAGGTGCCACATTTGTAGCAGGGAGAGTTTTAAAAAACACAGTTCAGGGCGGTCAGACTCTAATCTCACTGATGCCAACCAGGTGTGGCCTAGCGAAGGAACATGAGATCAGGCAGCAAATCCTCTTAGTGTGTTTTCTTCTTTCTTGCTCTGGATTTAGGTATCCCCTAGCAGAGATTCTGATCACCTCACTGGGAATTTCACCACCAAAAATTACATTCACAGGCTTCAATTTCAGGGAAACAGAGGAGAGCAAACACACCTTCTGTTTGATTCAAAAGGCACTTTCCTGCCTTCACCAGCCCTCCCTGGTCTCAGCAAACCCTTTGGCTGAGGAATGGCTTTTCTAGAAAACAAATCCTCTAATCACTCCATTTGTTGCCTCTTTTAATCATTACAGTAGTTGAACTTGGGCACTGCTAAGTATTTACAGGAGGAATGAAATCATGAAGTCACAAGCCACGGGGAGGCAGATATGTGACTACCCTCTTAAAGCATGTCCTTTGACATATCTTGAAGGAAGACTGGTACTTCATCTTTGAAACATCCTCCTACACATAACTCTGCCATGTATTATTAAAAAACAGGATGTTTTTAGCTGGACACTCACTCCTTAATAATTCCTTCCTGTGGGTAGACTTCCCCATAGCATTTTAAATGCACATGTCATCACAGATGTGCCTCCTCTTCCTCCTGCTGTAAAATGACATAAGCATTTTGTTACCGTTAACTTCTAATTTGAAAGCCATGCTTGACTGATGTGGAAAAGATCCTGCTAAGTTCCACTACAGCACTTGTCCTGCTCACCACAGCACTCTTTAAAGTCTGAGAAAAATATCTGTTTTAAGGGAAGGACATTTTTAAAGTATGACCAGTGAGTATGACATAATTAAACATGACAGCACTTGGGTTCCAGAAAATAGGAAAACTTGCAATCTGTGGGAGAAAGTCATGGGCTGAGCATGAGGACATAAGGAAAAGCTGCACTTTTCAATCAGACAGGTTTTTTTCATCAAGTGAAAGTGTCACTTTTCCACTTGGAAGCAACACTTATTGGATAAGAAGTTGACTCAGATTATGGGTAGTTCCTGTCATGAATTGTTAGCTGGGTATTGTGAGTTCAGAGATAGTCACACAGCTGAACATTATCTGTACAGTCAGCCCAGAGTACTAAATCTGGTGTGTTATTAACCCAAAAACACTCAAATCTTCACTACAGCAGGTGGGGGCTTTGTCATGAATTTCACTGGAGAAAAATTCATTCCCCTTAAGGGTGGTTTCTCAGCCAGAGTCACTGGAAAATTCTCTGTTATTTGAGGAAGATTACAGGCACGTCTCTGCTGAAGCAGCGTTGCCAGATTGTTTGGGTAACCTCTTGATCTTGCATTCTTTAGTTCTGATATTAACGTAAGAAGGTTTTTCTTTTCACTTCTTGTCTAATCTGGAACATAAATGCTGCAATTATTTATCTTGGTACTGCCAACTTTAAATTTTTATATGGGACACTTAAACCTTTTTCTGATAATTTTTTGTGCATCTATTTTCCACTGACAAACCACTTTGTGATTCATCCATGCAAACCTTGCTAACTGTGCATTAGAGGATCGTTACGCTTTATCAAAACATGCTAAATTTTGGTTGTTAGGATTGAACAATACTGTCCAACGCTTCCAACACTTTCAATATTCTTTCTATACCAGGTGCTGTTCTAGATGAAAGCACTGGAAAGGTGTTGGTTGTACAAGACAGAAATAAGGTATGTTTGTTACAGAATTATAAAATAGAGAAGTTCATTTAGATAAGTCTATTCTGTAGTATAAAACAAAATATATGTTTATTTTTATTCCCTCCGAAATTGTGATAGTTAGAAGTTACTTCCTTTTACAAGTGTCTTAAAAACATCTATCAACAGATTGGTGAATTCCATATTAAGGGGACAAAAAACCAACTCTGAAAATCAACAGCTTTGTTAAAACTGCAGAGTGATTCAGCAGAACTAAGTATCCTTCCTGGTTTGAGTTTTCTGTTTTCTCCTGTAACTGACCCAGGAGTCCCTGATCTTGTGTTTGGATCCATGCAGACCTCTGGAAAATCCCCATGGCTCAAAACAGATTTTGAGAGAAGGATTCTGATTTGGTTTGGTTTCCAAAATTCCAGGCATATCTGTGGCTTTAAACGAGTAGCAGCGTGGTTGGCTGTGACCTGGAGACCACCTTGGTCCAGCAGGTGTAAAGATCTTTAATTCCTCACACAGGAAGTGCCCACCCTCAGTACAGGAGATGCCAGACCAGAGCAGTGCTGTGGTGAGGGTGGTTCGTGTGATGTGGCTTGAGGTCACCAAGCATCCATCACTGAAATGTCTTGTAGCCCCTATCAGGCTAACCCGGGTTTTAACTCAGCTGCTGCAGAAAGCTCTCAGGCTCACTGGCAGCTGCCTGTGCTACTCCATTCAAGAGACATTTAGCCTCCATTACACTTTCATTTGCAAATTAAAGTGTTTCATGTTAAAACTGCATTAATTAACTCTCTGAGAATGAGATTAATGCTGTTTTTAACATGAAACAATCAAAGCTTAGCTAGGTAGACTGAAATACACTTGGATGCATAATTTTCATTTTATACAGTTAAATCTCTGTGGGAATCTCATTGGCTGCATTCTCCTGTCTTTCCTGAAATAGCTACTAAGACTTTCCTCCTCAGGACCCAAAACATCAGCTCATTAGGACCTACAACACAGTTAATGAACTTCAGTGAAAGAGTGCTTTCGTAGGCAGGTTCAATCATACCACATGTTGAGTTTCTAACATGAAAGACAAGGGTGTTTCTCTTCCTCTGAACTTGCTTCCTGTAATTGAAGATATTTATTTTTCATTTTTGTATTTTATATTTTTACTTACAATAAAGTAAAATGTCAAGGACTTGGCTTTAGGAGCAAGTTCAGGCTTTCATTCAGGAATTACCAATTAAAGCATAAACCTACCTCTCATGCTGTAGACTCCAGAAGTGGTTCCAGCTCCAGAGAGTCTCCAGAGACAGAACAGCACATTGTAAACATTAGAAACATGACTTTTATTTACCCTTTTATGCACAAAAATATAAATGTGCATGCTTACCTTTTAGTAAATATCCTAAACAGATATCTGAGTTTAAAAAAAAAAAAATTAACAGCTGTTGGAATTTTAAGAGCTGTTTGGGTTTAATTGTGACAGGACAATTCCACAGCACACAGTTTTCCAGGAACTAAAAGTAAATCTGAAAGCCAATAGACAAATATATGTATTTTCCATCTGCACTATTTTTAATCTATTACTTTAAATTCCTATCCAAGCCCTTTAAGAAGGCCCAGGAAAAAAATAATTTTCCAATGTAGTCATTAGGGTTTCAAATCACTGGAAAGCACACAGCTTCCCTGCTATGCTGCATAGACAAAAAAAGCTTTTTTTGGGCCAGTGTACCTTTTTACTGCATTTATTTCTAGGTTAAGGGTAACTTCTTCCTACATAAACTTTTAACAAGGAAAGAAATAGAAAGTACACAGAAGTAAAGGTAAAGCCTAAAAATCTTTGTGCCCTTGCAAGAGGTGCAGGGACCAGGACTCCTTTAGCAGTGTGAGTAACAACACCAAGCCTGCACTTCATGTTTTAATACTGAACTTTATTGCAATTCAATAAATGTTTCTATACATAAATCACACACAAGCCCTCATTTCTTGTATTCCATGAAAATGACAAGTTACACTAAATGATCATTACAGACACACAGAGACATCTTAAAGCCAGTGCACTATAGAACAGTACAATCATAATACCTGTTTCTAAGATTAAATATATATACATTTTTTAAAAGCCAAAACAATGGAAGTGGAATACATTAGTGATTAAATATAAGATTATATAGTCTATAGCAGCTTTTTGTTTAATATTCAACTACTCTATCTAGCAGCAACATTGTCTAATGACTGTTAGACAGTTTGTATTTTCAATCAGTGTTTTGTTCCAATAGTTCTTACAGACTGTAGCTATCTCTGATCATCCTGTCAGCAGGAACAAACAAGTTCCAACTTACTGATATTTGTAAAATAACAATACTGCAACTTCAAAAAAATAATTGTGTTAATTGTCTCCTTAGTATTAAAGAGTGCAACACAGGCTGACTACTTCATTAATGGATTTTTCCTCCAATACAGACTATAAATGCATGGAAATTTCCAGGAGGTCTGTCTAATCCAGGAGAAGACATTGGTAAGTTCCCTCCTGCCACTTCTAAACTACAGAATAATAAAAGTTACAATTCTCTGCATCACATCTTATATTACAAGAAGATATAAATTAGTCAAGCATAAAATATAATAGAGCCTAATTTTCCTTTTTCATTCTTACATCAAACCTTAAAAACAGAAGTCACTCAAGGGACTAAATTTTAAATTACAAATAAAAATTGCAGTTACAATGCTTAAAATCCTTTGGTTACATGAAGTGACAACATGCATGGCTGCCTACTTAAATGAGTGCCAAATGATTCATGCAAGTGACACCAACAGTTTCATAATGCAGATTAAGCAAAGTGCACACATTTTTGTATCTATTTCTCAAACTCTAGCCCAAGAGTTTCTTCTAGTTTAACTGTCATTAGATATTTATATATATACACACACACTTAAATAAAATGGAAACGGAAAATGACACTTCATCTAAAAGCAAAGCTCAAAGCTTAAATGAAATCCCTCATTACTGCAATTTTCTTAACCACAGCCTGCCTCAGCATTCCTCACGATCTCGGTTCACTTCTGTGTAACACAGCCCCTTGCCCACTAACAAAACCACCTGCCACAGGGAGTTACTATTTCCAATATCTGAAACTGCCTCTGAAATGTCTTTTTGTTCCCCTCTGACTTGGCAAGATGCAAGCTTCCATAGGATGGGGAATCTCTATGAGTCTTTTAAAATGCATCTGCTTTTGGAAGCAAGCCAGCACACATTCCTTACTGAAAATGAACTAAGAGGAGCGGGTAACATTGCACAACAGCTCTGTACATTGATCACTCAAACCAGACACAACCAGGAGGTTACATAAATTTGGGAAAAGCCAGTATTTAACCTACCAGTAGTTGCCCCAGGCAAGTAGGATTTGACTTGACTACGATGAAACTGCAGACTTTGGGAAAATCGGTGGAATATTAAAAAACTTCTTTGGGGCTCTTCAATTAGTTATTGAAGAGAAAAATCTTCTCTCTGGAGGAGTTCTGGATGGATGGTTGGTTCTCTGGCTGTAATTTCAGCACACAGACCCTGCAGACCCTTAAAGGTGGTGCTGTGTTTGTGGTGAGGAATGTTAGCACTGACCTCACTCTGGCTGGGGCACACAGAAGGCACACGTGCAGTACAGATGCAGCACAGATGCAGCATGTTTCCTGTAAGAACAGGCTCTGTGCTGCACTGGTGCTGTAGCATATTTGAAATGTCACCTGACTCTTAAGGTACATCTTGAAAAGGACCTGCCACCAACTTTCACTTTCTGAAAAGAGTTTTACCCATTTTGTTACCCCTTGGGATGAAGTGCAGTGAAACTGGTCTGATCAAGAGATTTGACATCAGTACAGGTGCAGCTGCACAGGGTCTGAACCTGAGACTGAGCAGGGGCAAAGAGAGGGATGGGGATCCAAAGGACTGCAAAGACAGTGCAGTGCTGTCTTGGATTAACAGATCAGCCACCAGTGTCCATTACCACACCCTGCAAAGCCTTACCAAAGTAATTCTGTAGGATATACACAGGAAAAGGCACACAGCAATTACTGTTGTTTGGGGATCCAAAAATTAGCTTATCCTTAGTTGGAAAAACAGACCTACATTCTGAAAACTTTATGAAGCAGAATAGAGAACATGCTGAGTTTGAGGCTTTCCACCTTTCCAAAAGGTTGAAGGAGTGCTAAGTTACTCTCAGGTGTATTGTAAGGATTGCTCTTTCCACCCAGGAGACACAGCAGTTCGAGAGGTTTTTGAAGAGACTGGCATCAAGTCAGAGTTCAAGTCCATCCTAAGCATCAGGCAGCAGCACAAGCACCCCGGAGCCTTCGGGAAGTCAGACATGTACATCATCTGCCGCATGGAGCCCTCCTCCTTCCACATCAGCTTCTGCCAGCACGAGTGCCTCCGGTGCGAGTGGATGGACCTGGAGGAGCTGGCCAGGACGGAAAACACCACGCCCATCACCAGCAACGTGGCCAAGCTCTTACTGTTCGGGTACCGGGAAGGGTTTGATAGGATTGACATAACCATGAGGGAGTTCCCAGCTGTCTACACAGGCCTGTTCTACAAACTCTACCACAGGGAGCTGCCCGAGTCCTACAGAAACATGACATGAGAGCAATACATTTCACATTTCCTTGTAGTAATAATTTAGAATTATTGCAGTGTTGCATATTACAGTTATCCGTGGACTTCTTTCTAGGTAATTATTATAACGTAATTATTCTCTAATAAGCTAAGATATAAATTATTTTTAAAGGTAATTATTGCTATGAGTGTGCATCAGGTTTGTTCTCCTCTACTCCGTAAAGCAAGCATAAGGTAAATAAAATACATAGGTACCTAGAAGAAAACAGAAGTGTTACTGATCCTGAAAATATATTCTGCAAGTCATTTTACCTCCACACACACTGGCACAATAGGTTTAAAGAGCAATACTAAAGACAGTATGAAACATTCATGGTTTAATCTGGTATCTGCAAAAGTAGTTATAATATCGGCAAATAATTGCTTATATTTGGCTACGTCGGAGAGGAGTAGGAAAGGCGACATCTTTAGTGCTATGTGGCATTGGTGCTCAGAATGTGCCATGGAAGTCAGCTTTTAGCAGACATGGGAAGGAAAAGGATAGCTTTCTGTCCAGGTCCAGTTTTTGGTCCAGGTTTGTACTGTCCAGTTCTTTTCAGTGCCACGTACCAATCCGAGTATTTCCGTGACCGGTAAGTGTTATAGTTATTGGATTCCAAACGCTCAAAAAAGAAACATTCTTCTGTTGCATATTTCTAAAGGGGAAAAGAGAAAGCATTACTGGTGTAGCAACACAGATCAATTCTTCACATTCAGGGGACTAACTCAGCAAGAATGTCAGCAGTACCTTTGGTTTTAAGAAATAGAGATTAACTGTTTCATGACTGAAGAAAGATACTTATTGTGAAAATACTGTTAAAAACACCTACAAGTATAGGTTTTTACCTGTGGTTCATTTATTGCCTCTAACACAGATCAAGCAGCTTTTAATTTGCTTTTACTGTATAATTCTTTGTTCTGATCAGAAAATGTATAAAAGAAGCCTTTAAGAAAAAAACTTCGAGCAGAGTACAGACAATTCAGTACAATTGCCCAAGCTGGAAATTCAGGCAGAGGCACATCAAAAAAGGGTGAAAAAAGTCCTCATTTCTCCCCAGTGACACCAGTGCTTTCCTACAATACATTGTCAATGTAAACATTTTGACATAAGCCCCGTCATTTAGGTGACAATGACCGCTCAGGCTTCATGAACTGTGTATTCCTTAACATCCCCCAGAGGTGACATTGCAGAAGCTGGACTGCTGTCCAGCAAGAGCAGGATGTCAGCCACTGCACTCTCAATCTCAGCACCTGGAAAAACCCAGGATATCTGTGCTTTTTCCTTTCAAATGCACTTCAGCCCAGGCTGCATCCAGAGTGCATATCTGGCAGTAGAAACTTTCACAGCACTTCATGAAACACCTGAACTCAGAATAACACAGGTTATTCTCACAAACATTCTTTGAGCACAATTTGAATCCATAACATCAAAAGACTAGAATTTCCCTTCAAATCAAGTCCTTGAAATCTGGCAAAACCTGGCTGATCACAGCAAAATCACATAAGCATGACAGAATGAAAATGTCATATCCTTAAATAACAAATTCTTTATCATAAAATACAAGTTAGTCAAAATTCTTCCTTTCATGGGAAGTTTGGAAATTTCTTCACTAAATGAAATAATCACATTTCATTCCATAAAGTGAAAGTATTTCATTTTTATAATTAAACTGGAAAGTCAAAATAAGCCATATCAGATGGGAAATGGTTCCATTTTTCCATCAAAAATCTGATGGAACAGATGCATTTCTGCACAAATATTTTCAGTTAAAAGAGCATGTTCCAAGGGGAGGTTTTGAGTATCTGCATTCACAACCAGCCATTTCCTCCAGTAGGAGAGATCACCTCTCCCCCACATCTGAGTCTGTTTGTAAAGAGCATGAAAATGCTCAATTAAAAGTTGCATCATCCAGATTTCCAGACAAGAATGTGACCCATTGCACCCCCACGCAGATCACCAGGGTGAGCAGTGGTCCACTGGCTGCGCAATAAATCATCCTGCAAAAGCCCAGCTCAGAACAAACCCTGCAGCATGTCTCAACAAGTAATTACAAAAACATCCAATAAGTCGAAAAACAGGCCTAGATAAGAATTTGCAAACATATTTCCAAAAATATTAATTTATTTGTGAAACAAGGCACTACGCAAATTGATCCTGGTCACTGAAAAGTGATTTAAAAATCCCAGACATTAAAAAGGACAGAGTAGTACTTGAGTGACTGATAGATTAGAGGACTAAATTATGTGTTTAGCAATTGAAGTTCCATATTGCTTTAAAAGAAATTTCAGCAGCGTTTCACCACGTGCAATTCACCACAGACATTTCCACTGTACACTTTGCGAGCTCTCGTGAAACACAGCCCTGCTCAAACTGAACAAGAGACGCTGGCAATTCAAAACATTTTCTTGAATGTGTTTAGAGGCAGAAAATGGTAAAGGCACAGCCAGCCACAGACTGCTGGAAGTCACAGCACAGAAATCCTCATGGAAAAACACTGCCAGTGCTACAGAAAACAGCCATGAAATCGCAGCAGCATTTGTTAGGCTGGTTGGAGAAAAAAAGTCTTAAGAGAGTAGAGTTTCCACCTATGAATAACAACAATGTTGTGTGCAGCAAACATGATTCAAGTAATACCCATTTCCAGAAACAACACCATAGAAAAAAGGTTTTACAAGCTCAAGTGAGAAGCACAAACTGACCCAACTTTACATATGCTGAGAGCGTAATTCCAAGTGACTGGACAATACAAGTTCGCCTTACAGGAGCTAAGCAACTAAAACTGCTGCAAGGGAAGCATATTCTACAACCAAACCCACCATGCAGCAGCAGCTCAGAAATCCCAAACATAAACACTCCTGTGTTTATGTTTATCATTTTACAAATGGTGCTAATCACCCTATTTTGACCATTCCCTGTTAGAATGGGAAGCCAAATGCCACTGCACCAGCATCACAGGAAATTCCCAATTATCCTGAACTCAAGAATAGCACAGTGGGCAACTCCTCACATTTTCTTCAACTGAGCTGTCACACAATATCTTGTAACTTGAAGCAGGTTCTTTAACTGCATTCCCGAGCCCACACAAAACTCTCTGGAGCCAGAACTGAGGAGCACCCTGGGAAGCCCTGCTCCTGTAAAACTACTTTCAGTCTCTTTTCATGGATGCAGAGGAGGGGAATCAGAAGTAATTCCTTCAGCCCCTGGCACAGGTCTTTCATTAGCTGCAGTTCAGCCAGGGTTAGGAATGCACATTGTTAGCCCCAGCTACGGAGTGGACTTGCACTGAACGGGGCTGTGTGAATACACAAAGCACCAGGGACTATTGCAAACCAAAATTCTGGCAGGGTGGGTACCCTGCAGTGGTGCTTCACCAGGCACTGAAGGATAGAAATGTGGATGAGGATTTACAGTGTCTAGGTCTCATAAGCAAAATGAATGTAACTGCAGCTCTTAAAGCAAAATTTATCATCTGGCTCTGAGAGACATGAACTCTCAGAGTCTGCTGCACACACTGGCTTTAAAACACAATTAAAAATTCAGCTGATACCAATAAAACATACAAGAGTTTAAACTAAAACTAGTCTCACTAGAGAGAAGCTTAATTTACCCACATTTATATAACTTTTAAAATTTTATCATCACATTTTCAAAAATATGTTTCTTGCCAGTTTTCTTGTTAGGAAGTAGAAGTGCCCCAAAAAAAGCTTGATTGTCTACAAAGAGGAAAATGAGAAAATAATTTATACAGATTAGTACCATGAAAGTAATTTTTAAAAGAAATTGGCTTTACTTTCCCCTTCAAAGAGGTCTTTTAAAATCACTTCATGTGCAAGTAAGTGACAGAGGAAAAAATTACTCCTGAGGGTAAAAAGGCAGATACTTCAGTCTTCATTTGTTTTTACAATTTCATGATCACTGTGATTTTTCCTCTCTCAGACAAGCCATTAATGTTAAATTTTGCAGCTCCTAGGTAGGACAGAAACACCAACTCCTCCTAATTCCTATTTCAAGTAATTGACAGAAGCTGTGCAGAGCTCATTTCTCCTGATAAATCCCACACCGAGCAGCTGAGTAAGTCCTGCAGGAGGAAAAGGCTGCTCACACAGAGCAAGGGCAGCCACAGCAACACAGACGTGAGGGAAATGCTGCTTACCAAGGCCAGCAATCTGCCATCCTCCTTCATGGCCAGGAAGCGATTGGCACTGACCCCTTTGATGGACACCACTCCTCGTTCCTCCGCCTGGAGCTGCAGCTTGACTGCGAACAAAAGAAAAAAGGCAGAAGGTTTCACAGCCATCGAGGGATTGCAGCGCTTGACAGTCAAACCCTCCACCAAAGAAAGCTTCAGCTTGCAATGAAAATAGTAAATTTTCAACCTTTGCCTTTCTGATCCCATTTTTACAAAGAAAGTAGCTACTCTCAAATTGGCAATGGTGAGATTGAGTTATTCCATCTTCATTTCACATAAAGGCAGCTTAAAACCCATGAAATTCCCTGAAAGGCCACTTATGGCACGGTCAACTGCTCCCAGAAAATGGAAATTTTTCATGGCAATTTTTCCAGAGGTATCTCAATGTTTGCAGAATGGCATTGGACACTGAATGCACACAGCTCTGTAGAGGCAGACTGTCAGCAAGTCTAACTGAGACTGTTCAGGTCCATATCACTCCCTAAGGATTCTGGCAGTTCCCAACAGAAAATATCCATTAGTTTACCTCATCCATCCAACAAGTGGGTGGAACAAACAAACAGAACTGCAGCAGTAGGTGAAGGCAGCAATTGCAGAAGAAACAGCGTTATATAAAGCAGGAACATGTATTGCATCAATTAAAAAAAATTTAAGGATTTTATAGAAATGAAAACTTGTAAGGTCGTATCACACAGCTTTTAGCTACTACCTGTGAATTATTAACACAAAGCCTTAACTGATTTCTGTAGGCATAAATCAAACCCAGTAGTTTGGATGGACACATGAAAGCTTCCCCTTTTGCCTGCCTTTACCTGTTGTATACAACATCTGAGACAAGAACTTCCTTCCCACACTTGCTTTGGTTCAGCAGGTACTTTACTCCATTTGGAGATGCAGTTTTAAATAGCTTGAGCTTTTCAGCCATCAGAATAAATGCCTGAAGTGACTGTAAATTTTGGAGGAGCATCTCTTGAGATTCAGAGAGAGATTGTTGCTTATTTTGCTTTTTACTGAAAGGGGAAAAAAAGACAGCACTGAAGAAACCAAACGAAACTCCAACACCAGGAATACAAGGAACATGAAACTGTTGTGATAATTGCTGCAAACCCTTTTTCAGGGTAAAAGTAAAAAGTCAGGCACAATCTTCTCTCAGAATCAAGTATCCAAAATACAGAGCTCCCAAGCTGTGAGGCCAAAATCAGACTTCTGAACAGCTCCAAACACTTTGGTGTAACTCCTTAGCCTCTGGGGAAGCAGGAACGTGGAAAAGTGCTCTGGGCAGCGACTGTGGGAAATGGACTTTTGAGATGTGCCAAGCACACAGCTTTCACCACACACTTAACAAGAAACAGCTGTGGAACAGCTGAAAATTAGTATTAATTGCTGCAGTACTGACTTATTATGCTTCGTGACTTTCTCTGGACAAAAACACACACAAAATCCTACAGCATGTCAGAAGTTCAAATTCTGTAAAAACAAACTTTTGGTAAAGGTTTGTAAGTCCTGAAAAAATTTGTATATCTTGTGAAAAGGAAAAAAAAAAAAAAAAAGCCCCAAGGTATTCCTGCAGAGTTTGAAAGGAGCTGCAATACTGAAAGCTCCAAAAAGAAAATCAGCTTCACTGGGTTTTCCTCTCCAACTCCAAAAACACGTGAACAAACAGAGCCAGAACAGTACTGTAAGTTTTTCAGGTTTCAGTGTTATTTTACAGCTTTACTGACGCAGTGACCGTTTGCCACAGGGTTACACTGAACTGGAGATGCCAAGATACAACACAGCCTTACTGATCAAACACATTTTGACCACATGATCGTCACCAGAAGCAACAATTTTAGGTTTAGCTCACTGCAACTAAATTGGTTTTAAGAGAAATGTATCACTTGACACCGATGATCTGCATCTTTTGCAGCCTTTGGTCACCAAGAGCTACTCAGACTCTGTTCATCATTTCACATCTACTCCCAATATTTGTTTCAGCATAACTCAAAGTCAAATAATTAAGACATTTGTAGCCCCAAAAAAAGTAGCAGATTGTTGAAAAAGAGCTCATTAACCAAGGGCTAAAAAGGCCCATTTTCCCAGCTATTCTGGCACTCCTTTGAGGGCCCTCTAGCACGGCAGTGAGTTATTTCCCTGCTCCCATTCATGCCCTGCAATCCTCGAGGAAGGCCAAGCACGAGGCTCTCTCCATGCCTGCTGCTGTTGTGAGAACACAGAGCTCACCCACTGAGCAAACGTCCCCAGGACTGGGGCTAAGGCATCATTAAGTTATTAAATAAAACAATACCACCAACTCAAAGGACCCAGGAAATTCACAGCTCCTATTAAAGATTTCCTTTTCTATCATAATAAGCTTAATAGAATCATTCTGCTGAGTAAGAAGGAACAAAGTGCAGGACGTACATTTGCACTTTCACACCAGCGGAGAAACTCTGAGTGATGTAGCTCGAGTGAACCTACAGCACCTTCCAGTCATACAAAAATGGACAGAGAGGGAATGTTTTTTCCCAACAATACACAGAGGTTCTGTTAGAGATTTGTATTCACTGATGTTCTGGCTGAAAACCACTACAAGCTATACAGTGCAACCCAAATTTCCACTGAAACCAGTACAATCTGTGGCACTAAAGGAAGCTGGACCACACTGCAACAAGCACTGAGATGTTCTTTCACAGGGTATGTGGCCAGGACAGATGTACAAGCTGCAGGTTAAACTAAACAGAGTATTTAAGAAAGTTACAAATGGGCATTTATTTCACAACTTGGAGAGACTTTTCTAAGAATATGGGAGTTGAAAAGTGGTATTTAATAGCATTGTGGTTGGCAAAGTTTCAGATTTCAGTTAAAAAATGGATCTTCCTCATTTTCTTAGAGACCTCAAAAAAAAATTATTTCCAAGCCAGTTTTGCACAGTCCAGTGGAGAAAATTATTTTAAGGACAAGTAGCTAGACAGGAAAGTTGTTAGCAAATGCAGAGAATAGAGAAAACATGAACATTTTCCAGAAGTACTTTTATTGTCCTGAGCACTAGAACTGGAAAATCACACATACAATGCAAACTCTCAGGTCCTTTTACAGTTCTAATAAACTAAAGCTTTAGAGTGGCCCAGACACAGGAACTGCACAACTTAAACGGTCCCAAATGGTTTCATTGCTCTGCATCATAAATGGTTTGGCCAAAAATCTCCTTTAAAATCGGTTCATTTCAAAGACCTGGGCAAAATCTACCAACTTAATACTTCAGAAAAAACAGAGCTGCACATTCTGGAAGTTGCTCACTGCTGAGCTGGTACTACCTCTTTACTCCCAGTGGGAATCTGTTGGCAAGTCCTTCGCCCGGGGCAATCCCTGTGAGCAAAGGCACGTGCTGGTATTTCACTCAGAGCAGCTGCACTGGCTAAGATGTTCTGGGGCACGAGAATGCCACAGGATCAGTAAGGAAAAGGGAAAATAAAGGTCACAGGGAGGGGAGAAAGGGACAGAAACACATTAGGAATAACATAAAAGGCAAACAAAAAGAGCAAAGAGCAGAGAAGACAGGGCAGAGTAAGGGCCCTGTCAGGAGGGTGTACAGGAGTAGAGGAGGGTGCTGTACTGGACCATGAGGCAAACACATATCTGAAGGAGGTGGAATTTGAGGATAAATGAGCCAAAGGGATTAATAAAACCCCCATTTTCCTACTCCTCCACAAGGAAGTGGGAACTCTAACCACTATATCAGAGAAGCCCTGAAGTAAAAACCAACTATGCACTTCTGGCTTTGGATGCATTTACACAGCATATGAAGGTTTGGTTACCGTCTCAGCTGTATTTTCACTGGAACCCTACAGACAGACTTCAGTGCAGACCAAAGCTACAAGTACCAGCCCCAGTGTCAGGATCACACAAAACTCAGGTCAGAAGGACTCTCTGTAGTTCAGCTTCCATCACTTACTTCACAGTGAGAACCCTGCTTGCCACACTGCAGCTAAGGGAGCAGCTCACAGCCAGGGAAGAGAGGACAAATTGGATATTATCTCAACCCCCTTTTTCACTGACATACAGCTGCTTTATTGGAACAAAAAGCGAAACACCTCTCACTCCGTTTACGAGAAAGGAGAGTTTCTGTACCCCCCAAAATCCCAGGCTGCACGTCTCTGGATCAATGACTAGTGTTACTACAGTCTGCTGTGGAAAAGCTCAGCCCCAGCCAAAGGCTCAGGGCCCATCTCCAACATATTTGCAGAGGCCCTGTAAGGAAAATCCTTCCACAAGGCCCCCGAGTCACAGCGCGGTGAAGCTGCTGCGCCAGCTCCCACTGCCCATCCTCCCGCACCTCCGTGCCCACAGGAAAGCACAAAGCAGCTATTCTGCAGTCTCACTGCAGAGGTGGGTCAGCTCCAGAGGGAACAAGCATCAGAAATACAAGGAAGTTCACAAAAAAAGAGGGGAAAAGTAAGACTCAACAACGTTTCGCTAAATCCAACACCCTACAGCCGAATTCCCACTCCGCCATCCTCTGTGGCTGAAGTTGGCCATTCCTTCATGCTCGGGGGCAACATCTATTCCCAGCCAGGTGTCCAAGCAAAACACAAGGAGTCAGACGTGCTTGCTCCACACCTAACGTGACAAACCTTCCCAAACCCATGGGCTGGTTCAAAGCTACACATGCATTTACAAACACACATAAATTAGCACCCCGCTTCTGGCTTTTCCTGCCTGCTGGATCAGATCCAAACCCCAGCCTGGTGATGCCTACTGCAACTTTCTCTAAGAATTACAAATATCTTTGTGTCCCTCTGTCCCACATCAGTCTCTGACAGCTTCTGATTATCTTTCTCAAAGGCACAATTAGCAATTTAACATCTGCTGTTTGATAAGCATTGACATACAAGGCATCCCCAAATCTTCAGACTGTGAACAAGAGAACAACTCCTGCTCGCTTTCATACGCTCATGGTAAAACTGAGCCACTGCCAGAGTCACTGATGCACACACTGCCTAAAACCTGGAACACATGAGGCAGGGAAAGGAGAAACAGAGGAGAAACAACTAGCAAATCTTAGCAGGAGAGGTGGGCTACTAATAAAACAAACCATCAGAACTGCAACAAAAACAATCAAGCCAATGGAGTGTCACTGCGAGAAACAGTGACTCACGCTCCCATACAAAGGCACATTTCTTTGCTTTTGCATGACAGCATTCTAAGTGTATCTTTTTCCTTTTTGCCAGCCAGAGGCATAAAACCACTAGCAGACAGACCCAAGGTGCCCAAAATGTAAACATCTACAACAAAAATACATACTCCTAAAACACAAACACTTCAGGAAGTTCCAGTTACACTTAAAGAGTAAAGGCTTAAAGGAGACCAGTAACTTGTGTAACTGTTTAAGCATCCACCCACTATCCTAATCAACCACATTAGGATGGACATTGCCAGATTTTAAAGTTTCACCTTTGTCAGTAGTACAGATACAGAATACAATGGAAATTGTTTCCCTGTTCAGTTCACCACCTATTCTGATTTATATCTTGACCTCAATTCTTACAAATACCGAGCTCTACCTAACACGTACCTGTGGCACTGGGAATCCTTCCATGAAACACTGATTACCAAACACACAGCATTCTCTGGTGTTTCCTATAAATTTCATATAAAAGACAGTAAAGTCATCCTGCAGAACAATAATTTCAGAATAGTGTGACATCCAACATTTACGGCACCACTGTGACACTGTACTCCTTGCCTATGTGCCCGCGTACAAAACATGCACAGCCACACCTCTCCACTTCTCACAGTTTACATAATCTGATCAAACCTAATTGGGCCCTTTAAAAGTAAAAATATCATGCAAAAGCAAATCCAAAGTTTGTGGATTCTGCTTCAAAGCATGACTTGGGCATTTTGTGCTGCCGAGTAAAGTAAACAGCGATTGCTTTGCATTACGAAAGGATTTCGCATGCCAGAAACTCCAAGTCACCATCATGTAAAACCCTTCTAAATGCCTTCTGCCACACTGTTTGCTGACTCCTTGGCATTGCACATGAACTGATGCATCTTTGGAAGTCAAGACGGCAAAAGCAAACAGAAAAAATTCCTGACTTTACCAGAGAAGAACTTCATTTGTTACTGGATAATAGGTAATAAAGTTTAGTCTCCAAATTACCATTATTTTTACCCCATATTCTTGATTTAGAAAAATCTTTCAGGGTTTCCTTATCAAAAGAATAATGCATGCCTGTTCACATGTAGTTTTTTTAGGATTGTTCCCAAAGGGCTTTTCTTAAGGTAAATTGCTGCATTGTTTTCATCTGCTTTCGCTTTGTTTAGTATTGACTGAAGTAAATTGCAGAATAACCACTTCTGGGTGTTCAACTTCAGAACAAAGCTGGTGCAAGTGTTCAGCCAACACAGCCATGTCAGAAGACACGTACAGAACTTGCAGAAATTCAGCTTTATGTTTACTGTGCGTTCCCTCATCTCCTTTTAACTATGCCTGTTTTTCAATTGCAGTAAAACAAACACATAAAACCAGGGACAACCCAAGGCAAACACGGAAACAGCATTTCAGAAGATAGAAAAGGTAAAATGTGTAATTTTTAGAAAGTATTTTGTAGTGCTCCTCCTCCAGGTACAACTCACACAACTACTCAGCAGTACAGAGTATTTCAGGGCTGTCCTGATGTCAGAGCAGTAACACATGAGATTAAAGGCAAAGGCTGTCAGAGCCATGGTGAGACACTGCCCACCCATAGGCTCTATCAGCCTCAGTGTCACAGTTGGAAAGCAAAAGCTGGATTTTAGGAATGCCAAGAAGAATCAGTAAACTGGATTTCAGAGAGTCTAGAGCACAATGCTGAAAAAGGAACTCGTTCAGGCACCCAGGGTCCAGAGAGATGGCACAGCAGACAGGAGGAGGACGAAGAAACAACCCCATACAGAAAAGCTCCTGTGAACTGAGCTGCCTTTTACAGCTGATTGCTCTTAACCTGGCCAAAAGGTTGAGACAGCGACTGTGCTGGGTTTGTACTTCCCCCATCTCCAGTACCAATCAAACTGAACTGATCATTGAGACTTTAATAAATATTTTTGCAAAAAGTAAAAAAATTTAAAAATATTTGAAGCCATACACACACACACAGTATAGCGCTGGTGCCAGCCCAGCTCCTTTATGGCAAGGACGAGGCAAATGCTACAATAAGCTTGGAGCCTTACTTCATCTCCTACTTCATCCCCTTTCATCAAGCTGTGTAACCACCCTGTGCTGACCTTTAAATAAAGCATCCACTGGGGAACAGCACGAGCTGCAGTGAAGGACAAGTGCCCGTCAATCACTGCTGACCCAGCACAGTAATGAATCCCAGTCTTCACAAAAAGGCTCTAATTTGCTTCTGAATGCAGCCCTGCTTGAGTAAAGAGTTTTCTTTGCAAGAAACCCAATTCCTTAACTGAAAATAAAACACACAGTGCATATTTGGATAACACCTGAGTACATCTGAACCATACTAAGAAGGGATGTGTTTCCTGACAACAAAAGAGAGACCTTAGGATTTGCAGCTTGTAAGAACCTACTTGACCTCCTGCTGCTTCAGCCTGACCATTGCTAGTGCCCATATCCTGGTTTAGAGCTGTGTGATGGTTTCAGTGTTCACCCTGCTCGACATCTCCTGCAAGAGGGTGCTCCTGCAGCACACCAGCTACAAGCACTGGCCATCACACTGTCTCACCTTACACGACATCAAAGCAGCAGCCAGGCACCCTGCTCCTAATGGCATTTCCTCCTAATAAAATATCACACTGACAATACTGATCCATGGAACTAGAGCCTGATCACTGGAAAACACCTTACTACTACTGGCACTTGCTCTAGCACACCTAAGTGCTCTGCAAGAGGCTACTCCTTGAAGCTGTAAAGCATGCAGAAGGTTGGGACTGAAATAAAAAACACCTGGCATCATGAGGCAGTTCTGTGCACCTCTTCAGCTTTGAGGTGCATTTCTAAGGACATGAGCGTTGTACATTTTTTTCCCTCCATTTTCCTGAATGAACATTACTGTCAGCAAAACATCCACAGTGAGTCTGCAAACATCTCTAAAACCACAAAATGAATCCTTCCTATTTACATACTCCGAGGAATGGCCAGGAGCACGTTCAGCTGTTCATCCCAACTGCTCTGTTACAGGTGGAGAAACCCAAGAACTGAATCCACATATTATTTCCCAGGAACTGCTCAGCCCAACAAGTCTGTGCAGGAGGATTCCCTAAGTGACTTCTACACAGAGGTGACAGCCCTACATGGCTCTTGGTGGCTGCTTCTCCACACTAACACATGCTCCTGGTTTTGTATCCACCTCTGTTCCCAGAGGTACCAGCAGGTCCCACTGCACACAACCACTCCACAGGTGTGGTTCCCTACACCCAGGAATCCAGTGGAGACCAGGTCTCTCCATTGGTCTTCCCAGAGTGTTGGGACTGTATGAACATTCCTTGTAATACAGTCACAAAATTACTATTCTAACCTGAAATGGAACACAGGTGACTATTGCACAGACTCTGTTCATGCTCTTCAAGACATCCATCTGGGAAGACATTGTATCCTGTCCTGCATTTTAACAGAGGAGATGGTTCAGGACATGGCAGCACAGGACAGGCAGTGACAATGAGCTGCCACTGGAGAGGGACACTGTGTCCCTCCATTCCGCACTCCCACCCTCATACTCCTACACCTTCCCTCGCACCAGCTCTGGCACTTTTCTTGGCATCTCACTGATGATATGTGGTGAAAAATAAAGACTTCAAGATTTTTTTCCCCAGTTCCCAGAGATGGCAAGAAAAGATACCAAAAAATTGATGCTAGTCGCCAGAGGTGCTAGAGACCTTCCCCCAAGCACAGATTGAGATGCTGCAGTAACTGCACACTTGAGTATGTTAAGGACATTCTTTAACACCAAAAATAACCCCAAAGCTACACCCCATGGAATGGCACAGAGTGTCTGGGGTAAGTTTGGATCAGGCATCGTGGGCCAGCCTGAGAGAGGAAAGGAAAGAACCAAGAAACAGACTACAAATATTTTCAAGCTGTATCACAGCTGACATCTCTCCCTGCTCTTACAAAACACCACCGTGCAGGATTCCACAGCCACGGCTACCAGGATTTTGTGACTTGCCTATTCCAGGAATCCCAATGATTGCGGTTTTATGAGATCTGCTGAAACCCTGTCAGAAGGTAACGGACAAACACCGAGCTCTGCAGCACAACAGCAGAATTTCCCCACACTGGCACTGCACATGACCACGCAGTCTGGGCCCTACTTTGCCCTTTCCCAGTACCCTCAGTCTCCTTCTCCTTTGAGTCACTCAGTCAATTGGTTTCAAGCTCTCAAAGTCAAAGATGAGCGACAGGCTCACCCAGGGTCACTCCAGCAGTGCACCATGACAGCTCCTGCAGGACAACCTCCACCCAACTGTGCAGACATCATCTCATTTGTATTCTCGGCCGATCCTATCAAGCTCCAGTCAAAATCTGGCCCTACCCTGAACAAACAAAAAACTACGTAAGATAATAACCCTAAAATGCCACCAGCACTCCAGAGAGTCGCCCTTTGAATATTTTTATTGACAAGTCTGGAGGCAGCAGAAGAAGCAGACAGGCAAAACAGTTGACCCTCATATTATTACGAAACACTACTGAAAATGATCAAGAGTGAGAGAGCTGCTCTATTTTGAAACACATCAACTTTAAGGCTTCAAAAATCATGCTCTAAACATTTCAGATATCACCTGATATAGATATTCAATTTACAGATGTGATACACTTATGTATGTTCTTCAGCAACAGTAACTTGAGCATTATCTGGGCTGCACTGGGTCTGGTTTGGTTTATTAGATAATTGCACTAAACACGCTGTCCCCGACAGTCAAAAGCACCATTAATTCCAGGGTTGTGAACCAGCTCAGCACAATCCATCACCTCTCAAGTATCCTGGAACAGATGGCCAGTGATCCCAGGGCAACGCTCCCAAGAGTGCTAAAACCATAATGATCAAATAATTATTTATTAGAACTGCCTGCCTTACCTGTAATCCAGGGGAGCTGGGGAAAGCTTACAGAAACAAAGTGTCACTGAAAAGACTATGATTTAAAATTAAGATTGAGTTACTAACATTATTTACTTTCTGTAAAATGTTTTTAAATACGACCCCACTGCAGATATACCTTTTCTTAGAATCAGCTGCACAAATTTCAAGCATTTATGAACCAAATGAAAACCAACAGCAGCCACCTGATCTCACAACAGGTTATTTGTATTTGTCTTTTCCAGCTCTGGGAGTGCAGTGGCTAACAGGAGTTGGACTATCATTTTCCTGCAAACCAGACTATGTAAGTACCTAAAACCACTCCTGATTTCCTAAGTGAGACAATCTAAGGGCTAAAGCCTGCCCTCTAGTGTACCTGTGGGTGGTGGTGCCCTTGGAACCTTCCCCACTTCCAAACTGGGCAGAAAACAGCTGGGAAGGGAAGGGAAGGACAGAACAGTTCACTGCCCACTGGAAACATCTCACGCCTTGGTCCACCTTTGGAGTATACCTGCTACTGGATCACACAGCTCTGGGGTGGGCAAGACTCACTAGGAACTGGGATGGAGGATTAGCAGACACAGTGAGAGATGAGAAGGCATCCTCCCCTGAGCAGGAACATGCAGGAACATGGTGGTATTCCTATGACAAAAGAAGCAAAGGAAGCACATTCCCAACTTTGTCGCACATGGGATCGATCTCTGCCACCTCCCCTAAAGGCAGCTACATCCAGGAGCCAGGAGGAATTTCTGTGCTATGCCACAAAGTACTTGGCAAAGCAGTTAAGGTCTGTGCAACAGATCAGAAGTAATGCAAAAAGAGTCTGTTTCCAGAAGGACTCGCGTAGAAGCAACCTATTTGAACATTTAGGGGCAGGGTTTTTTTAAAGGAGTCACCTCTCACTTAGTGCTAAGATTAGGAAAAGATCTTGCCCTGTCACCAGCTCCAGCCACATCTGTGGGACACCAAAACGGGAAAGGAGATATTCCAAGTCCCAAACAACTTACACTCCTATAAAAGCTAAACACCAGGTCCTGAACCTTCATACAGGAACACTTCCTGACACTTGCTCAACTTGAGGATCGCCATGAGTCTTCTCCCATTGTATGATCAGTGATCAGATTTCCATCATCTTCACAGAGCTGCTCTAAAAGCCAGTCTGTACTTCAGCAGAGTCTTTCCAAAACATTTAGAGCATAACCATTTAAATGTTGTGAGAGAGACAAGTCAAAATCTTACTATTAACAAGTATTTATGAAAGGAACATTCTTAAGGAATTTTCCTGGACCAGTACTACCCTGTTTTACATTTTCTTCAGATATTTATGGAAGAGGAGAGAGGTACTGAGCAGGAAGAACGTATTTCATACATCTCCAGGATTGACTGAGCTCACACAGCTGAATCCTTTCCAAGTGAGAGGCTGGAGCCTTGTCACCTCATTAAGGAATGGACAAGAATGGCTCAGGATGCCTTGGATACTGTCTTGAGTTATGCTCATCATGAAACAAAGCTGCTTAAGAAATTATGGAAATACATAAATGCCAACCATTCTTCATTTAGAAAAACTCTGAAAGGAACCAGCTGTGCTACTGGACATGTTCTAAATGTATGGATAAGTGTTCCCTTTCCATTCTCCAGGCTTTTCCCCCTCACCGGCACTGTAGCCTCTTTGAGGGAGACACCTCTGGAGAGTTTCTAAAAGCCTTTCCAAAAACACTGTGTCCTTTGTACGTTTTCCAGGGCATAAATCAACAGCTGTTGATCAACAACAACAAACCAGCCATGTTTTTTGTTTTGCTTTAGACAACAAAACTCTCAGAAAGCGCCTTCTGTTTCTTGTTTGTCTCAAACTACCTCTTCAAGGGAAAACATTCGGGACGGAGTCCCCAGAGTGTGTCCAAAGGGGCACTCCGCTGGAGTCATGGCAGCACACACCACAGATGTGGCAATAATGGCCATGGAAGACGCCCTGTCCTGCGTTTCAGCTGTGTGAATCATATGATCCCAATCCTCCAGCATGCAGGACGTCCACTTCCATTCTTAATTTCATTAATGACACAATTATGAATAAATGAAGGTGAGCGTGGTGAGTGTAAAACTGTGCCATGATATAAAGGAGACGTAATAGAGGCAGGAGGAAGGGAGCTAAAAAGGACATGGATCATTGAAATTGGTTTAGAGCATTAAAACTTTGGTCTGAAACGTAAGGAGACAGTAACTTGCCTTCTAAAATAAGAACTTCCTTTAAAAGTAAGAAGGATGATGTGCTACTGAAATGTTATTTTGTGTAACTAATTCCTAAGAATAGCAACAACCACAAGCATCTCTATGAACTGACCGTTAATTATTTCTAAACTAAATTGTGCAGGCATTGTATTTCTTTTCTCAAAGCCACCTTACAAAACCTTTTGCTTAACTAAGAAAGTCACCCTGAACTACTCGAGGTGTATATTTTCATTGCTAATTTTGTTTTCAAAGTCCTCTCATGTTGTCCAATATTTATTGCCCTCTGCCATGCCAGGAACACCACGAGATTTCACAGGGACTCCCACAGAGCAGCACTCACCAGGTCAGAGTTGAGCAGCGTGTGCAATGATGTATTTACAGCAAGGATGCTAAGGATGTGAACCATGCAATGCCCCAGCAATGAGCCTCACTGATGCTTCAAGCACTGATTATTCTCTGCTTCTCAGAACTAGGGTTCTTTCAGGGGGGAAAAAAAGAAAGGAAGAAAAAATAACAAGCCAAGAGCTGTCTGATAATGAAAAAAGGAGAGAATTCACTACTAGGAATGCATGAGGTGTCAGTTAAAATTTTAGTACTGATAAGGCTCAACAGGAAGAGAAAACACACATTCAATGGACTCAAGAATGAAAAATTAGTATTAGTTTTCTTGAGAGAATAATAAAAAAAAGGCAGGAGGGAAGAAATTATTATGGGGGAGCTCTATGATGAAAAATAGAGCTCTGCCATCATAGAATAAATACAACCTCCACTCAGGGCAGCCTGGCCCAGCCAGGTGAGCACACAAGAACACACACCATTACCTGCACTTTTCAAAGCAAAGATAGGGAATGAGGCAAGAACCCAACAGCCATAGCAATGTCTTGGACTCAGTTTCAGCCTTGTACATCCTCCAATCAACATCACCTCCCTTTGCAGCAGACTCCAGCACATTTCCATAGCTACTCCTAGGGTGAGGTGACATGTCTGATGAAATAGTGAGATTTATTTCCTTTAAAGATTCCTTTACAAGATTTCTTTGGAATTGTTGAGTAAAACTAATTGTTTTGCAAAAGGTGAATGTCCAAAGTGGAAAGCAATATTAAGAATCTTTGGTCTGAATCCTCACTTCCTTTTGCTCCTAGTCCCTGAGTTTAGCCCGGTCCCTGCATCCATCACTCAGAGCACAGGTGCAAAGCAGATGAAGAATCCCAGTAAGGCATTTCACCTGCTCTCATGCCAAGTGCCTGCAGGCTGGCCCTGCACACGCTGCACAGTAACTAATTCCCTCCAACCAGGCATCCCTGGGACGATCTGACAGCTTCGCAGCAACTCCCTGTACCTGCACTGCAGGAAACATCTCACAGGCACATCAAAAACTCACCCTTCCATCCACAAAACCTCCATGCTCAATACTTCCAAAATATTCTGAGCTCTGCGAAAGGCAATTTGTTTGTGGGACAAAAAGCAGCTTGTGTTGGTAACAGCAACCTGCCACATGCTCCCTGCAAGCCTGTGATCACTCAGTGCATGGGCTGTGTTCCCAGCCCAGGAGCCTTTCCCTCCCTTCAAAAGATGAGGTATTGGAGGGACAATCTCCTGCTGCTGGAATGCTGGAATCCATACATTTTATCTGTATCTAAACCATCATTAATTACGTTTAAAAAACAAACAAACAAACAAAACAACACCAAAAAAAACCCAACGCAACATGTAACATTTTAAGCCAAAAGGTATTCTGACAGTAGTTTGTTATAAACCCTGCTTCCTTGGCCAGATTTACCTCTCTGTTCCTAAGAGTACCTGTGTGCCAAAAGGGCTCCTACTCATGAGCACCTACCCGCACCGAGAAAAAGAACAACCTCCTCTCTACTTTGATGCATCCAACACATTCACCACCGCCGTGTAGAGCCGTCAAGTACCATTAGACACCTGTAAGGGTCATGCAAACAAACTCGAGACCTCTTCAAGCTCGTAACAAAACCTTTATGCACCTGACGAGCTCTGTACCCAGCAGGTTGAGCGCGGAGCCGCCAGCGAGGCTTTGCCCCGGGACACCCCGCGGATGCCGGTGCGGGACCACCAGCTCCGGGACGTGGCTATGAATTAACTTGGTATGAATTAACTCCGTTCGCGTCCTCGCGGTTATTCGCGTAGGAACATTGGGCACATTGACGGGCGCTTTCCAAGCACGGCTCGCTGCCGAAGCTTCGGCAGGGCGGGCCGGCCGAGGCGCGGCCCCTCTCTCAGCCCCGCTGCCCGGCAGAGGAGTCGCCCGCCCGCCCCGGTGCCGCCCGCGGTGGTCCCGGGACACACTCACTGTGCGGGTCGCTCTTCTCGCGGACGCCGTCCACCTTCCCGTCGGGGTTGATGCGCAGGAAGAAGCCGCCGTTCTTGCAGTACAGGCGCTTGGGGTCCTTGAAGTGCCCCGGGGGAAAGGCGCCGCTGCCGCCGTCGTCGGGCAGCGTGGCG
>VWZP01007147.1:1353504-1569193 GCA_013396995.1 Dicaeum eximium
GCCCGCCACAGCCGCGCCGGCCATCTCGGGGCAGCGGGCAGGGGCGGCTGCGGGACCCCGCGCCCGGCAACTCCGGCCTGCAGTGCGGGGCTCTGGCCGGCTGAGCATCGCTGCCGGCAGCGCTGGAAACGGGATGCAGCAACCGTGGGTCAGACATCTTTTCCTCTGGCCTTATAAAAAAAGTAACTGGAGAGTTATTTTAGACCAGAAGAAGTTGTGTGGCCTCTGCACCATACTAAATTGTTTAAATCACAATATGATGACACACGCGTTTAAAATAAATCCGTGGCAACCGTTTTGTTCTATTGCATTCACCACAAACCAGTTCTCCTCCCATCCAACAGGAGCAAACTGATAGCAAAAGACAACAGGTGAAAATTCTGGCACAGGCCTTCCCCCTCTAATAAAACAAATGTGCACAGCGTTTATAAAGTTTAGTGGCCCATCAAATGCACTTTGTGCCTGAGGCTGACAACAAAACAGGATGAAAAAGTTTGTTTCCCGAAACATGCTTTGCGCCCCTTATCTCCTGTTTAACAGCAGGCTGGCTGCTCATGCCTGGAGCTCGGGAAGCTCTCTGGCTTCAAAGGCAGCACAAGCAGCCCTGGACAGTCCCAAGTGGGACTGCAAACACTGGGCTTTTCACAGAGCCAACATGCAGCAACCCACAGGAGCAAACCAACGCCAAGGCAGACACAGCATCCAGCTCACGCAGTTGGCAATATTCACTTTGCTAGCAAGTACGTCAAGGATATTTTGTTGCCGCTTACCTTCCCTTCCCAGCTCTGACCTCTGGCAAGCCATAAATTTTAGTTCTTTACCAGAATCAGAGACAATTACGCTGCTTCCCACACCCTCAGGATGAAGGGAGCAGGCAGAGCACGGCCCAGTCCAGGCATGGGTTCACCCCGTGTCAGCTGCTGCCCCTCAGTGCCACGGGCGCAGCCCAGGGCAGGATCTGCTGCCAAACGGGCATTGCAGCTCTGTTGCTCCATGAGCACCCCCTTCCCTAGGTTCCCCAGCCACCCATCCACTTCAAACACTCTCTGCTACTTCTCATGGAAATCCCAGGTTATCGCAGTACCTGAGAGTTCTGCACAGTCACAGCCAACACTGAAGACCCTCCTTGTTTCCTCTCGCTCCTCCCCTGCAACAGAAGCTCCATTCAGGGCATTTTGTGTCCTTGCACTATGGAGCCTTCCAAACTCCTTGTGTCTTTCTTGGAAGGCAGATGAAGGGAAGATGAAGCTGAATTCAAGCAGACGAAGAGAATGAGTGAAAATGTAATTTTTAAAACACTAGTAAGTTCTTTAAAAACCAAAAAACTATCTCAAAATGCTTAAAACAAAAAAAAACTTTTCTAAAGACTAAACATCCATGGTTCCACTGGGCCATTCCTGGAACTTCACATTTCTTGCACACACAGGAGCCCTCTCAGCTCTCAGCCCTGTCACAGAGCTGCAGAGCAGACACCGTGCTTTACAGGACAGGGTCCTGGTATTTCTCAGAGTCTTTGGAGCCCCAACCTCCATGAGGGGGCTGAACCCAGTGGTGGCAGGGTGGGTATGGCAACCAGCTTAAATTCCTCATCAAATGATCCTTTTGAAAACCAGTAAAATCCAGTGCACCAATAGCATTGCAAGGCTTGAGTGCTCTTTAGAAGCTTGTCACTGGGAATTGTGTATGTGGGGCCCACAACTAAAAGATAACAGAGCTACAATGAAGTCCTATTCCCTAAGCAATCTACACTCACCTCAATATCTGCCAACTTTCTATATTTTTAATATATTTTCCTTTCTCTTCTTCAAATGGAAAACATGCTTGTTTTTTTTTTCTCTGCTCTACTTTCTTCTGCAGTCCAGCCTCTTAATATGGTCATTAATACTGCTCTTAAACATTGACTAAAGCAATTCTGGCAGTAGCATTTTCCTTTCTTGTGGCCCCTTCCACCACCCTTCCACAACTCAGATCTTCCACACAATTACACCCATAAGGCTGCTTCCCCTCCACCCAGACAATCAATTATCCAACCCCTTCACAAGCCTTCTCTTGGCCTGTGTAAGACACTCCATGTTCCAGTGCCTTAGAGCCGACCTTCCTGCTCCTTCAAAAGTATCTCTGAGAGACCTTTTCTCTAACCTGTTCCATTTATCTGAACTGCTGCCATTCTCTGTTTGTCCTGCACTGTTTTGTAACCAGCTACAATTTTTAATAGAATCAGAGAACATCTCAAGCTGGAAGGGATCCATAGGGATCATCTGAGTCCAATTCCCCGCTCTTCACAGGAATGCCTCACCTCTTATATAATTCTTAAATTTCTAGAGACTCTCAGTAAGAACATTTGCAAAAGAACTCCAAAGTAAACAAAATTCAAACCTAAATTATATTGTTAGTGTGCTTACAGGAAAACCCTGAAAAATCCAAGAGTAATTTTTGAGATATTTTATATTAAGAGTAAAAAACTCCATCAGGTTCATCCATTAGTTTTTGGCTTTTACTCCAAGAGGCAACAACTTTCCCAGCTTTCCAGCAGTTACTACGACAAATCCTGCCATATGAGGAGCCCAGGAAATGTCAATCCCCTTTCACAGAAGCTGCTTTTCAAGGAGTTTCAGCCATATGTCCTTGACAGTTTACCAGGATGACATCTCCAGTTTGCTCACACTGGAATAATGAAAGCTGTGTTTGAAAAGCGTCCTAAATTAATCTGCACAAGACCTGATTTACTGTAGAATTAAAATCAAACAAACAAACAAAAAGCCCTTCACTTTTGAAAAGCAATTAGAACTACAGGAAAGCAAAGACACCCAGGAACACTCGGGCTCATCCATCTTCCCACCACGAGGACACCTCAGCGGGTGGTTTGTGTCCCTGTGGCGGCAGGGAACGCGTCCAGCTGCTGGAAATGGAACATCAGCCCAGGCCTCCACTTCACCACAGAGCTTCTCCACTCCCTGGGGCTCTTGGCTTCCCAGTCCCTCTCTTTGGTGCATATCCAAGAAGCAATTAGCCAAAAAGAGATGGATAAGCTGTGTCCCTTCTGAAGCTGTTCTGTGTTGCCTAGTGCTCAGCTAACAGTGGAAAAAATCATCCATCTCCTTTCTCCTGCACATATTGACACCAAAGGTCTCCCACAAATTCTCACACGCTCACTTGTCCCAGGAAATGTCAAAACTTGAAGTACATTAACTCCTTGAGTTTAAATTTGGGAGGAAGATTCCTGCCTTGTATGATAACAGCCAGAAATCCATCTATAACTGAGTTTTCCTTCTAAATATTAGTTACTACAGAAAGCAGCTTCAGTTTTTGCCCACCTACTTTTGTAGGTACACAGTTTTTGAGGCAGTTTTTCTGCTTGAAGCATATATGTGTCCCTGTTGAGCCAGGTGTGGGGAAGTTTAATACAAATCCCACACCTTTTATAACATGGTTCGCTGAAGTGAATTATTATTGGATACAGAGAAACATCCCTCACCTCATTGGTAAATTGGAAATATCATTCCTTGAAGGACAACTGTTACAAACAGTAGCTAACTATTATAAACCACAGCTACAGGGAGACATAACACAAGTCTAGAATTCTAAGTTCCCCAAGCAATTATCTCTGTTCTTTCTTCGACTGAAGAGTATCCACATATATGAATATGAAGTGCCTGGGAAAATCACTCTTTTAAAAACACCTGTAACAGAAGTTTAGCTTTTCATTTATCTTTCTGAAGACTTTAAGACCCTTCATCAATATTTCTTTTAAACAAAAGCTTATTTCTTCCCTCCTCATTTTTTTCTTTTTCTGGTGCAAATAGTAGAAAGATATTACAGTAACAATAGAAAAAAAAAATCTCCTCCCTATTACAAACCTCTTACAGTCTCAATTCCAGTTCAAAGGAGTACTTTATTCTTCTAAAGCACCAGTGGACACTTGGTTATGTCTTTCTAAATAAAATTTTCTTAATATATGCTTAATCTGAGAATGCCACAGATGGCCAAAACTTTGTTTGGGTTGTCGTTACAAATGTTGGAAACACAACAGCCCAGCATGGCTGAGCATAGGAGAATGAACAATCCAGTGAGGCCTAAATTGGAAGTAAATCAAATTTTCTGTGGTCCAGAATAATTGCACTTGGAAAAAGCTTTGAACTGTCTAGAAGCACTGGCAGCTGTTGCAGGTCTAAGAGATGAAGCAGTGACCTCAGCTTATGAGAAATGAGAAATAATGTCTTAAGTACAAATATTTATGGGGGTTAGAGTTCAGGATTAACAAATCCCTCTTCTTCTCTCTAATGTACATACAAACACATATACACAACCTCTCTCTCTCTGTATCCACATCACATAGAGCAATCCATCTAAATTAGCAAAATTACTCCAGGCTAAGAAAATAAACAATGTCAGTATAAAGATTGATAATACACATTAAAAACAAAAAAAATTCAGAAGTACTCTCCAATCAAACACGACGGATGTGATCATGAACATCAACATCAAACAATTTCAGTTAATATTGGATTTCAAAGAAATCCAGATTTGTTGAGAGATTCCTTAATGGGAACAATCATAAAATCACATCTGTTCCTCACAGCATTGCATTATAACCATAAGATCATGATTTAGGTATTTATCTCTCCTGATCCCGTGTCACTGGAAGGGTGGCAAAAAGTGTTCCAAATTAACTTGGCCCCTGGTCAGGACTGAGGACACATTTTGTTGTATTGCTACAGGGTAAAGCAACTGCTTTTGCACTGGAAGTACTCGGACACATGTTCAGAGATTAGAGGGAGATCTTCTTCCCTGTGTTTGGGGGAAAATCAGTGCTTGTGGGGCAGACACAGCCAGTGCCTGTTGTCATTTCACAAACCCATTATCCCATTTGATCAGAGCACACACAGACTGATAGGAAGCACATCTTCACACAAACACAGAATAGTTAAGGTTGGAGAGCACCTCTGCACATCTGGTCCAACCCCTGCTCAAGCAGGGCTGCTTGCAATGTCTTCCTGTAGTAATTTTAACTCTAAACATTTCCACATCAATGACAAACCCCTTGCAAGTCAAAAATGAATATTTTCACTGTCTCTCTCCCAGCAAATGATCATGAAACAGTGAAAGTTTTGTTATAGATTTGTCTTTATCCTCTTTTAAATTAGATTCTTACACAGGTCATAGAATTCATAACTTCCACATGGGCTAATTCTGGAGATTGTTACATTATTCACAGGACTGCAGCTGGAAATATAAATATAGGTGGAAGTGAGGAAAATACTCTTTCCATTCCCTGGTATGTTATACTACAAGGCCAAAGTAACCTCATGGAGGAATACAGCAAAGACAGACTATTCCCAAGGAACAGCAGTTACCACATCATGCAGCTTTCATCATGTCACACTGAAGGGCAAGGAGAGATGAGATCAGTGGGACATTAGAAAGAAAAAAAATTATTTTACTACATCATTAATTTAATTTCTACCACTTGGACAACCAAAATCTTGCTCTTCATCATTTCTGTAGGATGTATTAGCTGGCAGGTAGAAAACAGCAAGAATAAAGAAACCACCCCAAACCCCTCTCTCTTGCTAACAATCTGTGCTGATAGTATTCCAGAAGGAATGTCACAACTCTCCTGTTTGTTTTCTCTTTGTTTCAGGACTGTTTCCATGGATCCCCAAACCTAGGCCCCACTGAAGGGCTCCCCAGAGCACAACACCCTGCAGCAGCAGGTCACAGACCCAGCATCACATGCAGAACACAGAGTCCCAATGGCATAGTGAACACGTTAAGCCTTTGCAAAGACAGTTCCCTGTTCAGGGTATCGGCACAGCAGAGTTTGAGAAAGGAGAGACAAGCCCTGGAATGCCTCTGGAAGTGCAAAGAAATGATGTGGTCCCTTGTGCTGTGTTAGCTTTTATTTCTAGGGTGGGAGAACTCTCCCAGATGAGCCTGAGGCGGTGTTCACTGCTGGGGTGGATGCAGTTATTGCTCCACCACACCCCAATGCATCCATCCATGCAGTGACCAGCTTGGGACAAACACTGCAATCCCCCCCTTTCTCAGCTAGGAAACCATCCCTATATGTCTTTAAGTTCACCATGACTGCATCTCCCACGATATCTGAAGTTACAAGTACTGTAAGTGCAACTGAAGCCAGCTGGCTCTTGTGAAATCTTGTTTGTTTCTTGGAGAGACCAGAGCTTAGCACAGCTCTTCGTGGTGGTTCAAGAACTGTAATCCACTGTCCACGTGCCAAAATGGAATCTGTTATCTGCCAGAAAATTACTTTCCCAACACTGCCCAGGCTATTATCTCAAAGCTGACCTGCAATCATTAAGTTCCAAGCATCTGGGAGGTTAAATTGCTGTGTTTTGTCTCCTTTTATGCAAAAGCAATACTCATTACATAAGAATCACTATTTCATTTATATCCTTTTCCTCCTCAAGAAAAAATAGAGAATGAATGCCTGCGTAAGCCAGACTGTTACACCCTCATCACTTTTATCAAGTGCAGTCTTGACTGAATTTCTCTGTAAAAGCTGCATTAGCTGCCCCAAGAGCCCCCAGCAAATGCTAAAGAGGAATCTCACTCTGACATTAATGTGGCCAGCTACTGACCTCTGCCTTGTTCAACTGCTGAACTCATACTGCCATGAATTCCAGCCATCACATACTTCACATGGCACTTGGGAAGACTTTTCTAGGGGAAAACCAGCTGTACTGGTTTTGCTGAAAAAAAAATGCTTGAAGGTGCAAACCCCAAGCACCAGAGACTTAAGAGTGAAAAGCAAGAGTTACAGGTGTCCTTACAAGTCTGAATGTTTGCTCTGAAACCTTTGTGGGCTATTCATGTTTTTGATCTAAAACTCACAAATTCCCTACCCATCCCCTGTGAGGGCTCCAGCTGACACCGGGGATGAAGCTGGCCCCACTGGCTTTGCCACAGGCCACAGTGACTTTGTCCCAAACAGTGAAAGGTTGTCCCCTGTGGCAGGTTGTCTCCTGTGTGGGAGTCAGTGTGTTATCAGGGGATGACAGTATCTTCTGACAGTAGATGAAGGGAAAGGCTGTGTAATGCCAGACCCAGGAGTGAGAACCAGGAGGACACTGAAATAGGCACAGACTCATCTTCCTTTCTCTTGGCTGCCCCACCCTCCACCCCCAGCCTGTCTCGTCTCTCCATCCTTTGTCTCCACCCTGTTCTTTTCCCTTCCCCTGCTGTCAGGCACAGGTTTCTGGCCTGTTTCTAAATCTTTCCCCAGCTCCTCATGCCAAGCTCTGTCCTTTCCTTTGTAGCTCACTGTGGCTCCTAGCCATGTGCTCCAGAGCTGTGTTTCCTTTTCCCAATGCTTCTTAATCCCTGCCTCCTTTCTTGAAGTTCAAAGCCCATGTCCTCCTTCCTCAGCTAATCCTCAAAACCCTATAGCTTATTTTTTCCAAAGGGTCCTTCATTTTCCTTTCCCCTAGCACTCCCCCATCTCATGGTAGTTCCTAGCTCCCTATTTCACTCCCTTGCAGGGTGGCAGTCTCCCAGAGTCCCATCAGACTGCCCATCACCTGCCTACCACAAAACTCAAGTTACAAAACTCTTGAGTCTTCTTCAAAGAAGGTACCGTGGCATCGATTACCTCAGCAAGTGCAACCAATCCCAAACTCCATACATCATCTAGGAGTGCTTCACTGCAGGGAAAAATAACAAAAATATATGTGCCAAACTTTATTGTTATAAGTATTGTGGGCTCATTCTGACTAATTGCACGCCTTGAGTCATTGCACCACAGCCAACAAGTACCTTGGAAAAACAATAAAAAACTCAGCAAGCAAACAATAATAGAAGCCTTCCTATCAAAGATCATCAAGTCAAAGTCATTGCAATTAATGATATTAATGAATTAACTGAAATCCAGGTGGCCAGACAGCATTTTTAGTGCATACGTTTGCATACACGTATTATACACGCAAGGATGGACAGAACTCAGAAGTGTGCTCTGAAGTTTATTTTGTAAAATTCATCCTGGCCAGGATGAATGCTGGACTTTAGCTGTTATTTCCATTCACAATTGAATTGCAATTTTTCAGACAGATTAATCTCAGAGTTTTCATATTAAGATGACAGCTGTTTATGAATCAATTTATGGGCTTTGTCATCTAATGATTCATTTGTTTTAAAATGACCGAGCTAATATCGATGATTCCTTTCACTGGAAATGGGAGTTACACATCCCATTTTACATCAGTTGCTCCTAGTCTGAAGTTGGGTTTTCCTTTGATCGCTTCCTTGCCCATTGTCGGGTTTGCCACTGTTGTGGCTGACGTGCACACAGAGACAAGGAGAGTCACTGTGAGCTATTGGCTGCTCTCCTGACATCAGTGTGTGGGTGCACAGCCAGGGTTAGTCACTCAGCCCAGCTGTGTGGGCCTGCAGGGAGCACCGTGTCATCTGTCACATCTGGGAGCGCACAGCAGCCGCGCGTGTGGGGCTGTGCCAGGGGATGGCATCCCAGGGGAGCTGCAGCCTGCCAGAGCCTGGCTCCCGGGGCTCAGCTCCTGCAGCAGCTCCCTGGCTGTCCACACACGGCCAGGAGGGTGCTGCCAAGGCAGGCCATGGAGCAGATGCTGCTGGCCGAGCCGTGCTTGTATTAAGTAGTGCTTGTACAGCTCAGAGCCAACATCCTTCCTTGTTTTTACTGATGTAAAAAAAAATTGCTCTGGGATGATTTGAAGACAGGCAAGAAGAGAGTGATTTTAAGGTTAACATTCTTTAAGGTTTTTACTTCCCATTGTCTTCCCTGGCCTCCCTGAAGCTACCATGATGCTATCCCTCAAAGCAGGGGAGGTGGGGACACCATGCCAAGTGAAAGGCTGGATGCACAGTTAGCAGGGATATCAATCCCCATGCACAGTATGGAAGGAAGAACAGGATGTGCACAGGATATATCCCCAGGCTACCTCACCTACTTGGCTGGAATTTATGGTAACATTACTTTCTACTCACACCCTTCAAATAGCACCTCTTGCTGACTTCTTTAGCAGCCATCTCCATATGGTATTTTTAGTGCACACACTTATCATCTGAAGGTATTGAAATATTTTTACCTACAACACTTGTGCATTCCCAAGAAAAGTGTACAAGAGCCTTCATGGCCCTGCATCAAATAACTTCAACTCGTGCTGAACGATTGCAGTAATTTTCACTACCAGGTCTCTTGTCACAACCCCACCACCACAGACACTGTAAGGTGACACCAGTACCATGCCAACTACTTCATTTTTATTAAGGATATTTGTAGAGGTGACCTTGAAGGACAATTATTTGTTCCAACTTCCGTCTTACAATGGCACCAAGTAGCCCATAAGGCATCATTAGTTCATTAGTTGCTGAAGTATGGCTCTCTTCTTTGCTGCTTTTTTGGACCTTTTTTTTTTTAACTATTTTGCTTTTTATTTTCAGGTTAAGAATATGACCTCATGCACAAATTTATTATTGAGCAGAGTTATTTTTATGGAACACTGGGTTTTTTCCTAGTGGCGAGTTTCACCACAGAGACATGGATGAGAATAAATACCTTTCCCAGCTGTGGCTGTGAAATGAAGAACAGAATGGAACAGCAGAGAACTGTGATCTTTAGAAAACCAAAGTTTCTGAAATTCTGAAGGGGAAGAACCTGAGCACAACCTGAGTACAGTCTAAAGAATTTACTTAGGGAAGTCAAAAAAAGCCTTTCCTTATGTGTTGGGGTTTTTTTTCCCTGTACACACTAGAGCCAATCCCTTTCCTGCTTTTCTCCATCTATATTGTGTGCCCTTCTCTGGTTTCTAGATGATTCCATGCCCCCTAAAGGCAAGCAGATGAGACAGTTATAAATATAGCAAAACTCAGGAGCTCAGGGCAGGAGAGCAGGAAGAAGTGGCAAGTGCTATATAAAGAATGAGTTACTGTCAATGCATGTTTTCTCCAGAGCCTATAACAAATAAAAAGTTAGGTTAATCATCTAATAAATCTGTGATTTTTTTAAACAATCAGTTCAGCTATTATTCTGAACCAACTTGATTCCACGTTCAGTGCAGCCTGCCCAGTGCCATTCAGCTGCCAGTCACACACAGTTAATGTTTCAGGAGTCAACTGGGCCTATTTGGGAGCTCTGTTTGGGCTTAGGGGATGACCACAATTAAATTCCTGTTACTGGAGTTGTTAGCTTGAGGATAAACCTTTCCCGTCATTCTTCATTACACCCTCACCTTCAATACCCCGAGCATAAGCTTCTAGAGAAATGAATGTTTTAGGGTATCCCTGTGTTGCCTGCCATTTTCAACAGTTGACTCCCAGACACCTCCCATGCTGTCCAAATTAAGCACCAATAAAGCATCTCAGCACTCTGGAGTCAGTTCAGGCTTCGATCCAAATCCCTTAAAAATCTGCTGGACTCTTTGAAGCGATGATGGCAGCCATTGTTTTTAAGACATTTGAGTTCCCAGCCAGCTCTCACTAGAAGTCCTGGCTCCATGCATCACATGTGTGAAACTGCCTGGGTATAGGACGTGCAGTAAGGACAACGGAGTAAAAATGTGACAGAAATAATGATGAAGTGATTTGTGTAAAAAAAAAGTAAAAAGCAGAATTTGTAACTTTATCCAACTTTTTTTTTTACACAACTGTACTTAGCAGATGGAAGTAATTTTTCTGAAAAGAGGAAAGAAAAGAGGCCCCTGAAAATTATGAAGGGGTAAACAAATGCTTTTTGCCTGCCACATGCCCAAGACACAACACCAAATTCCTAGGAAAAAAGCTGCAGCTCGTGTGTTGCTATATGCTGTGTTAGGAGACAACAGAGGTGAATATATTTGGTTGTGTGGAGGAGGAGTGAAGCAGGGTACCTTTGCTCTTCCACTCACATAAGAAATAGATCAGCACTGAATAGCCTTTATTCTTATTTCAGTTTCCTTACAGGAGCTTGGTGTACCATCTTCAAAAAAGGAGCTTAGCTTATATTATGCTGTTTGGATTACTTCCACAGAGGATAATTGAAAACACAATTACATTACCTCTCAGACACCAGTCTTTTTTCCACGATGGTTACAGAACAGAAAGGCAAATCCTAAGCATTGTAAGCAATGGGATGAAAAGACTGTATGCAATTATCACAGGAGACTGGATGGAACTGGCCAGAATCCAGATGTGGTACAAATGGGCATAAACAAAGAGTTGCATTTGCTTACCTCCTGTCTGAATTGGATCTATTGATTTGAGCATATGAAAAGCAGTTGTACTGGGAGGAATTTAGCTGTAATTCCTGCTCTGTTGTATGGAGCTGAACTATCATTCATTTCAATCTGCAAAAGATCAAGAGCAGAATGTTTAAGAAATTCAAAGCAGAACATTACAAAGCAGAGACTGGGTCTAGAGGTCTGATCCCAACCACTTTTAAAAGAAAATACAAATATTACAAAGATCTTTGCTATGCAACTTGAGTGGAATCAGGATTAAGGTTCCAGGCCACAAGAGAAAAATCACATGTAATAAAAGTAACACTGCACTGTTCCAAAGTAGTATAAGAAAACTGTACTGGAGTGTGCTTCTGGTGTTAAAAGACAGGCCAACCAAAACTTGTTGGATAAAACTCCTTACACATGTGCAGGAATATGAAGCTGCATTCAGAATGAGCACAGCTCAGAAGAGGGTTACACAAAGCGAACAAGTGATGTTCCTGGTGAAATGCACTTTCACTGGAATGTGTTTTATGATTTTCACACCAGTCTATTCAAATATGGAATGACCCTATCTTCACTGACCATAAAGTATAGCCTCACAACATTGCTTTTTGTTACTTTTCAAGGGAAATAACTTGTCAGAAATGTTTGTAGACACAGCACCTGCTGCTAGCCCTTTCCCAGGAAGCAGCTGCCAGTAGGGTAAAGATACAGCCTCAACAGCTCATTTTTATCTCCCTTTGCTGTACAATTGCCCTTGTTGATCTTTAACTCCCAGCTGTTAGAGAAAAGAGAGATTTTTGACTCCAGGGACTGCAGCCACAGCCCATGGAAAGCAGAAGTGAGCAAAAGTCAATTTTGGTACACCCAACTCCCTCCCCACAACAGACAGACCTCATTTTTTCAGATGAGACACATCCCCATCACACCACTGAACAAAAAGTAATTTTTTAAAGTGCATGACACAATGGAGGAAAGAGGTTAGTGCCAAGGGTAAATTTCAAATGGTTGGGATGTTTTCCTAGACTGTCTATTACGTAACCCTCAAAATTCAGCCTCCCAGCAGCCTGCTGGGAGCAGAGGGGAGTGGGCAGGGAGCTCATTGACAATACCAGGCACATGTGCACATACACACAGCCACCACACACGAGGCAATGAGAATTAGCTAGTCCACTCCAAATGTCAGCCAAAATATGTAATATCCTTTTACTCAGCACTTCTTATTCACTGGAGGGGGAAAGAATCTCAATAATGTTGTCAGCAGTCTCTGGAGAATAGAAAATGGGGGAAGTCAGCTGGATTTATAGTGTCTCTCCAGTCAGTGCTGTTGTCTGCTTGACAGTCTGTACATCAATTAAACAACCAGTGAGCAAGCAGGCATTCACTTCATATGAACCACCAGTGGACTTGGTTTTAATGAGTTCTAATTGTTATTAACAGCAGCTGGCATTTCAAGCTGACTGAGCACAACAGCTCGGGGCTGCTGCTGCTCATCTTTATCCCATGAGGCACACAAGGCTTATTCCAGAATTACTTTGTCCAGGGAATGGTTTCTCAGATGGTGCAAAGCCAGGAAGCACAGATGAGATGACAGCAGTGCTGAGACTTCCTGATTTAACACACCTAGGACATGAGGGAAGAGCTGAGAAGTAGAAGCATGGAGATGAACAGACTGGATAAAAATAATGGCAATTATTTCCCCAGACAACCTCTCTGTTAAAGAAATACACTGGTGGTAATTGCAATCAGAAACAGGAGCTTTTGTGACCAGAGTAAAGCTTACAATGCACATCAAACAGAATCCTGAAATTAAATCAACTCCCTTCAGAATTATTGAAAAATCTAAGAAAAATTTAAAGTTGAAGTTCCAAAACCAAATAAAGAAATTCACAATGAAATACATGGTTTCTATTTCTACAACAGTGTCATAAGGGAAAAACAAAACATTGGATCAGCAAGCAAAAAAGCTTGAATTTTTACATTTATTGCAGTACTTGTGTTTACCAAGGACATCTTCATTGGTTTTAAATGTCCAAATGAAACTCTGATGAGCCTTCCCATAAAAGCCATTGGTTTATGCTCCTTTTCAAAGCAGAAAATTCAGTTTTTTCCTATTCAAAACATCTTAATAACTATTATTTATTAAGAATTATATATCTGAGTTAGAGAATTTTTCTTTTGATTTAAATTAGGAAGGTTCCAAAAACTGTGTTGTGTTTGGTGTACTATTTTGTGCCTGACAGGTCAAACCATTTTCTTGCAGCTGCTTTGAACTTCCCTGAGAAACGAATTTGTTTATTCAGTCTCAGGATTAATCTGATCTTCATGGAGAAATTTTATTCTGGATATTTTTGTTTCATTACAGTCATCTTCAGTTCTTAGGAATACTTTGGGTTTGATGGCGAGGACAGATCTATTTAACATACAGATTTAACCTCTAAAACCAAGGGTAATACTTTTCTGTGAAAGGCAGGGCATGCCTAGAAAAAAAAAAGAGTCTGGTTTAAATGACAAAATTGTTCAGCAATAATTTTAAATATTGTGTCATCATCTATTTCATTTATTTACAGAATTTTTCTACTGGCTTTTCTTTTTCAAGGACTAAGGTTTCTATTTGTTCCTCTTGCAAATACAGCAGGAAACGATAACATAAGTTGTCATTACAAATACTTAGATGACTTTGCTGAAAGCACTTTTACCTCAAGCATGTCCCAAAATCCATCAGATCCAGTCTGGCTTAAGCCAGTAAAATGTTCCTTTAGATAAAAGCAAGAAATGAGAACATATTGGAGACTGTGTTCTAGTTAAATGTAAAATGATTATATCTCAACATATCATTGCCAATGGCCCTTTATTTAAATGAATCCAGTTGATATGAGCTGAATAAGCCATCCTCTGGAACAAGAGGCAGGTTTCTATATGCCATGAATACTGAATGTCATTACCTGCCTTTATGTCAGAGCTCTAAAAAACACAGCAAGCTCCACACTTGCTCTAAGTCCTCCTGAACTCAGTCTCTTGGCTGAAACATGGATTTGAGCAATGCTCTATGAGGTGCCCCCTCCAAAAAACCCCACCTGGGGAGGGCATGCAGACTCCACAGACCTTGCAGTCTACAGGAGGATAGGTGGTAATTTCTAGAACTGAGATTAATATGATCTCTACCACAAGGAAAGAAGCAGAAGGAATTTTTATTTTCAAATTGGATTTTCTTTTGGAGATGTTTAATTTGTAATTATATCACGCTCGCTGAATGCTTAGTTGTGTTGTGGCACTCTTCCCAGAGATCCTTGTAGATGCAGCTTTTAACAATTTCTTTCTGTTTCACAGATGGTCTGTATTTGCCTTTTGCTTTATTTATTATTTTTTTTAGGAACACTAATTGCAAGATTTTAAAATTAAAACAAAAGCAATAATGACAGTGGAACAGTTTTAGGCTTCAAGGTTACTTGTCTCCAAAATTTCTTGTGGAACTGAGCTGCTTCAGATTACTGCAAAGGCTGCAACATAACATTGATCTCCAATTATGGTTTGAAATTTCATCAATATGTAATTAATGCCTTCAGAATTATGTCTGAGCAGGTCACAGGGTTCTCACAGGTATCCCTGTAATCAACTGTAGCCAACCTCTGCTAATCATCTCACTAAAAAAATGCAAACAAAACAACAGCAACAAAAAATTGACTCATGATATTCTCCAGCCTGGCTTTTGCACACTCCAGACAAGAGCAGGAAGGGGGTCCCAGGCACAGTTGGTGCTGTCCCCCAGGCAATCCTACAGGGTGCCTCTCCCTTCCATGCACTTCATTCCCAATGACATTTCTTTGATGGGACTGCCAAGTCCTGATTGATTGCAGCAAATCACAAGCAGCCCTCGTTCTCCTGAGAAGCAAACACTGGGCTCTTGATCCCAAATATTCGGTATTTGAGGATGTTGTGGAGCTTGGCTTTAAGCCCCTCACTTTCCTGCCAATTTCAAATGTGATTCAAATCACAGTTAATTTTCTCATCTGTTGCAGTCATTCTCACAAGACTTGGTTAGAAGCAGAATACAGAGGAGATTGTAAGAAAATTAATTGCGGGAATTTCTGGACCTGGCAGTTCCAGAAGGATTTACGAGGCCAAATCAGATGATGAGGCCATCATCTTAATATTAATCCCTTCCTTCCATGCACATTTTTTACACCTAGGAAGAATTCTCTCTTGCCTAGACTTTAAATACAAAAAGCTACTCAAGTAGAGACAACCTCCACTGCAGAGGATACGCTGTTTGACTGCTTTGTCATTGATGAACAGGAAATTACCAGCTAATAAAAGACAGTGACACAGCAAAACAATCCAAGAATAAATCCTAGACCACTTGTGGCTCCTTCTCAGTAGGTTAAATTTCAGTGGAATTTTCGCTGTTGTTCTCATCTGACCACAAAGAGAAACTCGGGCCGTAATCAGCTGTGATTTTAAGGCAAATAAAAAGAAGTAAATAAATGCCATAAGGAATCCTTCTCAGGCTGCTGGCAACAGCACAGCTACAAAATTAGCCTCTGCTTGGGACACTCAAACAGATGGGTGTCACCCAGGTGGAACAGATGACACATTAAACAACAGACAGTCTCTCACTCCATCATATTTGACCCCAAAATAATGACAAAGCTCATATTTAAGGAACAAATTACCCTGATCTGCTAGGCATATTATTCGAAGTCATCCCATGTGCATTTAGAGACACAGGTACAGAACAGATTGTGTAATGTAAGGGCTTTATCTTCACTGATTTAACCTACAGGCATTATAGAAAGGTAAATCTGTAGCTGAGCTTCCTACACAAAATAAAACCTTTTTGCCCTGCCTGCAAAGCAGATATTATGTTGTAAAAAAACCAAGAGGAGGGAAGATCATAGTTAGTTCCATTCAAAACCAAAACACAATGAAGAAATGAAGTGCAGTGTACAGATTTGTAAGATTTGCTGTACAGCACAGACAGGCACCAGAGGATAACAGATATTTCACACAGAGCTGGATCAGGTCAGGTAGAAATGGATTTGAGCCCCGTGCAATTCCTGAGATGTTGAGCCAGGTAACTCTCAATAGCTAGAGATGATTGGTGGTTTTAAAGCTTGAATATTTCAAAAAAATTGTTTTCCATCAATATCACAAGAGGGAAACAACCAAAACCAAAATAATGTCTTGCAGCTTTTATTTTATGTATGAATCAACTAAAAAAAAGGAAATACTACTTTCTTTGACTGGGAGTGTGGCAGAGTTCAGGGATACAGTATGTATTTTTAAAGGAAAACCTAATACACATGTTTGGAAAGGAAAAGGACAAGACTTAAGCTGCTGGCAGTATTTGCAGACATCCCCAGACATTTTGAATAGAGGTATTCTTCTGGGGGCTCTCACCTTGTCTGAAGGTTTTGTACTTGTTCCAGGTCTCGCACTGTTTATTACATTTTAGAAAGTCAAGTTATTCTTTCCTACTGCACTGCAAACTAGAACATTACTCTTGCTAATTTTGGGGACTCAAGAGCAAACACAGCAGGGGAAGAGGCAGACACAGATGAAAGCATAATTCTAAAAGCATTTTAAGTTTCCACTTAAAAAAATAAACCACAACCAAAACAACCCCAACTAAACCAAAGAGGAGAAGGAAGGGTTTTCCTCAAACCTGCAGCAATAAAGTCTGTTCATTTTTTGCTTGCAATATTAAAACCATTGCTACAAATCTGCCTGACCCAGCACTGCATCAGCAATACAGAAAACGTGACAAGGGGCAACTTCCAACACTTTTGTCAAACCAAGACAAACAGACAGAGACTCAGCCCTGGAGATTAATATTAAAGCCATAAATAAAGAGATGGCATGCAAAGAAAACGACGGCAGATTATGGGGAATTATTTCAAAGACACATTAAAAAGAATTAGCGAAACTCTGACCCCTCACACATATACTGTGGTCTCACTTCATTTCCCAGGCATTTGAAAAGACAACATTCCTTTCATCCTGTCAGCATAGCAGCTTGGATGTAGAGGAACAATTCTGCTTCACTGAGTTTGCACTGTGTGTTGTAGGAATACTCAGAGCTCTGCTTGGCACATTGTAACTGCTGTGGTTTAATCTTCACCCTACATTCCAAAAAAGAGCTACTGTGTTCATTGTCAAAGTTTACTACTACTCTTCAAGAGCTACTCTGATATTATCCCTATGGAGTTCAGACTTGTGGGAATTATGTGTGGCCAAGTGAGAAGGCTTTTAGAGAAATTCCATCAGCTTCATCAGCTTTGCAAATCAAAGAAATTTTTTTGAGGTGAAGAAACCATATATTTGATGACATCAAAAATTCATTCATTCCTACAGCAATTCTGACTCCTGATCATTATCCAAGGCCTCGTTTTGTTATGTACCGTATGAACAGAGTAAAGAGTTTCTTCTCTATAGTTTGCAGTTTTAAGATAAGAAACAGACTGACAGACCTGGATATGCCTGTTTCCAAAGCTGACTGTTCTTCCTAAGTGACATTCCCTGCAGGATGCATCCCTTAAGCTAGGGATGGGCTGGGCTTCCAAACCTCATCAAATTCCTCTGTGGACAGCATGGCTCAACCTATTGCATCCCTGAAGGAAATGTTTGCCATGTCATCCTTAACCAATGGTTATTGCTACCAGAGCTTATTAGAGGTTCATCTGAGAGAGAGTGGCTTTTAATCAAAGTTGCACTCCACATCATTTGCAGTCTTCAATTTTGCATTTCTTGCCACTAAGAAATATCCAAAAGTCACTCTTTGCCAGCGTTTGGAAGATGGAAGAAGGACAATCATGGTTTTGCAAAATTCAGTTTTTCAGGGACCAACTCCCAAAAGTCATGGAAACTTCACTGATGTTTTCAATGAGAAAGGGATTGGTCCCTGTATTACTTCAGGACCAAAGTGTGATTTCCCCTTCTCCTCGAGTCTCCTGAGAATAACATATTGGGGAAACAACATCTTGTCACACACACGCATGAACAAAAGCATCTGGGAATGCCCATTCAAGGTGAGCAAACACAGTTAACTCCAACACAGTTAATTCAAGCAGGACCTCTTGGCACAGACAAAACTCTTTTAAATTAGCTCCTGTATTTTTGGAAGGCCTTTCTTCAGCACTTTAATAATAAGAAGTCTGTTTAATAATGAGACGTGAACAAATAAGAGACACTGGATTTCCTCCAGCTTCTCCTGGCCTTGAAGCTTCTCTCTTTTTCCAGAGTTTCACTGGCCTTATGAATGGCTGTGAGAGGAATCTGGGAGTCTGGAGGTCCTCCTCAACTCTGCTGGGAAACAGTCCCGAGTATCCAGCATTGGAGCTGAGATGTGAGAGCAGTTCCTGAATTAGCCACAGTAACTCCATGTATAGCAATTACTGCTCTGACATTTGGCAATTCTCAGTGCTTTTTTACAGCACTGCTCTTCTGTTACAAGAGCCAGCCTAATTGTGTTACAATTACAAGCCTGAATCATTGCACAGCCAGGGTCATAATAAATAACCATTTTTCAAGTTAATTGGTATTTCAGATAAACAAAGAGAGATTTGGGCTTCAGTTCCAGTAAAGCTCTCTTAGTGCCAATGACATCCCAGTTTCCTGGCTTCTGGCAGCCACTGGTCCAGCTGAACAGCTCCAGAAAGCACCCTTGCACCAGAATTTGGGTGGGATGGTTGGGGTGGTCACATAGACCAAGAGATGAAAGGCAGTGAGAGATACAGAGCAATGACTGTCCCTTACCTTGAGCAAGGAATACTCAGGGAGCTGGAATAATGTTATATTAGCAGGGCTTTGCCAGTTAATTAACCTGATCTAATCAACATATATGTATTGCTGCAGGTGTACCAGTTAATTTTCATCACTGTAGGGAATCAAAAACATTATATTGATGTGGAATTGCACATGTGGAATTGTGCTCACTTCCCTTAAAACTGGTACAGGCATATCCTGGAGCTGTGACTCACAGGCAGAACTGCAAATGCAGGGAGTAGCAGATGGAATACAGGAATTAATACACCAAACAAGACACAATTCCTTTCAGTTTACTGGAGGGATCCTTTTTCTACAAGGCTCTTTCAAAAAAAAAAAAAATTACTGGAAATAGATAGCTATTCTAAAAAAGGAGGTATTTTGATGACTTTCTTTGACATTAACAGGAGGTCAATCAGGTCAGAGTTGTATGACTACATTGTAAATTAATGTTACTGATTGAGAAACTGTTCTGCTCCAGAATGTGTGAATATATGTACATATATAAATAAAATTTATTTAATACAACTCCTCTGGGGTTATTCTGGCTCTCCACTCCTAATAAATAGAAAGTTTTTGTTGTTTGGTTTTGTTTTGTTTTTAAGTGTAGTCATTGAAAGCAGTGACTCAAATTATACCTTGGAAATAAGTAAGTTCACCGTGTTATTTTTAGTCATCTCTCCAAATCTGCAATGCTGGTTAAATATTTGGTCTCACAACACAGTGGACAACAGTTGTGAATAGCACTAAACCCCATTCTACTGATTTCAGCTGGAATAAAACACAGTCAGGGCAAATCTTCCCATTACTTCTAAATAAAAACTGCATGCTATCTTTACTATTCCTGCAATAATGAAAAAATAATCCTATTGTTTAGAGTTGCACTTGGTCCCCAAGGAAAGAATTCCTTTTGAACTAAACAGTTTTTTGTTTTGGATCTCTGCTAGGCAGGGAAACCAAATACAGCCTTTGGTTTCTCCCCCTTCTCATGAGCTCTTTCACCATCTGTGCATGATCATGGCCCAGCCTTTATTTCCACTCTCTGAGAGACTCCTCCCAAACACATCCCACCATGGGAACACATGGCTGCTGGGGACGGTGCTGGGGAACTCAGGGCTCAATTAAATGTGATACAAAGCCACTCCCCAGGGGTCATCTAGGGCCTGATGTGGAAGGAGAAACTGGGGAACTACTCTCTCCTTCCATTCTGCATCTCTGCCCCAAACTGCCCTTGTCCCTACAGAGTTTTCAGGGACACAATGCAACAAGCTGAATCTCAGTACTCACCACAAACCAGCACTGAAATCAGCAGAGGCACCACTACTCAAGTGGGTGGGTGCTTTTCAAAAATCTACAGAAATGGGTATTATGGACAGAATAAACAGACAGGAAGCCAAAACAGACATCTGGAATGTGGTTTTTTCCTCCCACTATTTAGTATCAAGCCCAGTCTCTGTTTTGTGCATGTACCTGAGCTGTTCTCCCTCTTCTGCCACCTGGACTGGAATCATCCCTGTGGACATTAGTTCTTGGAGCAACGTTATCTGTAAAGAAAAAGCCCTTTAAGACTGCAGATCTATTCATGCTTGGTTAGAAAAGGAAGGTCTTGGTGCTGCAGCTTTGCAATAAATGGTTAATTAATGCAACGATGCTGGTGGCAAGTGGCAGAATTAAGTTTGTAATTTTTAGATTTTTCCAAATTATGTCATACAAACTATGCTTTGACTGTGCTCATGTGGAATTATCTCAAAAGGATTGCTGATTTACAGAGAGAGAGGGATAAAACTGGGTAAAACAAATTGTCAGGCTTGTAATGGGTCTTTGTTATTCCCAGAAGTGTCTGTTGTTCACAGCAGTCCTGGCAACTCAGCCGATTCCAGAACAGCAAATCCATTCTTGAAGCAGCAGCTCAGCCCCATTTGAGCACTTCATGTAACAGGGAGTTTACACAGGAGTTTTACAGCATTTACACACAAAAAGATTTAAAAACACCCAAACCAGTTACAAGACATTTCATTCACTTGATACCTGGTGATGTTGCTTCAGCTCTTGTAGATAGCCTGAGTTGGTTACAGGAAACCAAGCTGCTTTGCATGGAAGAAGGTCAGTTCTTCCCATTCTTCAGAATGATTTTTTGCTGGCAGTGTGACTGATGGGATGACTCAGGCCTGCCTGTCGCCTCATCCTTGTGAGCAGAGCTGAAAATCTCTTGTCACTCCATAACTTTTCTCCTAGATTTGATTGCCCTCTCCAACTCACTCCTCTAAAAAAAAAGGAAAATGTTTTCCCAGCCTCTCCATCAGCCCTGGTCTGGGATACCTAAAGGAGTTCAGTGCAAACAAAGTCTTAACAGTTTTCTCCTCACCCTCCCAGAGTCACTCCTTTGCCCACCTGGAGATCACTGTAGGCACACACAGTCTCCTGTGTCTCCCAGCTCACATTTTCAGCACACCTGGTAGCAGGCAGACTCTCAGGTGCCTCTTGACCACCACTGATCACTGGTCCATGTCCCTTACAGGGACAGAATTTGCAGGTGGCTGTGCCCTCCAGGCTGGCTCAGCTTGGGACAAGGGTCTGGTTGCTGTGATTAAGAAGATCTCTACTACATTTCAGGAAATCCACAAGGAGCAGAGCCCTAAAAATCTATTTTACAAAGAGAAATCTGAAATACAGTGCCATCAGCCCTAAACAGAAGGTGGAGTGAGCTGGGAATGATGATACTGGGATGCAAGGGAGAAACAAGGCATCTGACTGGGACCTGGTTCCAGCGGGGAGCAGGATGTGCCAGCTCCCTGAAATCTCAGCCATTTCCCAATTTCCCAAGCACATCACATGTAAAAGCTTAGCCCTCCCATCACACCATGCTCTACACAAACAGCCTTTGTGTCCAGAGGAGGAGCCTCTGCCTGGCAAGAGCTGAAATTGCCCGTGGCAGATGTTGAAATAGTTTCTGTGCCGAGCGCCATGGCACAACGGCACAGGATCTCCATTCCATGGTGCAGAGAGCTTTAGGAGATCTGAGGCTGAGGGAGCCACACCAGTATGTTGTACTCCAAATTGCAGGAGAGGATGCCTTGAGGAGAGCTTGCATGGTAATCTTTTGTGCATATCAAAGACAGAATTTTAAGTAATCAGGATACAGAATGTACCTAGTTTATAAACTGTTCCATTTCATTGGCCTGTAGAAAAACAGGCATTAATTAATCATAATGTAACATCTGACAGTTTTTTTGAAAATCTCTTGTCCTGGTTTCGGCATCACAACATTTAAATATATCATTATGTGCTTTTTAACAGCCTGATTGGAAAAATTACATCATTTTGGACTTTCTCAACATTTGGTGCGTCAGCTCCCAGTGTCTAAGAGTCCCATAAATAGATGTTGGACCACCTCAATACAATTCCTGTCTGCAGATTTTCCATAACACACTTCACTCTATTATTCAAATAAAGTCCGAGTGGATCTTTTCCTGGGAACAGGGGTTATGCAATGCTCAGCAAGGAGGCTCAAGAAAAACAGTGTAAAGTCAAACATGAGCTGCAAACACTTGCAGAGCAGCAGAGTCTGTTTGTATTTATTTATATGTTGTGTTTCCATTTAATTATCACTTAACAGCCCCCAGCTCCTTTTGCCTCTTTTGATCTACCAGACTCTTTCTCACATCTTGGTACATCAAGAGTGTGGCCAAGCAGCTACACATCAATTTGCCAACTGATTAATAATGAAAATATAACTGCAGGATGATCAAAACTGTATTCTAATGAGATCCTTATGCTGCTAGGAACTACTGTCCCAAATTAAAATTATAAGCCCCTATAGTATTTTGCCAAAATCCACCAAATTCTGGGATCTGACAGAAAACCAGAATATTTAATTTCAGATCAGAGACGTAACATGACTTTAATACACAGATACCCCCAATAAATATCTAAATCTTGTTTGTGGATGGATTTCATTATCTGTGCTGCCAGCCATGAGCATTTTAATGAAAAAGTTCTTGAATGCAAGGATCCTCTTTAGCATCACCATTTCCATTTGTTTTCCATTCTATTTTCACCAGACTGGTGAGACATTTCACTTTCAGTGTGACTCAGAATGCCAAGTTCAGAAAAAATATCTCCATAGTTACACACCTCTCTCTTGCAATGAAGTGCCAGCTCTTCAGTGCCCAGCTTTCAAACTGTCATGCTGTAACACAGCAAAAATGCCGTGCCTCAATCACCAGGAGAGATTTGTTCCCAGCTGTTAGACAACACCTAAAAGTTACAGCAACATTTTCCTCTCTGCAAGGATAGCTGAAAGACCCCATGGAAATGAGCTAAACATCCAATTGGCAACGTAAAAGAAAATTTTGTGTAGAGATACATCCGGTCCATAATACCAAAAGGAAGGATTCAGCCTGAATTGGTCAAAACCAGAGAAATTCCAGAGGCTATATATTGGGAAATTAGAGATGTATGGACCACATAAATATGCAAAAATAGAATCTATTCATACAATCTCTCAGTATAAAATGTAACACATTATTTCAAGTTTAAGTCTTACGTTTGCAATGTACAAAAATTAAGAACAAGGTGTTAATTAAGATATAATTACAGTATATTCTTTCATTTAACACAAGTACAGCAATGTTATGTAAGAGATCTCTACCTTTCTTCAGAAGACATTAGGAGACATCCACACAGGCAATATCATTAGCTAGAAATGTAAGATCTGGGTTAGAGATAAGCCCACAAGTGGTTTTCATTTGTTCTTTAATTCCCATTTCTTGAAATAAGAAATTACCTTGTGATTGTCTCTCATTATGACTTCTGCTATTACATTCTAAAGTCACAATCACATCTCACTGTTTACTTCATAAAGACATGTAGGTTGCACCTTGGCTTCTCCCACTGACTCATGGACCTACAAATCCTCAAAATCCTATAAAAACATAAATTCCCTTGACACAGGCGAGTTCAGGATCTGATTCCTTCTGGGGCCTGTGATAATTTCGGCATCAGTTTGAAGCACCAGCAGCACCAGGTCCAGAGCCCTCCTCCACGCCTCTGTCTTGGCTGCAACGTTATCACAAACCTTTAAATCTGTGACCTGGTCAGGGAAGGGATCAGAGCCATCCCTGAGCACTCCACCTCTCCTAAACTCTTCCAAAATATAAGTTGAGGCAGAGCCACAGGCCACTGCCTTCTGGAGGTGCTGATCCACTGAGGCACCAGCTTCCAGCTCTGAGTTGGCCTTTGCAGAGTTATACAGGAGCACGGAGAGGTACCGCTTCCAGCCACTTGCCAGTGCCTGAAGCACAATGGCTTTATACTCTGCTAGCCAGGGACTGGGAAGCTCTCTCACAGCTTTGGCATTTCCCGGTCGCCCGGGCTGCTCTGCGAGCGCCTGGAGGTGACTGAGGCACAAGAGCTCCACTGCACCGCCCCCAGGGAAAACCTTCCCGTCCTTTAGAGCGTGATGGAGTCGATACAGCAAAGTCCAGAACTGGTCTTCGAGGAGCTGCGCCTTGGAAGGCAGGGCGGTGGTGAGCACGGCCGTGAGCAGGGGGATGCCTCCCGCGCTGATCCGCGCCGGCAGGAGCTCACCCAGATCCACGGCGCGCCCATCGCCGGTCTGCCACAGCTCCGCCCAGGCCCCATTCCCGACACAGGAAGCGTTCACCTGGCTCAGGTACGTCACCGCCTGGGCACCAGTGGCTGCTCCGAAGGCACGCAGCACATCCCGAGCCACACAGCCAATTACCAGTATCCTGCTGGCGATGCACCTTTCCATGAAGTTTTTGCACACGTTTCCTTTGACCAAAACCAGGTTTACATCAAAGCTCATCAGAATATCCGACATTCTGCTTAGCCACACATTTCCTGCCCTGCCTCCCTGTGGATTGGGATGCTCCAGTATGGTCCTCACATTACATGGTCTGTTAAAACCTAAGTGTCGATACCGCTCCGTGAGGTCACCATCCATCAGCAGGATCCGGAGGGGTTTGTCTGCAAAGTGTTTGATGACTGTGGCTTGCTCTGGTGACACTAATGTGACAAAGCCTGGGGAGACACAGGAATAGCTCTCAGGCAGGCCCAGCACACAGCACGTCACAATCCCTGCGACATTAACCTGGGAACAGCCACTGCAGTCTGCTCTCTCTTGCTGATAAGCAGCAATGCTTTGCAGCAGTTTCACGCTGGTCTGGTTTCCATGGCTCAGAGCCACTGCCAGGTGTCCTAAACCACAACATCCACATACATCTGCTGGTGGTCCTTTAAGGTGGCCCTGAAAATTACCTTGCTGACTTGAGAAACGGCTTTTCCCTAGAGTGCTGAAGTGTCTGCTGTGGGTTAACTTCCGTGTGATACAGCTGGTTGCAGTAACACCACTCCCAGACAGTGCAGATGAACTTTTGTCACCCACTGCTCTGACAACAGAAGCCCCTGAACCAAAGCCAGTCAAGGGAAAAACCAGGAACTTGTTAAAATTACAATCATCTCCTTGATGGGAACAGGAATTTATTGGAATTACTTCTTCTGTTGCAGAAATATCTCTCTGAAAACAGAGCAAATTCCAAGGATTTGTAAGACCATCACATCCAACTTGGCCAGTTTGGCTTTCAAAAACCTTTGGCCTAACTCTGCTTTTACACAGCTCCTTCTTTACATCATGTATTGGTATTTGAAGACACTGGACTCTCTCACAGCAAGAGTTCAACCCCTCAGACATCACAGACACTATTGCTGGAATGGGAACGTTCTGCTGGAGGCACTCCACCACAGCATTGCTCCATGCTCCAACCAGGAACAACAGGGTACTCATCCCAGTCTTAAACTCCTTGTTCTGAGCCTGAATGGTTTCATTAAGAAGCTGTCCAACAGCACTTGTCAAATCCAAACTTTCAATCAGTCTAACAGCAGAACAAATCAATGTGCTCTGGTTGGTGATTTCATCCACAATGAACTTATGTGATTTCATTGGCCCCAGGAATGTTCTCCCAGTGGATGCTAGTGTTGAGAGTTGCTGGAGTCCAATGTGTCTCCTGGCATTCACATCCCTGAAAGCCATGGGCAGTGGACAGCATCTGTGAACAGATCAGAAATTACTGCCCCATCCTCACAGCACACCAGAGCACAAATCACCAAAAAATTCATGTAACAGTCTACCCCTGAACACAGCTTTCCTCCATATAAAGCAGGTCTTCTTCCTGTGCACTTATTATGAAAAATCAATGGGCAGAGTTGCTGAAATGGGGCACTGTTAAAATACCATGGAAGTGTTTCTGGCTGGCTGATAGCAAAGAGCTGTTAATTCCCACAGTTTCTTACACTTCCAGCAGTACAGGCTGTGTGGAACTACCACCTCCCTCCTGCCCTGGTGTCTGGAATTTCAGTTATTTGCCTTACTTAGGGCAGAAGTTCATTATAGCAGAATGGACAAATCACAAAAGAGCCAAGCTCAAGAGCTCTGTGTGGATCCTTCTTGGTGACAACAGTCATGCCACTGACTTTAACCTTCAAGTCTGGAAAAACGTATTTTATTCCAAATTTTGTTTAGTCCAATTAACGTGCATGAATACTCCATTAAGTGAAAGAAAAGCAATGCCACTTCTTCATAACTTACAAACTGCCAACACTTTAAAGTTTTGACCAACTATTCATTCCTAACGCACCAAAAGGAATCTTCTTTCCCTCAAAATCTCTTCCACACCATGGTCCTGTGGCAGACCATGTGGATTAAAATAAAGGTCCCTTTCTGAATAACGAAGTATACACACCAAGAATTAAGAACCCTGAGTCCTGTACCTCTTACTCTCAGATTCAAATCACAGAACCACAGAATGGTCTGAGTGGGAAGGGACCTTAAAATCACCCATTTTCAACTCCCCTGCCATGGACAGGATCATCTTCCACCAGACCAGGTTGCTCAGAGCCACATCCAACCCGGCCTTAGCCACTTCCAGGAATGCGGCACCCACAACTTCTTTGGGCAACCTGTTCCTGTCTGTCACTGCCCCCACAACAGACTTTCTTCCAAATATCCAGTCTAAATCGACTGTGTGTCAGTTTGAACCCGTCCTCCCTTGTCCTGTCACTATATGCCCTTCTAAATAGTCCTGCCCCATCTTTCCTGTAAGTTCCCTTCAGGTACTGGAATTTATTCACATCATTTATTCCGGCTCCCTAAAGGCCCCTTTGCGTAGCTATTCCAAATCCAAAACCCTTTTTTTTTTTTTTTTTTTTTTCACCCATCCCACACAGCGAAAGTCCACTTGATTATTATGTCGTAGTATTGCTAGGGACAGGAAACGCGTCCCGGCCCGCCTGCCCCACACGGCCGGGGGGAAGCCGCCCGGAGCGGACACACCGGAACTGCACTGGCGGCGGCCTGGCCGCTTCCTGCGGCCCGGAGGGTGCCGGGCGGGCCGGTGCGGATGTCTCACCGGAGGGGCCGCGCTCCTGGCGCTTTCCTGGACACGGAGTTGCCCGGACACGGCCGCCGCTCCCTCAGGCGCCCCGCGGGCGGGCCCGCCCTCGCGCTGCCTCTGCTGTCCCTCACGGACACGCCGCGCCGCCATTGGCCAGCGCCGCGAGTGGGGCGGGTTCCCGCGCTCGTTCCGCCCGCTCATTGGCCGGCGGGGCGGCGCGTGTGGGCTGCGCGCGGCGGTGCGGAGCTCCCGTCCCGTCCCGTCCCGTCCCGCCCGGTGCGGTGCGGTGCGAGCCCGGAGCGGCGTTCCCAGCCGGATGGTGAGCGCGCCCTCCCCGCCGCGGGCTCCCTCCCCACCGCCGCCTCCCCGAGCCCCTCCGCCCCCTCCCGCCGGCACCGTGCGTTGTGCAAACCCCCTTCAGGTTCCGCCCGCGCCCAGGCCGTCGCTGCCGCCCGGTTACCTGGCACAGCGCATCCCCTCACTCCAACGGGAAAAACCCGGGATTCGCACAATCCGTCACCTCTCTCGGCACGCCTGGGGCTCGGCACAGCTCGCAGAGCTCCGCGGCGTTCGGGCCCTCGCGGCGGTGTTGGAATGGCACCGGCCAGGCCCCAGGTGGAACCTGAAAGGGATTGGCACAAGTCACATGTGAAATAAATGGAACCATAAGGCTCCGTAGCCAGGAACAGGTCTCATGTGTCTTCTTCCCACAGCAGCATATAAAGATTAAAATCTGATACGTGTGGTAATTAATAGCAAAGAGAAGTCAGGGGTGAGCCAGACAAATGGCTTCGCAATCCAACCTGGGAGGGACAAATCACGTTGAAAAACGGAGTTTCATTAACAAATAGAAAAAAATGGAATCTTCTGAGTTAAAAGAGAGATCCCAGCCCTAACCATGTTAACAATTCAGCAGAGGCAAGAGACTGGGCAGCAGTAACTAGGTAACAGATTCCTTGCTTTGTGCTTGTTTTATTTACTTTTATAAAGCCGAACCAGTTGAAGCTGGCGGTGGGCGGGACTGCCTTTCCTTCCACGATTCTGTGCAGATTCAAGACTGCGGCACGAAAATCTGTCTGCTGCTGATTTAAAAATATAACCATACTTGAGGAAGGTATTTTTCCTGCTTTATGGGTGCGGGGAAACACTTTACTTCACTGGCTTACACCAGAGGCAGGAAGGGTCTTGGAAATGTCCTGGATAATGATGCAGCAGCTCAGCACAAGCAGATTAGCTCTCCTTATGGGACAGATTGTGTGCTGATCTCACTGCTCCCACGGGATGTTGCTGCCTGGCTCCACACCTCCACACCAGTGGCTAATTTTGAGTCTCATTTACAGCAAGACCCTAAGCAACCACCCTCTTTAGCTGTGAGGATGCTGTATTCCTATTTTTCAGGTGAACCTGCAGGAAAGGCAACTGCCAGGAGGTGCAGAGGGTCATGGTCACCTCAGTAGAGTGTTCGTTTTCAGGCTGCCCACCTGTTTTTCTGGCATTATTCTTTGAATTGGTAATCTTTCAGTTTAAAACAGAAAACAGGAAGCCCAAATCTGCATTCTCCAGGAACAAAATCTCTTTTTTCTTTCTACAATAACCTAAGGAAGTTGACATAGAGACTCAATGTCTACCACTTGCAGCAAGGAATGTCTCTAACCTCTGCTACAGCGTTAATGTTGTCATTTAAAATTAAGTGTATTTTAAATGCACTGTTTCTTATCTGTTCTCTCCCTTCACTTTCTGAAGGCATCCAACTATAGAAAACCTGGCTTAGGTACAGCCCAGCGGAAGAAAAGTGGCTTGAAACCTGAACTTACAGAAGAGCAAAAGCAGGAGATCAGAGAAGCTTTTGATTTGTTTGACACTGATGGATCTGGAAGCATCGACATAAAAGAATTGAAGGTTTTCAAACTTTTTTTCTTTTTCCTCTGAGATGAAAATACCTTTGATGATCTCAAAATTGTAGCTGCTTTTTCAGTTTGTCCAATCCTATTTTAAAACAGTTTTGGAGTACAAAGAAGAGTAATGGCTTGCTGTCATGACTGAATTTGGGGTGCACTCTGTATGTAATGCATGAAGCATTCTCTACTTGTGGCTGTTTAAATCTGACAGCTTTGAATAGCTGAGCATTAGAGAAACTAAACAGTTTCAGGTTTTATGACTAAGGTGTTTATTCCTGGGAAGTGGACTTTTGTTTTTCTGGATGAGTATCAGAGCATCAAATATTTTCTTCACCTGAGAACTAAAGATTTTGCATGCATTCAGGAGAGTTACAACCATATTTGCATATATGTAATCCAAAAATTACCCGGTTTTTAATTTAAAAAAGAACAAAACAGAGATCTGAGTTGTGTTTCAGTAACAAGTCAGACAGTTTGTGTGCACTTGCATACATACAGTAGTACAAGGGAGAAGATGATTCCCATTTGTCTCCCTGTGATTTTATGTGGTTTTATGTAAGCATGAACACTTTAAATGTAATTATCTCCTTTACCTTGATTTCTCACATACAATCTGCTCAATTTCTGCATTTGTAATCTGGATTAAAACACGAGTTACCTCTGCCTGATACAAACTATGGATTTCCACTACCATATAGGAAAAACAACATCTTAAGACTATCAGATGTACAGTATTGTTCATCAAGATGAAAGAAGGTGGTGGAGGACACCAGGGTGCTTTTATAGCAGTGAGTTGTGACTAGAGTTCTGGACAAGGAAATGAAACAGGCTTTAGCTCAGCTCTTACAGCAAAATTCTGGTGGCCTCCTAACAGAGTTAGTTTTGCTGTTTTGGCACAGGTTGCAATGCGTGCCTTAGGCTTTGAGCCAAAGAAGGAAGAGATTAAGAAGATGATAGCAGACATTGACAAGGAAGGAAGTGGCACCATCAACTTTGAAGATTTTTTGGCTATGATGACACAAAAAATGGTAAGAATTCTTAGCAGAAATTCTTGTGGCAGCATAAGAAAAAGGAACATCACAGTGTCAGGGGTTTTCTGATTAACATGTGCTTTACTCTTGGTTTAGAGTGAAAAGGATTCAAAAGAAGAAATCCTGAAAGCTTTCAGATTATTTGATGATGATGGCACAGGAAAAATTTCATTCAAAAACTTGAAAAGGGTTGCCAAGGAGCTGGGAGAAAATTTAACAGATGAAGAACTTCAGGTAAATTCTGATTTGCATGAGCTTTTCTAAGAGGCACAGACCATTCCTGTAGCTCCTAGGGATTGGGTGGGAATTTAGTCCTATACCAAAAGGGCTGAGAGGTGAGAAATATGAAAAGCAGTCAAAAACATAGTTGTTTTCACATGAACTGCCTCTGATTTATTGTTGTTTTAATGAGTGTAATATCTTGTGTTTAGAGTCCGGTGCCTGATTAAATGTACACTGTGTTTTGTAGGAAATGATTGATGAAGCTGATCGAGATGGAGATGGGGAAGTAAGTGAGCAAGAATTTTTGAGAATCATGAAGAAAACTAGCTTATACTAATATTTGTTGCCTTGATATACACCTGGTCCAAAAGATAACCTGGAAAAGGCTAAAAAACTGAGCTTGTGATTCCTGCATGTTTTCTGCCATGTGGACAAAGTCTGAAAGGACAGGTTTTTTGGTTTATTTCTCTTTTTCAACAAAGATAATTAGGGAAGGAGGGCTGCAGTACCCAAAACTGCCAAAATAAGATACTGCAGAAATCAAAAGGAAAGATTAATTGAGCCTGCAAGGCAGTGTCCCTTCACCTCCACCATAACAACTTCCCTGATTGCCATTTTGGATAAAAACCGCTGTGTTTTACTATTTAACTAAAAGATACTTCACTTGAGATGTGAAGATTCCCACTGCTGCTGAGAAAGGCTACTGATTGAAGGGGCAAGCACAGTATTTTTTATTCCTTTGAAGGTTTTTGAGGTTATCTTTTGGTATTTGTCTCCTGTAACTTCCATGAAAGACTCCTATATGAATTGTGTATTTGTCTGTATTTCTGTATGAAACACTGTTTTCCTATGGCAAGTTTCTTTTTGATGTAATGGAAAGTAAATGTATATTTGGTTCTTCTTTGGAGCTGTATGCCATCCATAGATGTCCTTGTGGTTATCTGATCACCTGAAATCAGAATGAACTTGAATGTAACTTGCTTGGGTGACCAAAGTTTATTGTTTATAACCAGGCAACACCTTGTGCCATTGTTCCTACTCCCCAGACATTACAGAGCTGGAGTTTCTCTAGGATTTCAGGTACCTAAAAAGGTCAGTTCAGTGGTGCACTACAGTAAATTTTGTCTTATTGTCAGTTACACTGCATAGAGGATTTGCATCTGAAGTGAAAAATAACTCACCACGGACATCTGTGGAGCACTGAATATATTTAGATGCATGCAGTCCAAATCTGTTTTGCACATCACAGGTTTTGGGGTGGTTTTTTTTAGGAGTACCTTCATTTTCTTTAGTATTTCTTGCATATACTGTCAATCCAGGATTTATTGGAGAGCCACATTTCCTTCTGAATTATAGAGCACTGACACACAGCCTGCTATCTGATTATGTTGCTCTGCAGGAGGGTTTATCCTTTACAGACAATCAGCTTCAAAACTTTCAAATCCTGTAAAGCTCCAGAGGCCCAGGAAGTCTGGTGTTAACATGGTGGCCATAGATGTAATCTGTAGTACTGCAAGTGTTTTAAAATGTCTTAACTTTGTATAAGTGTGAAATAAAACTGTTTTGCAAGTTAAAAAGTTTTTGTGCTTATTCTCTTTTTTTTCCTAATTATTTTAAAGTCTTAAATGGTTCACCAAGTATTTTCACTTTCATTTATCTCTTCTTTCTAAGAGAGGAATTCTTAGGTGCAGTAGTCTCTCACGTAATTCCTCTTCCACTCTGCTGATTAAAAGTTTCTAGTACTAACCACATATATTCAGAAAGGGAAATTTGAAGTTTTAGTTGATAATGGGGAATCCCAGAGCCTGTTAGAGTGACTGTACATTTTTTTTATGCTGCTACAGGAAGAGATTGATGACTGTGGTTTACCTATGATGCATGTCACTTCTCTCTTCCTGTTCTGATCCCATTACCTGCCCTGAAGGTAGGAAAAAGCCACACAATCATCCCTGCCACGTGTACTACAATGGTGAAATGCTATTTCTGGCTTGCCCATTAATCTCTGAAGTGTGGAATGTCAAGCAGTGCCTGAATGAGCACAAAACTTGCAAGTGTTAACAAGTGTCTGGTGATGCTTTATTTTGCAAGACAGTGAGGGAAATCATGCCCTCTTCAGCCTGGCAGCTGGCTGTGAACCCCATCCTTTGCACCCCTCTTCTCTTTATGCTGACACAGAGAGCAGGTCCTTACCTCTGCAGATTCCCTCAGGTGTTTGCAATTCAGATATTCATTGTGTGCACCCGGCTGAGATCCTTCCTCTGCACCAGCAGCAAAGCCTGGTTTTCACTCTGAGTGTTCATTCTAGGCAGATACTGTACAGAAAGGAAAGTGGAACTGCAGTTTGTGTCTTGCAAACACCTAAATATCAAAACATTGGTAAGGGCAATAAACATAATAATATTGCAAGTGTCTTCTAATGAGATGTCTTGAAACTAAGAAGTACCAGGCTTTTAATAAAATATAAAATAGTTCAAAAGAAAAAAATTGCTTACAAGTTATATTCCAAAATATGACAATTGCATAGCAATTTTAATCTCCCACATGCAGCTTCTAAGTTCTGCATCATCTCTCAGGCCCACAGTACAGTCCCAGAATCCTGCCACTCTCACACTAAGGCAAATCTTCAGCTGGCTTTAGGGAAAAAAGACCCAAGGAGCTGCCAAGCAATGCTGTGCTCTCACTTCATTAGGTGTGAGTTTTTTTCAGAGCAATGAGAACAGGTTTAACTTCTAACATTGCAGAAGAAAAAAGGCTTTTTTCAGGTACACCTCATCTTGGCATCTAAAAGAGGATGGGGGGAAGCAACACAGGAAACATTTGTGTACATTCACATGTCAGGAGTCTTACCAACAGAGCCCAAATAGTTCCATAAACATGAGGCATTTTATATTAAAATATTTAAATTGGTCATTTACAATTTTGAAGACTAACTCTCACACCCTGCAAACTGTCTGGTGAAGTCACACCAAGCATTTGAAATGTTAAATATTAATTCCTCGGAAACCTCTTCACTGAGTTAAATAAATCAAATATTGCCACACTACAGCTGCTTTTAAATGTCTCTGGATAGCATAAGTGGATTTTGAGCAGGGCACAGGGCAGCAAACTGCTCCGTCTAGAGGCTGAGATGAGCCTCGGCCACTTGAGGAAAGGCAGCCCCAGGGGATAACGCTGCAGAGCCAGGTTCCTTTGTGTCACACCTCTCGATACAATGAGATCTGAGAGCGTGGCAGCCTCGCTAGAGGGCATCCAGTTACTGACGGGTGAGGTGAGGCTTTGATGCTGCTTTGCCTACGCTGTGGCTTTCAGTGAGGAGGGAAAGTAGGCACACAAACATCATCCAGACTGGGCTTGAAATACGTGGTTAGATACAGAATTATTTTCTCTGAAAGGAAGAACACAAGGATTCTCTCAAAACACTTGTGCAAAATGCTGTAATTATTAGTCAGTTGTTGAAAGCTAAACCCCCAAACCACACTTTCTGAAACTCCCACTCTGTATCAATAATTGCAGGCACTCTCTCAGGAGAGCAGAGAACTCAACTCGCCTTTCACACAGTTCCCCCGAGGGCTCTGACCACTCTGTAGAGTTATTTTCTCCCTTTGGGAATACTGATATCAAATGGAACCACTTCCAGCAGAGAGACAGAGCCAGGCTTGCTGCAGGATGCTTGTGGCCCTCCCTTGGGATGTGGGCGAGCTGGAATGGTGGCCTTGCTTCGAGTCAAGAGGAACAAGGATTTGAAAATTAGACTCTTGTCCCCAAGGTGAGTGTGTTGACCTTTAGGGATGTGGCATAAGTCCAATGGCCTTGTGGGGACCTAAACCTATAGCTCTTGAACTCTTTGCAGTCCTGGCTGCCACTAATTACTGAATTTGAAATTGCTAAAGGCTTTTTTTTTTTTTTTTTCTTTTCTAAAGTAGATTTAACACAGAGAATATTAACAAAGCAAAACTGTAAAGCCTGAACTGCAAAGGTGTAAAATTCCCTTGCTCTCAAAGGCACTTTATTTCCTCTGAAAGCTTCTAACTGGTTCTAGCAGTGACATAAGTTTCAGTGTTAAATGAATCCACTCACGGTAAAGAAAGCCATAAAACCAGATTTCCATAGGAAGCAAATGGAACAGCTAACCTAGCCCATTTCCAACATTATTTTGGACCACTCTCTACCCAAAAACATAGCTTAGTGCAATGAAACAAAACCAACATAGTTCACACGTCCGTGCTATTGTCTGAAATTGCTTATTAGTATGGCTCCTTCTCCACCTCAATATAGAGAAAACAGATACATACTTTTCTCTAAATTTTTTCAGACATCCAAATGAGAAGTACTATGAAAGCTCTAAACCTTTCCTGTCAAGGAAAAAGCGACCACAAACATTAGAGATTGAGTTAGAAACACTAGAAGGTATTTCAGTTTAAAAAGCGACATTTAAGCAGCTTCTAAAAACGTTCTTAGATCATCTCATGTAAGTTTTAAGTCTGTGTTCCCCATATTTCCCCTTTAGAGAGCTTAGGACATGATTGGCCAAGAAATCCACAGAAGCATGGTTTCCACAAATCTTTTGAATGTTTTGTTTAAATCAGTACATAATACACTCGTGAGGTTGAAGAGAACTGTTGCAGAATAGCTTCTTTTGGAAAGACATCATTTTAACAAAGTTTTTTGGGTTTGTTGGGGTTTTTTCCTATCAGGTTAACTAAATTGTTGATGAAGTTATTGATGTTAGTTGTGGAATGACAGGTACCTTTTGCAGAAATAAAAAGAGATTTTTGCCTAGATGAAAAAAATCCATGTCAGTGAAGGTACGGTACATCAAGAGCAGAGATGAGGCAAAACAGGTCCTAAAACTACAATTATTTTCTCAAAGCAGAAAATTACCACAGTTGAGACTAGTGTTTGGTAAACATATCCCTTTACATGGCTCTTTTCCATCCTCCAGCTTATTAGGAACCAATAAAGTACCCATCAAAATGGCCGAGAGGTTTGAATATTATTTCTGCTTGTGCTGTGAAATATGTAAATATTTTTTGTCAAATCCTGATAAACTGGATCACTCTCTGGGTGGGCTAAATGCTTTGTCTCATTCTGCAGAAAACAACTCTATTATTGCTAAAAATGGCGTTAAAAATAGCAATTTTACAAATCTAAGAGAAAATGTGAGTTGAAAATGCTTATGTATCACAATTGAAGGAGTTTTGCCAGGAAATGAAAGAGTTTTTAAAAGGCAGGAGGGAAGAAACAGGTACTTTTATTCTTCCTACTATCAACCCAAGATGAATTAACAGGATATTATTTATTGTGAGGGGATTTTTGTGCCGAGATTCAGAATTCTCCTGACTCTCAGACGCCTGCAATGCCGTGACTCACCGAGTCAAGGTCTAGGATGGTGCAATCCTGACCCCCTCCTGCCAAGGGCTCAGCATCATCTATTCCCATTGCCTGCAGCGGGACTAAGTGGTGTTTTGGCACTTCTGCAAAACTGGGCCTTAGACAATGGAGGCTTTAGGTATGGGCTTCCTATTTCCTGCAGTGGATTTGTGTAGGTGGCCTCATTACCAGAAATCCATACTCCTACACAGCAACTTCTGACTGTGTTTCTGCAGAAATGACTATGATGAAAGGAATGAAATATTTTGAAAATAAAAATCATCTGTTTGTTTCCCCAAACCAGTTGGGGTATCTCCTGCTGGCGAGATCAGTTTCTTCTCTTGTGTGGCAAAATTAGGAGTGGGGTGGGAAACAAAAGGATTAAGGTTTGCAAGGGCACCTTGGCTTGGGCCGCTGCACACACGGAGGGGGGAGAGCTCGTCTGAACTGTCCTCTGCCCATTGCTGGCAGCTGAGTCACTGGCCCAGCCTGCAGAGCTTCTTGCTGCTGCGTTTTGCAGCCAGGAAAATCCCACATCCTCCCAGTGGGTGTAGGAAACGCAGCTCCAGCCTCTGGATGCGTCGGCACCAAAAACAAAGGGGAGATTGTGGTGCGGGCGGTGGCTGCGGGCTCAGGGCCAGCGTGCCAGGACCTCGCCGACAGCATCTCGAGGAGCTGCGAGTGGAGCTGGGCCAGCACTGCCTGCCCACAGCCCTGCTGGTTTGCCAAGCCCAACACTGCAAGGTGTGGGACCAGCTCTACCTCCCCGCATGGGGACATGCCAAGGCCACCAGCAAACGGCCTCTGCTGTCCCACCTCATCCTGTCTCCCTGCTTTTTGGCGAGGAGCACGTCACACCTTGCCCTTCCTGGTCTTCCCCAGCCCAGGCTCTTTGCCTTCAAGCACAGGGGCTTACAGAAGTCTCGGTTCTTGCCCTGCTGTTGTGGCCAGCGTAGCCCTCATGCTCCAGTGAGGGTCACCAGAGGTGCTGCTCTCACCTCCCACCCATCTCAGTCCCAGCCTTATCCCATGATTGCAGAGCTGGGTGCAATCAGCCACAGCGGCGTCAAACTCTGAATTTTCGTTGACTACTGCCAACGCTGCTTCAGATGACGGCTCTGCAAGCACCCTGCTGGGGTGAACAACCCAAGCCATTGCTCACAGATCCATCTTGTTTCCTTCCATGTGTTCCCTGTGGCACTTGCCAAGCTCATGTTGAGGGTGGTGTTATTCTGAGAAGACCGCAAGCATCCTGGGTCAGGCAGCCAATGCCTGGCTCTCCAACCTAGGGTTGGATATTGCTCTTGGGAAAGGAAACACAGCAACAGACCGGCATGGGTTTGCCCAGCTGTCTGGGCAGTTGCTCCAGACAAAAGCTCTTTTGAGAAGCTGCTCCTGTAAAGGGGACAAGAAGAGAGCTGACATCCCTAAATGTGCGCTTCCGCGCTGAGGTGGCAACTGGAGAGCTCCGCTGGCACCGGGCAAGGTTGCCTTAGGAAAGCAATCAAACAGCCTCAGTCAGCCCTGGGCAGTACAAAGCCTCCCACCTCATGTCTCCAATGGCTTGTAGGCCACTTGGACCAGAACTGGCATCAGTGCCTGAGCCAATCCCACAACCCTGACACAATCCTTCTTCGCCACTGCCGTGCTTCCTTGGAGGTTTCTCATCCTCCTTCTTATGCCTCCTTAGCAAAGCTGCTGCCCCTGTGCCTTCTGTTTAGCCACCTGAAACTTCTCCTAGGAAGGTTAAGCAGCAAGATCATGCAGAAAATAAAGGAGGGGAAACTTCCTCTGACATCCATTCCCTGTCACATTTGTTCCATGCCCATATTGACCAAAACACAGGAAAAGACAGACAGGAGAAAATAGCTACGTGTCAAGGAAAAAACAAACCAACCTTTCCTAGCTCTGTCTAGGCATGCATCCATTTACCAGACCAAGAGCTCTTGGCCCAGCCTGATAGGCAGATCAGAGCATGCCTCTGTAATCTATGCCAACAAGGGAGGAGCAAGGCCCCACAATTCCTTTACCATGACTGGGTCACCACTCGGATGTTTTAACACTGGTGTTCAACACCAACATTTTCTTCTGAGGAGGCATCACAGGTTGGCTCCACCATGGGCCTGGTTACATCACACGTGCTCCCTTTCCTGGGTTCAGCATTTCCCTTTTCACCCAAACTACTTTATAGTGATAATTCACAGATCTATCATGGCCATATAAGACATTTATAAATATCTACAGCTGCATTCTTGGACTGAATTTCCTTCTACATGTTGGAGTCAGAATGAATTTACATCAACGAATCACATGCGAGCTGCTGGCTCATTGTCCTGGAGTTCAGAAGTTTAAGATTGTTTTTGAATAGCACCTGCAAACGTCAAGGTGGCAGATTAATTCCTTTTAAGATACAAAATTATTTGTTTTTAAGAGTGAAGCACTGATTCAAACTGAATCTAGGTATTTAATGGAAAATGGAGTCTAGAAGAGTAATTTTTTGTGGCATTGTTGCCATCCCGAAACTCTTGCAGTTCAAAAGGTGGCATAAGACTTCATTTGAAGTCTTATGAAAAAGAAATCATTTCACACTTATTTCAGCAGTTTCCATTGAGAGACTGGCTTGTTCAAGGCCCTATCTCTTTAAAACCATTACATCAACTTCAGTAGATGTTACTTGATAACACTCACTGAGTTCCTAGCAATTACCACTCTTTTTTATTTGCATATGAGTTGTTTTAGGGACTATCCAGGCAGAACTGTAATAGCCTCATGCCCTAGAAAGCTTTCAGCCTCAGCAGAAGACAGATAACACCTAAGATAGTATTGGCCAGAAATCCAGGGAATGTTACATTTTTCCAATAATCATTTCTTGGAAAAGCTGCCTGAAGATGACTGAAATTGGGATGCTTTGGAAACACCAAAAAATGTGCACTCTTAAATATGTAACAGGAGGGTGGCAGAGCCTTGGAGCACAGGTCAGTGGGAGGTGGAAGGGAATGTACCAACAGCAAGTGAGAGACAATCATGAGGCTGAGAGCACATCACAGCTGGCCTTGGAGGAACAGGCACTTGCACCTAATCTGGCAGAGACATCACAGAAATTATTTAAGCAGAGAGGTAGGCTTGGAAAATTAGCTTTGGAGTAGCAGGCAAGGATTACATGAAAGCCAAGATGAATCCTGCAGTAACAGAGATACAAGAGGAATGTTTAACCTTGTGAATAAAATCTTCACATTACTGAGTACACACGTCCAGAGTTAAGCATCACCTGGATACAGAACAGTCCTAGACAGAGATGATGCTCTGTCCTCAGTCTAACTCCTAATGGTAAACATCAGTGCCATTTTTCCAGATTTCCTTTTTAAAGATTAAAAACTGAATTCTAAAGGAGATTTGGATGCATTTTCACTTTTTACTGAAGAATAACACGACAGAGGATGATTTCAAGACACAAACAAGAGGCACACACCAGAGAGCAATGGAGGAAGTTCTCCAAGGCTTAGAGTGAAAGCGCAAGTCCTGTACCCCAATCCCTCCCAATGGGCAGATTGGCTCAAAAGTATGAACGTCTTTAAACACAGGACGTGTTGTACAATGTGATCACAGGTGGCTGCTTGTTTTACCTGACTATGGGAGTAGCTATGAGAGAGATTTTTGGCAGATACAATGTGCTGTAACCAGCTGAGTATCATCCTTCCTCCTCCCTGCTTTGTGTAAGGATGATCTCTTCCAGCAGGGCCTCTCCAATGTAATTGCCAATACATTCCCTGTCCACCTGTGCCCAGGGAGCTGGGATTCATTCAGGTGCTGTTCTGAAACCAACAGCAGCCATACGACTTCAGGGACTGGCTTTTGATGTGCCAACAAGCAGAGGGATGGTACAGCTCAGCTCACCCCTTGAACATCTCCAAGGACACGTATCCTTCCTTCTTTATTCATTTAGAACAAGCTGACAGCTTCTTCCACATGCAGTAAAGGGTTTGCCTTCAATTATTAAAGGAAAGGGACAGGGAGCAGGCTTTAACAGCAGCGTTAAAGACTAAGCACAAAAATGCACACTTGTGTGATAAATTTATCATTTGTCAGGCTTTCCATCTGACTTTTTAAACACCAGCACACAGCCTCGGTCCAGAGTCTGTGCAGAGAATTTAGCAGCCCAGAGTCTGATGTTAATAACTCAGCAGCTTATTGGTTACCCAGGAAAGTCTTCAGGCACACAGGTCAATGTGGCTTTCAGTGGTAATTTTCCATCAATGCTCTTTGTTTCCTTTCTAATTTAAGTCAGTCTCTCACCATTATTGATCAAAAGATAGAAACCTTAATAATTTCTTCTTCGGCAAACCAGAGAAGGTTTGATTTATTTACATCACATCATAGCACTTGCTATCAATTATGACTTCCATGCCTTAATTGAGGATGCAAAAGATGAGGAAAACCGGGATCCCATTGGTATTATGCAACTTGCACAACTCAGTCACAGGTGGCTGCTTGTTTCATGTGGCTGTGGAAATGCACCTAAGGGCTTATTTTTGGCAGACACTGATCTACTTTAACCAAAGAAATTCTTTTGTACATACAAACCCTGTGAAATAGTTCCAAGCACCTCCTCTTAGTCCCTATCTCTCAACACCAAGATTTGCTCTGGGCAGGTGGAGGAAAACACGAGTCAGTAGTGAGAGACTAATGCAGAAAATAAGATTATAAGAGCAGACTGTGCAGGCATGCCCCACACCTCTGCCTGTGGCTCTGCTGTGAATGACGTCAGACAGCTGGGAAAGAAAAGCCAGAGACAGAACTGCTTCAACATCAGCAGAATCTGGTTCATTACAGAGGCATTTCTACAGCAGTGCTGGGTGATGTATCTGGAGGACGTTTTGGAGGTTTTGTTTTTGCAATGGATGGAAGTTGTGAACACACAGGTTTTTTCTACCTTCAAAGAGGACAAATCTCATTTAAGAGGTCACAGATCTAAGAAGACTCTGATAGCAGCACAATGTCTCAAGTTTTACTTTGGGCAGTTCAAAGGACCCCAAAATGAAGGTTCTGACAGGAATGGCAAAATTTGGACAATATAACTTAAAATGAGGGAGAGCTGGGAGAAGTTTTTGAGATTTTGGAACTGAGCTTGAGAAGAGCAAGAGTGAAAACCCACAGTATTTCAAAATTATACTTACCACTTTGCTAGATCTCATTACACCATGATTTAATACCATCAGGTTTATGTAGGAGAACACCATTTTTTGCTTTTGGAGTAAAACTGGAATCTCAAACAAATCTCTCTGTGAATCCAGGGGAGGCATGATTAATTCATCTCCTATCCTCAAACAGCATCCATAGATCTCTGGAGGAACAGAAAATTAATAGGGAAAGGCAGTACTCTTGCAAAGCCCAACTCTCATAATTAAAAGAGCAGCAGCTATATTCACTTGTTCAACCTTCATTCAGCCTGTTGCTGAGTTCCACTATTAGCCTTTAATTGCATGACCTTCCAGATTTTCCCATTGGATTCTTGCTATTGACAGAAAAAGCACTCAATTTATTCATCTTTCTCATTGTTTGTGTTATTTTTTACACCAGATAAATCCAGCATGAGGTCTGGTAAAAAAATCCAAAAAGTCCTTTATGTGCTGTACTCATCCAAATGCCCTCATTCCTTACAAATACCAACACATTTACTTTCAGACAGCTGTTAGGCAATATTGTGCTGCTTCCCCACTTTATTCATAATGTACAGGAAAATTATTGGAAGTAAAGATTAACAGTAGTGATAATCACTCTGCTGCCTGACATAAAAGCTTTGGCCAGTATGATCTGCAAACAAAGTGCTTGCATATTGTGCTGGCTGCAATCCACACCCTGAAAAAGCCTCTTCTACCCCCCAAAGGCAAACCCCTTTAATTTTTTGTTTAGAATAAATAATTCCAAAACAGGCTTAAGGATTTTAGGAAGAAATATTCCCTGAGGATGATGCCAGGTTTTCTCAGCAGGGTCTTTGACTATGAACTCCTCTTTGTTTGACATGATATATGCCCTCAGCTGCACATCTTCCATTTCACACAAATTTGGGGAATTTTGAAGTCCAACTTTCCAAATTTGAATCCAGAGGAATCAAGCACAGTCTATTTAAGCAGTAAAGTCTCTGACCTGTAGCTGGAGACATCTGATTTACATCTTGTTGTCCTGATATTCTCCATTTTATATATCTAATCTTTTTCAGTGTCACATCATGCCTTTTAGCAATCTTTGCCTTGAAAAAGTGGGTGTCTTCTGGTTCCTGCAAAATTTCATTCCAGTTACATGTGCTTATGACCTCTGTATGTTTTCCACCTTGAACAGACCTTAAAAGCTACTTGCAAATGCTAGTACTACCCTAATGCACTGCTCTTCTCTGTCTCATTTAGTTGCTGTGGTAAAGATTGGTCCTGGTTGATCGGATACATAGTAAACAAATATTCCTGTTCAATTGAATTTCACTTTAATTCTGAGTAAGAAAAGCCCCCACGAGCCAACAGATGTATTTAATACACAGGCAGAACCAGCAGATCGGCTGAATTTCTTTTATTTTAAGAAGCCTCTTTGCAGAGCTGTTTCTTCTTATAACAAAGAAATGCAGAACTGCAGATATAGGCTTTTGTCTTGAAGCCACTGACAGAGGCAAATTGTTTAATCATCTTCTTTTTTTCCCCTTGGACAGCTCTCATGTACTAGCATTTGCAATTTTATGGCTCAGTAATTTGGAAGGAGAATGCACACTAAAAAAAGGTAAGACTACAGACTAGTTTCTCTAGTTTTGGGAAGACTTTAGCTCTTGTTTAAGGGGATGTTCCTGCTCTGCATTTCTAAGGGTGTAATTTGCATCTGCTGAAGAGCAGATCTTTTTGAGTAACTCCATGTGCAGACAGGTATATTCTGGATTAAGACTGATGGGTGCCCATATAGTTTATCCATTTTTATTCTTTCTTGTGGAGGTTACCAAAAGAGAGAAAAAGATCTTGCAGTGGTGAATACTTCTACTAAATACTGAATTTCTAGGATGCGCAGACAGACTTTGCCTAGTATGGCGATTCTTTTTGCATATTTCTGACAGAAAAAGTGGTTAATTGTCTCCTGCAGGTCTTTTTTTTCCCCCCTAATTTAACTTTGTCTCGATTAAATATTAGACAGTGCTCCATGTCTCACGAGCCCTTTCAGGAAACCATTTTCTCCTTCATTATTCAATCAAAAAGGATGTTTGAGAAACTGCAAAGTTGTAGCTAGAGACAGAAATCAAAATTGAGGACCCCTTCCTTATTCCACTTAGACCAACACATCAGCATATGTATTGAGTTCTATAATGTCCATCTAAATCTAGCGATTTAAAGGAAACTACTCTTTCTGGAAAGAGCTTATTTCTGGAAAAATAAGTATTCTTAATTGGAGCAAACAAAGTGAAATCCTAGTGGAGATTAGGCAGCCTTTAGTTATTCCTATAAAATAGAATTAGGGTCTTTGGGGTGTTGTCTTCACAATAACAATGACAAAATCAGATGTGGTATGGTATATTCATGTTTCCTGACTCCCAGTTGGTATCAACCTGCAGCCAGACCCTGTGCAACATGTAACAGCAGAAATACACAGCCCAAACCCCTCTGATGGCTGTAGCTGCCCACACAAGTTCCCTTTCTGTGCTTAGCACCCAGGACCTGTGTGCCACTCCCTGACATTGAGAACAGACCCTGTCCCAAGCCTTTGCACCCTGCTGTAGCCGACAGCAGGAAGTCTGCTTTGGCTCTGCTCAAGTGAAGCTAAAAGGAAGCCAGACCTGATTTTTTTGGGCTGCAAATACGCTGAAAGAAATCAGTGAAAAATCCGAGGGCAACCTCAATCCACACTGTGGCTGTGGCCTGCAGCAGTCAGTGCAGTTGCTGTGGTGTGCCATGAATTCTCCCTGCTCTGCTTTCCTGTGGATTTTCTGCCCTAACCCTGCTGACCCTGGGAAAGCAGCACGGCCAACAAAACCATTCTGGATCATCTCCAGCTGTTCTGCTCGTTGGTTGCCACTGGGCAATTCCACACTGCTTAGAATGAACATGCCGTGCAATGATAGTCAAAGCCAAGGCCAGCAGACAGCCTGAATATTTCTGCGTCACGGAGGACTCCGTAAAGGGCAAATTCTTCCATTTCTAAAAACAAGAATTCTTCTCTTCTTATTCTAGGTCACTTGTGGAACCACACAGATAACAGATCTCAACAATATGTCACTAATGATAAGGTCCGGGGCTTTCAGAAAGTGTTTCTGAAGGCAGGCATTTTATTTATGTGTTTAAATGGAGGAGGCAATTTTCACCCACTATTTCCAAGACTCACTTCTGAAAGCACTGGCCCTGCTATCTCTGGTATACTTGGCTATTAAAAAATCAAGCAGGCTGCTCTGGGTGTTGCAGCAGGGAAAGGAAAAGTGCCGTGGTCGTTGTAAACACTGATTTGCTCAATAGGTTGAGACCAGCCACAGCACCCTGCGTGCCACAAACATTGCTATTTTCTGACTGACTGTGGCCACACAGCACTGAGTCACCTAATTCCTAGCTGCCAGTGCAATGTAGGCAGCTCACAGGCTGGAAACAGCAGCCTGGATTTTATCCCAAAACACACTTCCCTGCTCCCTATTCCACAGAAATTTTTGTTGCAGCTGAACAGCTTGCAAATAACAAAGTCTAAGCATGCACGGGCAAAGGATGATTTTGCAAAATGTAGAAATGATCCTAGGCTGCACCATGGATTCTGGAGCTTGGCACCTGGATGGTGCTTCCTCACAATCTCCTCTGTGGTCCAGCCATCCCCAGGGGAAAATTCAACAGTCACTGTTCCAGATGGTAAAATAATTACTATTGGCTGCAGAAATTAAATGTCACTGAGCCATAATCAAAATACTGTTTTGTTTTCACAGAACACTTCAGCTCAAAGACCACTGAGTCCATCTCTGACTGTGCTGTGTCTCGACACACGGGAGGAAAAATACATAGCCTTGTTTCCACTTTTCTCTGTTCTCACCTGAATGACTGGACCAAGATTAAACAACCGCAGACAGAAGGAAAAAGATCACTGAACAGGAATGGAAATGTGAAATACGTCAAATGGCATTCTTTCTTTTTTTTTCTTGTTGTCAGAAGTGCTCAGGGGTTCTGGCCAACCAGGCAAGAACAGGCAGGCTGTCTGCAGAACGGGACATTTGTGACGGTGAAGTCCTATTGGGGCTTTTTTGGGACAGTTACATATAAGACACCAAAGGAATAGCTCAGAACTACGATCTCCACCTACAATGTTTCTTTTCCTTTACACTTACGGTAACGATGTTTGGGCAACAGTTTGCTTTTTTCAGTTCCCACCTACGATTCATTGTGAAACTTGGTGAGATTGGCCATGTTATAAGGTACTCCATGAGTATGTGGATAAAGACATTTTTCTTCAACACCTTTTTGCTGTATTCATGAACCTGTCCATTGTTTGGGTCATTCCTTAGGGGGTAGAACATAGGTGGCATTGCTCTGGCAGAAACCTGCTATCCCTCTCATGTTTATTACTGTGTGTATGAAACAGATAGTTTCTGAAATAATTAGTCTGAAATCAAAGTTTCTACCCTAACCCTGAGCATGTGTGCAAAGAAAAGACATTCATTTGGCTATACTACAGGACAGCTTTCCAAACTGTACAGTGAGTACTGCTATTTTTATTTATTTTACTTCATAAGAATAAAATTCTTATTTTAGGTTGTCTAGGCCCCTGTTTCATATAAACGTAAATTTAAATTAATTTCACATTCACTGATGTTAAGTCACTTTATGTTATTCAATTCAGAGCTTCATGGAATATCTGAGTCCTAGTCTGCTTTGTGAAACTCGACTTTCTATGGCGGCAACCAAGTAAAAACCTCTCTTATGCCATTGCCAGTTGCAGAAATAATAACTAAGGAAACACCCTCTGACAAATTCTTCAGGAATAAAACATTTCCAGTAGACAGATAATATCATTTTAAAGGCAACCTTGAATAAGAACCTTTGACATCTGATAATCTTGTAGTACCTGTGGATTACCTGCTGCTGGAAAACTCACGTGGCTGAAGACTGCTTTGGCAGATGAGTTTGTCTTTAATTGTCTGTAAATAAGACCAAATCTACAAAATACCTGTCTATATTACCCTCAGAAATACAAATCTGTGAGCAAATTGGTGTTAGAGTAAAAATTTACTGCTATTCATGTAGGGGGTTGCAAAATGTAAGGCAAAACAGAAGTGACAAAAGATGAGCGTATAATGTTTATATTTCACTTCATTAAAACAAAGGTATCTTTAAATCCCTTATTATGCTTCCTTGCTCTTTTTAGAACACTGCTTATTGTCATTCACAGGCTTAATGTTCTTGTGGGTAGTTACAGCTTGGGTCATCTCTTACTCATCACCTGGCATGTTACTGTAGCTTTTGTGACCTATGGGTGTGAGTGAATCCAGGTTTGTAAAGGGAAGCTTTCGTTTCTGCCCCTAAGAGGTGGTTGCTTACTACTGTGACAACTCATAGACTTAAATTAGACCAAAGGCATGAAAAAATATATATTATATTCTTTCTGTGATATATTCAGCCTGAAATTCAGTTATGGACAGGGGATTTCATTTTTCCCCACATGAATATGACTTCCCTTAGAATGCTAGGAAGAATATCTATTATACACTAGAAGAACAGTAAATGCCCTCAAACAAAACACACTAGTTTAATAATGTAAAATGATTTCTAAATAAATCACAGACATAAATCGTGTCTACCATCTTTGCAGTAAATGTGATTGGTAAGTATATGAAATGTAGCTCTAATTAAGTGTGTAGATTGTGAAAACTTGGTTAATCTTAGAATAATAGAATGGTTTTGGTTAGAACAGACATTAAAGCTCATCTAGTTCCAACACCTCTGCCATGGGCAGGAAACCTTCCACTAGACCAGGTTGCTCAGAGCCACATCCAACCTGGTCTTGGAACACCTCCAAGGATGGGGAGTGCACAACTTTTCTGGGCAACCTGTTTTGTGCCTCACCACTCTTACAGTGAAGATTTTCTTCCTAAATCTAATCTAAACCTATCCTCCTTCAGCTTAAAGCCATTCTCCCTTGTCCTATGCACTTGTGAAAAGTCCCTCTTCAGCTCTCTTGCACCTTTACATACTAGAAAGTGCTATAAGGTTTCCCTGGAACCTTCCTTCTCCAAGCTGAACAACCAAAGTCTGTCAGTCTGTCTTCATAGGAGAGGTGTTCCACACCTGTGATCAACTCAGTGGCTCTCCTCTGGACTAATTCCAGAGGCAGTTTGGTTGGCAGTGCCAGCAGAGCCTATGTGGGGAAACTGTCAGCACATGGAGTTTATGTGCAGCTGCAGAACTCAGAACAGCACTGCTGCTGCTGTGCCCATGACAGCATGGGAAGTGTGCCCTGTCAGCAGCACTGCTTCTGCCCACACTCAGCACTGATCCCTCTTCATACTGCCCCCTCCCACCACCTTCACCACTCTTAATTAAAAGTGATTCATAAAAAGCTGTCACCAGGCAGCAGCTGACTTCTAGTCCAGACAGCCCTCAGTGAGAGAGCCAAGAAGCTTGGCCATGCGACCTCGTGTGCCCTTCCTGCAATTCACAGCAAGTATGTCAACACTGCCATAAATGTCACACCTTCTGTGACAGGGCTTCAGAGCAGCCTCCACTAACTTTGTCACCCTCTTAGTCACCCTTCCTCCTGGAGTCACCAGGCACTGCACTGACCTGCAGGAGCTGGGGCTGGAAGCCAAACAGGAGGGGCTCAGGAAGAGGCTCGTGCCACTTCTCTGCTCCATTGCTCTCACCTGGGTAGCAAAGCTTGGTGACTTCACAATCTTCCCTGTAATAATTTTGAAAAAAGCCTGTTAGGGAAACAGAAAATTTTAAAGAGTATTTCAGTACCCTTTATTCACTACTGCACTTAGGTTTTCTATTTAAATCCAGTGCAATTTGTTGTGAGTTCAGGAACTTCTCTTACTCTCCCGGACCAATCCCCCAAATGCACCCAAGTCCCACCAGTCCACCAAATACTGCTGGGTCTCCAGAGTGCTCCTGCAGCTGATGCACAGCTCACCTTCCACCAAAGCTGATCTGTGGTCTCCCTCTTTGGGGATCATTTGATAATGGAAAACTGCTCACCATATAGAACTGGAAACAGATTCACACCAGACCAGATTTTTGGTCTGACTTGATGAAGAGGGACAGGAATTTTGGTGTAGGCAGAGGAATCACTGTCCTTTAAAGCCCCAAGGAAGCCAATGCACCACCAGATCCAGGCATCAATCCTGCCTGCCAAGCCTTACAGAGGCTGCAGAAGGCCACAGCCTTTGCCAAAGAGAAGGGAACTGCAAGGTCAGATCCAGCTTGAGGGGACTGAAAATCAGCCCCAGCACCCAGCTGGGGTAGCCCTGGCAGCCTGTGGCACCAGGCACTACTCCTGCATCCAAAGGGATGCATGACAAGCATTGCTGTCCCTCAGGTTTGATGTTTTCTTTTCATCCCTTTGCTGTAATTTAACTAGAGATGATGCTACCAGTGTGCCTAATTGTACTCAGCCTCATAAAGGTCTTGCCCCAATGATATTGAGGTTCCACAGCTTGTGTGTCACATAAAAAAAGCACTGCCTCACACTGGCTTTAAGTGTGTTGCATTTTGACTGTACTTATTGTTATGTTTTATTATATATTTACTTTTACTTCCTTAAATTTTCTATAGTCTGAAATGTGCTTCAAATACTTCATGAAAGAAGCAAAAATAACCTTCTAATTTACCAACAAAGTCATCTCCCAGAATGAATCAGTAAAGCCTCCAAGCCATTTTCAAGTAAAATAATACCACATTGCCAGAATGACAAGCACACAATTGCCTCACAGATGATAAACCAGAACTGAATTTGAGAAACCTCATGTAGACTTTCTACTGTGAATCATCCTTTTTAAAATTATTTTTTAGCTAGAGGTTGAAGATAGGGTGATTCATCCCATTCTGAAATTGTTTTCTGTTTCAATACAATACAACTTTGTTTTCTGCAACATCTTTTAAGCAATATTGGGAGAGCAGAATAAGAATTATATCAGTCCCAGCAGCAGAGAAAAACAAGTCTGGGGACAGAAGGAGGCATTTTCCACCTGAGATTTAGGAAGGACTGGAGCAGCAATGAGGCAGTTTTACAAAAAAGTCTCTCTCAAGGTAAACAAAATTAATCTGTTTAAAACAAAGCCAAGGTTTCTGAAGGCAGAGAGAGAAATGGTCAGTATTAGGTGAAAAAGAAGAAATTGGGAGATATGGGCTTTACAAACAGTGAGGCTCTGGGAGCTGTTCCTTTGCCATCAGGGGATCATAGGGCTTGTGATGTGGACAGGCCATAGCAAGAAATAAGCAGGATAAGCCAGGTTTGGGAGTGCATCTCTTGCCCAAAATGAGGATGTCTGGCTTTGAGACTTGTAGCATGGAAGCTGAAACAAACCCACAAGTTTTCTGGCTCAGCCAGCCTGAGTGACTGTGGGTAGCCACTAGCTGTGACTAATGCCAGAGACACTTACCAGTGCCAACACCATGCAAGTCCCACATCTTGCAGCAGGACATACGTGGTTGGCACTGAAGGCACTCACTCAGGTACCTCTTACCTACAAATCTGGGAGGAAAATATTGCCTGTACATTTAATTCTCAGAGTCTTGGGTAAACGAATGTATTGGGTGAAGTTATCCCAGGAAAACTGTTTGCAGACCTTTAGTGTAAAGAACAGTCTTTGGCTCCTGACTGCCCTCACAGGCAGTTTTGCAGCTTATAAACAACAAAAAAAATTGGTGAGGAGCAAGGCATTAATCAGGTCAAGGTTTCAGGTTATTTACTTCCCTCCTAGATAATGGTCTATCAAAATATAAACCACCCCACCCTAGTTTCAAAACACCAACATGCAGCACTAAGGTGGGGTAACCCAAGGGCATTCCCTCCCTACTGTTTTCTTAACAAAACATTATTCTTGATTTTATTCAAGCAAGAGCAGTTGGGCACAGATACAATGTCTACCAGACACACCTCAATGAAAATCTTAATTGCTGCCTACACAAAGCATCAAATATTTTTGCACAAGACACAAAAAAGGGCATTTCAGAACCATTGAGACACATGATGGTGAAAGCAGCTACTGAAATAGTCCTGCTGCTGCCTTTCCTGTGCGTGGATACTCAAGCCTCTCTCCTGGCTTACCTGGAGGGGAGCAGACTGGACTGCACCAGGGTTTGGGTGACACCTGGCCTGGTGTGGATCCTTCTGAGTGAAGCTCCTTGAAGCTGTCAGGGGTGAGGGATTAAGGGCAGCTTCCCTGTGTGCCAGCTCTTTTCATTTCTAAGAGGCAACTGAGCTTTATCTTGCATTGCTGTACACTCTATAAAGCAGCAAAGAAACAAAAAGGAAGATATATGTATATACATTTTTTTTAATGGATATAAAATATTTTGAATTTACTTAGATTTCTAAAGCAAATAAAGTGCTTTGCCATGCACAAGACTGCTTGTCATGGAAGTAGTATCCAAAAGGAAACACAATCATTCTCTTGTGCAAGCTGAGTTAGAGAATGCAACCTCTTGGTGATTTCTCTTAGCTCCTAAGTAAATCTACCAAACCTTTCCCCTGAGCCTCACATCTCCCTAAATCTCAGCGTTGGCAAGGAAGGACTACACATGTATTTTGTAAAATCTTTTGTAAAAAGACTGCATGGGTTTTGAATTGAAAGCCCTCAAGGCATTTAACAATTTAGAAATAATATGACAATTTGTCTTTTGAGTTACTTCCTACCATATCCTCTTGATGAAATGAAGGCTGTACACCTTCACAAATTTCCATTTAGACAGAATTCCACCAGTTTAATCAAAGTGAAACATTAGATACTGTAATGGTCCTTATACCTTCAGATTTCCTTACTGATAACCCACAGACTATCCGTTAACCCATTGCATCATTCACAAGAATAAACAACCTGGGCTCTGCATACAGGAAGCTGAACAAAAAGGAAATAGACAATATTAGTTTTCATGTACATATTTTCATCTCTGAAGATATCAGACTGACATATTTTCACAGATCAACGTGGTCCTTCAGATGTGTCTGTTAAGTTCCCTACGGATACAAGAAAGCATTTCCTATTTTTAAAAGTTTGAGCCTTTTTGATTTAAATCACCATTACCTCACTCCCAGTAAAGGGTGGAAGTGATGGTCCATAAGGATAGATTTACTTCCCATTTACTGCTTCCATCTGTACTGTAATATTAAGGGTTAGGTGCTTGTGTAATGCCAAAGATCAGCACCTCACCCATTCAAATGTACACAATGGAAGGGGCAATGGACAATATACCCATTGACTTGGGGACACAGACTACAAAATCCAGATTTTTTTACTTTATAAGAGAAGAAAGTCTTTTCTCAATTTCAGTAAAAGGAAGGTGTTTAATACTTTGCTCTGCAGAGGTGGAAGCCCTTCCAGACTTAGTTTAGCTCCTCACTTGAGGCACAGAACCATATACCCTCTTTTGAGGTACCTAGATGGGAGAAGGACTCAGTGAACTCCTTCCCAATGGAAGATGCAAACAACAATTCACGAGCAACAAATTAACAATGAGAAATTGTGGACTTTGTCCCTGCTAGAAAAGAATGAATGTGATTTAGTGTAACCAGAGAATCCATAATCAAACCAGTTTTATCACTGTGAGTGTCCCAGTTCCAGCGAGGATGGAGTTGCCTTTCTTCACAGCAGTGCCACTGGAGCTGTTGTTTGGATTTGTGACTAAAATACACTCACAAACACACCAGTTCTTTGTCTGTGGCTGAATAATTCTTACACAGCACCAAGGCTCTCTCCAGAAGGCAATTTGTTGCACACTTAATTTTGGTCACAGTATTAAAGACTAATTTTTCGGTCTCTCCAATAAACCTTTTGTGGGTTTGATATATCCATGTTATTTGGTCCCTATGTTATTTCAGGGGCTGTTTATTAAATGTGTCTGATTTTTGCTGAAATTATTGCAACAAAAGATTGTAACTGACAGGTTTGTTCTCAAATTCTTTTAAAGATTATCTTTCAGTGAATCAATACAGGCAGAAGATTATTGCTTGAGGCATTTTTGTGGATGTAGGAGAATTCCTTGAAATGTAGAGGACAGCAGGCTAAACAGTGAGTCAGTGCAGTGGCTGGGAAGGTCAGGAATAGAAGTGCTGTCCCTGGGCATAGGGATACCACATCCAGCCCCAGACTGTGCTGGGCAGGACCTGCCTTCCCAAGGCTCTCTGTGTGTGTGCACTTATTAACTTCAACCCCATAGAAATCATAGCTTTTCAAATCCTGAGAAAGCCCAGGAAGATCTCATGTTCCCAAAAGTGAAGGTCCTTTGTGCAGCAGATATTTTTCCCTCTGCTTTCCGTGTTGACTCAGGAAATAAGCACTTGTACTTTGAACACCTCTCTCTTTTCCGATAAAACAGTTTCCCTTAGCTCTCAGATACTTGTCACTCTCAGGATGCTAAGTGGAAACACTGTCCTCTGCAAACAAACCCACAACACAGCACTGGACAGCAGATATCGTTTAAAGGTGCTGCTGCATTGTTTTTTCACTGTAGCTCTGGTGTAAATCAGCCACAAAGAGAGAAGAGGTGGCAAGAAAGGGAAGCAGCTGAAGTCACAGGTGGAAGGAGTTTTCACCTTCTATCTCTCAGCAGAATATCTATATTATTATTTTCTGGGAATAAGTGTACTTAGAGCTGCTGACACTATTCACAAGTCCACTAGAGAGCAGCTATGCCTCACACTCAGCAAGGTTCTGTTTTAATTCGTTTCTCTGACATTTATTGCACTTAAATGACTAATCAGCCCTGGAAAGCTTTCTCAGTACTAGACTGAGAGGCAACAGAGGTGTGCATTCAGCTGCTCTGATTTACACATGGGTATGTGAATGCTCACCACTGGCACTGAGCTGCTCTTGTTCATACACAGTGTCATTCTTGAAGAAATCTTGGCTCATAGGAGAAGAAAAGTAAATCAACACCCTGGAGGTGCAAGTTCCCTTGAATCCCTTCAGTAAGGAATATGCAGATTTCATCAAAGAAGTCCAGGGCAAGAGGCAGCCAAAGGGACTGTCATTCCAGGCAATGGATAAAACAGGAACAGAAAAATAGCTAAATAAGGCTCTTTTACCCCATTTTCACCAAGTGCAATAAAGTGCTGTGTAGGTCTAAAGAACTAATAAGGCACTGCAGTCCACAGCAACCCATATTAGGCCATTTTCCACTAACTTATGGAAGATTTTAAGTAACAGTGAAGAATTATTTACACTAATGAGAAGACAATGTATTGTATGAGATACAGTTTTATACAGTGAAGACAATTTAATGTATAAAATACTGTCTTATCTTGACCATCCTCTCAGCCTGAATAAAAACATTGAAGTTTTCTTTCTTTAAACATCAAGGAGCAGCATAAATATAAAGATAGTTTGAATGCCAAAAGTTTCACTACTTATCTTTTTGTCAGAGAAAAAGGAAACTACTACCTGTCCAAACAGCTGGCAAATCCACATTCCCTAGCCTGGTAAGTTAATGAAAATTGTCCTGGCCCTGTTAGAAGCAGACAAAAATTATTAAGGTAGAAGTTCTTTCACCTTTAACCTACATTATCCCTGCCTCTTATGAACTGCCTTGAAGTGCCTGGGTATTTCTACTTTGGCACACTGGCTTACTGACCTTCTTTCTTTATATCAGTTCACTTCACCCTCCTGCATCAAGTAGGAAGGACAAATACCAACTTCAGGCTTTTCATACCGAAGGTCTGGTTTTAATTGTGTCCTTTTTCTTTGTCCTCCACTTCCTGGAATGCTGGTTACTCACTGTATATAACCCTGGCACTGTCTGACACCTGTGAAAAAACCAAACATTTTTCAGAGCATGTATACTGAATCATAAAGATCTAAGAAAGCACAGAGAATGACTATAAATATTAGACTGATCACCTAAAGAAGGGAGAGGATCTGAGTTTTTAATTTGACAGAAACCATATGAAGTGGCATACAACACAGTGCAACTATTGAGATGATCAAGGAAAAAAAAGCTCATTGCAAGTTGGACATTCTGCTTTATAAAATGAAGAAAGGTTTCTTTCCCAGCTTTTAAAACTATTTAAAATAAATCTTCATAATTAAATATAATTAATGGAAAATTTAAATGATCATATGAAACTGTCAGCACAGAGCATTTAAATATTTCTAGTTATTTATTAGCTTTGACATAAATTGGCCAAACTTGATAAAATCAATCAGGATATGATGAACAGAGCTGAGAGGGAAAGTTTGTGCACTGAACTAGGTCTAGAAATAAAGGAGAAAACAATGCAGACAATGAGTAAGGAGAGCTTCCATGGCACAGGATTATATCAAAGGGTAGAACTGTTTCATCTCTGCTCAATTTAAAGGCAATTTAAAGTGAACGGTGACATTTCTCTCAGTGTGGCCAAATCAGTCGTGGAGAGGGCAATGGCAAGGAAAAGAGAAGAAAAAATCTACAGGGTCTGTTGCTTCTCTGTCATACTCTGCATTTTTCACAGCACCTTTGAAAACCAGGTTCTTTAACCTTTCCCTGCAGATCCACCACAAACAGTGTTTGAAAGCGCATCAGCCTCCTTTGATCTCCGGGTATTGTTTTGGAAATTACATCTTTGTCTCCTTTTTTCTTCAGGGTGTTTCTGAGATTCTCATGAGTTTTCCTGTTCTCAGGTTTAATGTTTCCACTTCCCTTCACGTTTTTGCCCTTTGTGCAGCAGTATCAGGTACAAGTATTTTGCAGCCTTTGGAGTGCCAGCAGCATCTCTTCTGACTTTTCAGCTGTGCCCTCAACATAGGAGTTCAAATCTGCAGAAGGGGAGATGCAAGAGATGCAACTCTTCTGGGAGGCTTAGCTATCAAGTAGAAGAGGCATTGACAGGGTTTTTCCATGGGTTGAATAGCAAAGTAGTTGTGTAATCCTTATGATAATCAGAACAGGAGGATCCAGGAGCGGAAACTGAGCTATTTGGGAAGGAATGATGAATCCTATGATATTGCTTCTGGGTAAAATCTGGGTGCTTCAAAAGAAAGCTAATCCTTCGTTATCTGCCTATCTGCATATCCTGCAGTGAGAAAGGGGAAAATATGATTTTCAAAAGCCACCATTGTTCTGGGCTAGGATCTTCAGTGCCTCCTTGTTTGCCTTTAGGTTTCCCACGAGTTAGTTCCGAGAAACGGCACTGTCCTGCTCAAGGAATGGGTATCAGTTGTAAAGTCTGCAAGTAGCTCAGAAGTAACAGGCAAAAAAATGTCCTTGACCAGAAGAGTATTTTTAGAGACCAGTTTTACTATTTTCTTGTATATTCATCTATAGATGCAGTCATCATACTTACTGTCTCAGATTTATGAAAAGAAAACACAAGCAAAACAAGACACCTTAATTTTCCAGTCAAAGGTACAATGTTAGAGTAACACTTTTGATTTAATTTTTTTTCCTTGAAAAGGAACAACTCTCTGGGATGGACCAATGAGATAGTAATGAGGAATTAAAATCTATGGTCTTCTATTGATGTTTTGATATGGAAATCACTGAAAATTATTAAGATGAATCTTGTAGTCATCCCTCTGAAATAGCTAAGTGGGTGATCACACTTTCAATCTTTATTCCAAAGAATGCTCTGACTTATGTTTTCAGACAGATTTTGGTACTCCCACAAACACACTGAGTAGTTCTTTTGACACAAACAGTAATTTCATTTACATTTCAGCAAGAAATTTTGTTTTATTAACTGGAATGTTATTTTTCTTCTCATTTGTTTTCTATCCAGAGGTCTTTGCTCATTTTTAATTCATTCCCATAGGTTCACTTAGAGGGAAGCGTGTACATGCTTCTGGGAACTTGCCTGGCAGAGGCAAAACTGTTGTTGGTGAAAACTCAAAGTTTGGGCAGTCACTGCTGTGGACAGTAAAGGGAATGGGATTTGCCAGTATGAGAGGTTCAGGTGTCCTGTATTGCTACAGCTCAGCTTTCTGGGGAGTTACAGGATGGGAGGCACTCACCAGAGCAGAAGGGAGGAGAGGGAGGGAAGGAATGAAGGCTCACACAGGTGGGTCCATGGCTCTCCTGGCTCCAGTTAAGTGATGATTCTGTGATCCTGAGAATCAGTTCACTGAATGCAGCGTGGAACTCAACTACAGAAGGAAAACCACACAACTGATCAACTAACAGTGGCATTTTGTTTTGCTGTGATTGCTACCGCTCCTGCTGTAGCTCCCTCTCTGTCCTACTTTGAGATTCTTTAGTCTTGGGTTTTATAAATTTATTTATTTAGACCACCTTTTCAGATGACAGATACTGCTGGTTACCTTAAATGATACCAATACCATAGTTTATTCTAAATTATCTTACCTAGCTGTTTGGGTTTTTTAAAATTAAATTCTCAGGTGGAAGATTTTAATTTTAAAATGCCTCTCTCATTTCCCACAATTAGTTACTCTATTTGTCTCCACACTTGAGAAAATGCTTTCTTCTCACATCTGGCTCTCTGTATTTAATTTAAAATTTCCTTCCTAGACTTTAATAATAACCAAGAATATCTTGATTTGTCTCGCTTTTTGAGGTCAAAACATGCTCACAATGCATCTTAAAACATTTCCATTACCATTTCCACTGAATGCAAGGAAAATATGTTGACTTCATTAAAAAGAAAAAATAATAAAATTGAACCAGAGATAATTTTCATAAATTAGATGTACAGATTTCACAGCTCAGAAACAAGGATGTCGAATGTGTCCAGCCTGTACAGCCTCCTACACAGAAACCACAAGGTTTCAACGACAAGTCAGTGAAACCACAGCATTCAGCTTTTTATCCAAGACAAGCTCTACCCAACAGGTGCTGCTGCCTTGGTGTGCTGACTGCTCAAACAATAGTTTTTCCAAGGTTCGCTTAAGGTGCTGACCTGTGAAGAGAAATGAAACTCATTATGCAAACAACTGTGCTATATAGCTTCTCAAATCTGTATGTGTGTGCATATAACAGATAAATCTGCAGGTACAGGCACACACATCCCTGCGTTAGATGAAGGCACAGACATCTGGGAAAAAAGGTCATAAAGAAAAACTGTTTTTACAAAGTTACTAGCTCATCTGTTAAGGATGGCATGAGCTAGTCACCTCAGCATTCTTCAACCTCCTGTAAACAATTAAATAGCAGATTTATTTATGAAGTTAACAGTCATTTAAGTGCATTTCATTACTAGAGCAATTAATATATGAGAAACAGACCAGTATTCCTATTTAAGAGAATTCTAGACAAGTATAGCTACTTCTGCATCAGGGCTTTTATTGATATAACTGCCTAAAAATTAACAACAAATCCTGCCTGAACAATACCATCATACCTTCAAGAGTCTTAAATGTAGATAAGGGTGCAGAGTTAAGATTCCCCTAAACACCCTTCCATAAAATGATTCTGGCAGAATCATGAAATGCTGTCTGCACTGGCACCAAATTGCTGTTCCTGGCCCCCTCAGCCTCACGTGCTAAGGAGGCACTTGTTGCACAGGAGATCACAGTTGTGTTCAAGAGTAAAGCCAGTAGAAGGGGAGTTTTTGACTTTTGGCAACTCATTTCCATTTGCAAATTTGCCAGGTGTGCTAAGGAGAAAATAGGGTTCACAGTGGAATGACTGCAATTAAAACAAAGCTAAACAAACAAGCTCTCAAGGCCTTTGCAAGAGATTTCACTGTATTGACCCAAGGCCCTTGTAACAGAGACTCCTCAGACTGTGACAAGCTGTGACACAGAGTAGCAGCGACCTGAAGTAGAAATTTCTTTAAAGGGCTTTGCTGCTGAAGAAAGCACCTGCATTCCTACACTCTGAGAAGTGCAGACGTGGCTTCTGCCTCAGCCTTCCCTTCAGCTACGTGGTGTGACACCAAAGCCTCTCCTCTGCTGCAGGAGCTGAAGTATGGCACATCTGGGGGCTGATCCAGTGGTCTGCAGCACACACAGTGGTGGTGCTCAGGGCAAGCTGAGGAGCTGTGTGCAAGCAAGGATTTGGAGGCACTCCAGAGGGAGGCAGACTGCATCCTCCAGTGCAATGTCACACTGCTCCTCTGCCCTCACTGCTTCTTGCTGTGCCAGAGGTGCCCAGCACCATGAGATGTGTCCCATTTTCCACTGTCCCTGGGAAGACACAAAAGAAAGGGCAGGAGAACAATGTGACTGAGTTAATAGAATTTGGAATCAACATTATCATTAAAAATAATTCTATTAGAAACTGAGTATCAGCAGTAAACACATATACATCGATGAAGGAGGGTACAATCTGTAGTATTTTGGCAGTATCTGAAAACCAGAAAGCAGAGCTAGTCAGACATAAGTGGTATTCAGTCATCTGCTTCTACCAATAATAACCATAATGAAAGGAGAAAATTGCATTTTATGTTGAAGATAACTTTATGTAGAAAGTATTAATAAGGCCAAATCAGAGCAGATCTGCTGGAGGAGGGAAAAGGGGTCATAGCCCCTCAGTAGCTGTACCCTGTGTTTAGCTTTAGGCTGTGTAAGAAGTAACAACTACACTGCTGTGGAGATCCCACACCAGCTCAGCAGCCTCACCAAACCCTAGGAGTGACTTCCAAAAGAATCTGTAACATCAAACCTTTAATTCTGTTACCAAAACTCAAACTGTAGTGTCATGCTGATCACCATGCAAGGCACATCAGGATATAGGGAGCTGCCAGTGGAAGAGTTACCTGTGTACCAGACTGTGCACCACACACATCCATCTTGAGCCTGTCATGGTTTGGAGGTTATTTGTTTTATGCCACTGATACTGTAACACAGAAGTGAGCCAGTCTCTTCTGACTTCTGCTCCTTCTGTTCATTAACAATAGTAAATGAACAAAGGAAGCATTTTGCACTGTGCCATTCTGCCTCCTCCATTCACTGTCCAACACCAGTGTGTATCTCTTCTGACTTTTCTTTCTCAACATGTGGGATGAACATGACACATGCTGTTGGGTTTCAGCATTACCACATCCCTGCTTTTCACACCATAGGCCTGTCTCTTTGTGGAATCATTGGGAAATGTGTTGGGAATGTTGGGAAACACAACCTGTGGTAGAAAGGTGGTGCTCTGTGGGCCATCCTTCACAGGGAGACCTGCAGACCTGCCATGCATCAAACCCTTGAGCAACACAAGTCCTGGCTGCCACACAGAGCAGGAGCAATGGCTTGCCCCAACCTCTCCCCACATGTGGCTTTCAGCTGAACAACTCCTTTCAGCCCTCAAAATTTTAAGAGAACTGTGGTAGCCAAACATCCTGTCAGCTGCTGCCTTGTCTTCTGAATGTGGCTGTCCTCTGGTAGTGGGGAAATATTATAAGCACTACTGTAAAGAAGAACGAAGCTCTCTATGAAAGCTGGAACACAGCTCAGGCACAGCTCTAAGCTCTTAGTTAGAGATCAAACTGTTCAGGCCTTATGCAGGAGTGTTTAGCTGAGATGTGAAAGGAACTGTATGATATGGCTTAGTGCAGTGGCAGAAGATGCTACTTGCTTACCCAGTGAGGCTTCTTCCACTCTACATGCAGAGAAAGTTGTGACCCAGGAGGTGGGAGGCTGCTCCCAGCACTAAAGGAGACTTAAAAGGATGTGTCCACAAGAGCACAGTTCTGAATATCTGGCTCTGTGCAGGGTGGGTCTAAGCTTATCTCAGGCTCTAGGTGTTGACAGGATATTTCCTCAGTACAGTTTGTCATTAGTAGTTGGTAAGGACACAAATACATCAAACTATGTGCCTAAAAAGCATTACTGGTTTGACCTAGGAGCAGGATGGGAAAGAAATTGGCTACAGCTTAGCCCTGGAGGAGCATTATGGAGAATGTAAATGGTTTTATATTGTTGTCTATTAGTATTTTAGTGTCTGTCTCTCCACATTCAGAGTTGTATTTACTCTGATTTTTATAGCAAATACAAGTTAAGAGTGAATTTTTTCCCAGGTTAGGTTTTCTCTTTTCAAAGCAAAGTTAAAAGACCAAAGAATTATACCAAAGGTTATAATAGGAAAATAAGATTGCAAGGGGGTAGAACTGACTTGCAAAGCTGTCAGAAATATTTTGAAGACTAGTTTTTCTAAATCTGTTTTACAGGAATCTTCTCCGTAGTCTCCCATTTTCCAGCATAACTCTCTCCCCTTGTCTCCTACAGTCCACCAAGTCACAGACAGTACATATATGAAATTTCACAAACTTAAGTTACAAAAATTCTTTGAAAGCAGCCCTGTATATTACAGACGTTTTTGGCTGAACCATAGCAACGACTAAGTCATGGGAAAAGCCTCCCTTCAGCTGTCCTGTAAAGGAAAATGTGGGTGGGGGAACCGGCCTCTTGGGGTCGAAGTCATGCAGCTCTGGTGTGGCATCATCGCAAGAGGAAAGAGAAGGACTTGGCCCAGCGGGGCTGGGCCGGGAGGTTTCCCACATTTCCACTTTCCAGCCATCCCTGTGGGGCCGGCCCGGTGACAATGTGAGAGAGGCTGTCGTTGTTTGACTCAGCGTGTTCCTAAGCCACAAGACAGCAGTGACGCATACAGAAAACTTGCTGCTCGCTCTTATCTGATAAGAGGGATATCAAGGAGTTTTCTCCACTGCCTAGACAATAGAGGAAGTCCTCCTTTGTCCCTGCATTTCACTTTCTCTGTCAGCATGGCTTCCTTGATGCAGTTCTTGTGGCCTTAGAGCCTCTAACACAAAACAGAAGACTACACAGCAGCTTTAGAGACCTGATATGCAAACACAAGTTACCACATTGTCAAATGCCCATTGTTTAACTCCCCTTTTACTCCACTAGCTTTAAAACTGATCTCAGATATAACTGATTTAATTTGGAGTAGCTCAGACAGAGCCATCTCACCTCCCCTGATTTTGGTAGAGATCTGCCCCTGCCCCTTTAAATCCTGTGCTGCTGAAAACACATGGACAGTTACTCTGTGCATTAACTTAAGTTTTTAAGTGGTGCTGAAGTTGTCTGGACCAGCAAAACCCTTCAGTGATCTCTTTATATGAAGCACTGCCAACCACCACAAGATGTCACAGCTAATAGGTCCTGTTACACATCCAAGTGGGAAGTTCCCACCCTACCAACCAAATAAAGATGTATAAATGGCTCACAGTGCTACTGCGACCACCTACTGGAGCTGGGCTCAAAGAAACTTCCCAAAAGAATCCACAGTTGAAATACAGACAATAAGACATAAAAGCAAACATTAGCACCGGCCTGTTTCTTTACTATGAACACTCCCAATAGTAAATCAAAAAGTGGATTGAGGATAAATGAATGTTCATCCACATTACCAGGCAACAACCTACTCAAAAGTTATGGTAAAGAGGGGCAGAGCCAAGTCCCCTCTTTGTGAAAAGAATACCACTATTGGAAATAATCTAGCCGTGTTCTCAGCAGCCTCAGGGAAGTGTTGGACAACAGACAAAAAAAAAAAAAAATTCACAATGCTTCACAGGAGTGGGATGGAGGGAGAGAGGATAAAAAGAGGTACTGGTCTCCATGTGTTTTCTCAAACCAAAGATGCTGTTGATTTCCCTTAATGAATCCTAGCCATAAATTCCAAATAAAACCTACTGAGATCCTCTGTACTTCACAGTGCAGCTGTGCTGCTTATATCAAATTATTTTAAGATGTGTCCGTAGCGGGGGGAAAAAATCATCAAACTACCTTTTCTTCAAGAAATGAAATTTCAGACTATGTGGTAGAAGAAAGTATTTTTTTCTTACTTGTTTCAGTTCTCATTTTTCAGAATTTCTGTTCTACTGGGTGTTAGTGCTACCCCTTTCACCAGGGGAGACTTTGTGTGTGCATGCATGAGACTCTGAGTGCAGTTATGTGTATTTACACATACACCTATAAAATGCATTCCTTTAGGCTATTCCTTCTCTGAATGGTGAAAGATTACTTAAGCACATAAACAGCATAGAGTAAATAATCACACAGAAAAGAAATATGCTAGAGTATGTCAGATAGAGCTCTCACCAGCTTAAACACTCTTTTTTAAAATGAACAATGAACAAGTGACCCAGCCTGACAGCCCAGATTCACCCACCAGACAGATTTATACAGGCACATTTTATACAGTGTCAGCATATTACACAGGTTACCAGACATCCAGCTGCAGTCCAGAATCTACACAGATTTTATAAGACATCCCCAAAGCCATCTGGAATCTTCAGATTTTCAGAGGAAAGATTTAATTTGACAGACACATGACCATCTTTTTATTCATCACAAGTGAAGGTGCCCAAGTAACTTTAACTGCCCTCTACTAATTCCACACAGGAATCCTTCAATGGTATTGATAGTAATTAAATAATGATAATACATAAAAATAATTTAACGTTTAGTGACGAAATATCAAGATCAGTGATTTTAAAACCAACTGATTCTTAGAGCTGGAAGCCCAGTAAGTCCCTAGTGCCTGCACAGACTTTTGTTTGGACTTCATACATTCTCCTACATTCCCAAGGAAATTCCAAGCTGCTGAAGGATGTAACTGAATGCATTTAAGTGCCACAAGCAGTGTGTCCCTGTGGATCACTGCCACAAGCAATGTCCTCCCCCATGCCATTAATATATCTGCTACTGGTTCCAAGCAAATATAAAGCAAATTTCAGCTGGTTTAAATGCTAAGATGAGCTTTTACTCACAGCTCTAACAGAATCCAAGCTGAGAATGAAAAAGTCACAGTTCATAGATGTCAGGAGGAATCAGCTAACAAATACTCCTTGGAGCCACAGAGTGAGATAAATACATTTAAATTTTGAAAGAAGTCCTGTCATATTTCTCCACAACAGTACAGAAGAGCTGCAGATGGACTGAAGAGATTCATTGCTGTATGACACAGGAAAAACAATGCAGAATCTTTGTTTACCTAGGCCTGTGGTTTCTAAGTACCAACTTTTTAGTATGTTCATTTCTTGACTCAAAGTGAAAATGGGAATTCACCCTTTTCTCTTTTTTTCCTGCCTAATGTGCAGATGGGGCACATTTTCTTTCACTCCATCAATCCCTGCCCCCCCACGCACAAGCTCACATACATGCACCTAGCCAGTGGAAAAGAAAAAAAGGTTACTCATTAATCCATTCTACAAAGCTTTCCAAACTGAAATGGGTGGGTTCTCTGTCTCCAGCAGGGAGCAATATATAGGTAGGTGCAGAGCTTACCTGAGCACAGCTCAAACTGGAGTGTTACATTTGAACAGCACAACTTTGCTCCTGGCACATTTTAAAACAGAACTCATCAGGATGAAGAGGATGATTATTTTCTGCATGCTTTTCTTCTGCTCCACTATGGTGCTGACTACAGCTTCACCCAGAACATTAAAATACAAACAGATTCAAAAGAAAATTGGAGACTTAGAAACTATGGTGAAAGATAAGGTAAGTGATGGTATTTGTCATAATATTGAAATTACTTTCAAGCATTATGTATTGCTTTGTACATATCTTGTGAGGGACATCACTTTGAAATGTTAAAACTTTTCTAACTTACATTTATTTTATTTTAGGATGCTGAATTGCTGCATACACCAGAAAACCCTGTGGTGAGACTGCTTTAACATTTTTTTCATAATTATGTAATTTTGATGTTGTACTGGTTATTTCATTGACAAATGGAAGATGTCTTCTTCTTCACATCTCTGACCTAGTACTCTTAATGCAAGCTAGAATGAATAAGAAAATACTTTTTAGAAGTTCACTTTTCTGGATATTTCATGGCAGAAGTGTTTATATTTTGGCATCACAATTACTATTTTGCTATTGTATGTGTATCACAACCCACCAATAGATCCAGAGTTGCACATATTCCATTTAATTAAGAAATAGCACTGAGAGTAAGGATTCATACACGTCCCAGATGAGCAGCAGTGCTTTTGGGGATGGTGGTATTTGGAGTGGAAGTGCCTCCAGCTGCCATGAGCCCCAGCACAGCTGAGCTGCCCCCTTGCCTCCCACTGCAGCCAAATGACACGAGTGGCACTGCAAGGCCATGTCACTGAGTGCCTCCCCTCGTGTGAAGTCACACTGCTCTCTCTGAGACTCTTTGTGCAGGGATTGTGCTACCAACGGCAAGACAAAACTGCACCTGCAAATATTCTCTTCAGATTATAACTAGTTAAAAATACAAGAGCAGCTCCCTGTGAGTCCCTTTTTAATACAGATACATATTTATACATTATTTAGTGCTGATATTTTGCATCTTCCGTGGTTAAAATCTTCTTATATACAGTGAGTCACCAAGTCTGAGCACTCTCAAAAGTGGTAGGATGCAGGATGTACCGTGAATTTAAATGCTAATCATAGTAAAATCATGTCTTAAAAACTCAGAGGGTAAATGCATGCTACTTTGGTAATCCCTCAACATGCAACTGAGGTCTAGAGCAACCTGTTGCTACCTAATATTATACTTGTGTTACCAGCTGTCTTAAATTTTTGAGCCCTATTTTGTAGCACAAACAAATTTGATTGACATATAAAAGTGATCACAATGCATTACTACACTGTAAAAGCTGTAGGCATTCTTAAAAATTTATCAACTCAGGATTCTAAACTCCCTTACAAAGCAGCTAGAAGAATAATGGAAAAAAACTCACCTCATTTCACAGAGGTTTTGATTAGCCTCCTCCTAGGCTTTACAGCTGGGCACACGTTTAACTTGCCAAAAAATAGACAGAAGTGTGACCAAACCAGATGCATTCCTCTGAATTGCTAGAAATAACTGCAGTGCACAAACTCATTGCTGGGCTTTTTCCACTAAAACTCTTTCTAACTTGTGGTGTCAAAGTGAAAAGGATGAGATTATCAGCTGTCATTTTAATCCAGCATTTACTGCTGCCTCTGAAACGAAGCAAATACAACTAGTGACTAATTGCTAAATGAGGTTGTTGGGGTTTTTTCTTTAAAAAAGTCATGCTCACCTCAGGAAGGAAAACAACAGCTCACTTGCAGCTTAGGGCTTTGCTGTCTAATTTTGAGAGGTCCTAAGTGCCGCCTCTGAATACTAAAGAAGACAGAGAATTCACAAATTTAGAAGGTATTAAGTTGATGCAGGTTCAGCTTCAGATGAAAAACATGTAAAAAAACATCAGTGTGCTGATAGTAATTATCACCAGCAACCAAATCACTAAACCATTCATCCTACAGGGATGTAGGTATATGTAAATGTATGTAAATAGTGTATCACAGTGTGCCAAAGTGGCACTCTGTGATTAGCTGCCATCACAGCCTAGTGAAACTCAATTTAATAAAAAGTCGCTCACATAACTACATTTCAAATATCAAAATATTTGAAATTGTTTTTATTATAACCTGCTCATGCCAGATTTGCATTTGGTCTTGAATATTCAATTATAACTTTTCGAATTAGGTGGTTTATCCCTATCTATTTTGGCTTCCTTGAGGTTCCTTTGTGTGACTGTTCGCCCCAGTTCAATCCCAGACAATTTCCTTGTACCCTCAACAACGAGGTGTCCTTTCCTTTGAATAAAGAGAGGTTAGAGGACATCAACTCAAGAGAAAACAGGCTGAGACTGAAAAAGCAGTGTTAAGGCTGAGGTGATTCCAGCCTGGAGGACAAATAAGCTCTTCTGCTGGTGACTGGCACTGCAGCTGAAGTGTCACTGAGTGACACCGCGCTGACGTGCCCCGGGTCTGTATCTCACCCCACTGATCACTAATTCCGGAAGCGAGGGCTCTACAGGCTCATCTGTAAAGCTGGTTTGAGTCAGATGCAGAGTACTGCTGCCAACTCCCTCTGATACAAATATTTGACATGTTTCTAGCCCCCCTCAGACATTTCCAGTGGTCTGTGCTCCTTCATGCCTCATCCCCAAAGGGCTCAGCCTGTGACAACACACCAGGCCCCACCATCCTTGCATGCCCTGATCGTTGGCTGCCTCAGCTGTAAGTGACAGCTCAGCAAAACAGAAAAGGCAGCACAAATGAGAAATGCTGGTTTCTCAGCTCAGCACCCATGAGACCCAAAATGTTTTCAGTTTCAGCTGGAAAATCGATCTCTTTAAAAGACGAGTAGTGTTTTTTTCCAGTAAGCAAGGCTGGTTACGGTAAGGATGCTTGAAACGAACATAAACGTGTGGCTTTTAAGGAAAATAAAATGTTTGATCTGACCAACACAGAATGTTGCTAGCAAAATTTGCTATAAGCAACATCCATGAAGGCTGCCTTGTCCTTGCCCAAGCAGCAAACTGCAGTGACATCTCATAAGGCAGATGAGACTCAGCTTGGGTAGCAGTTGGTATGCAAACAAGGATGATAGCTTTGGAGCCTTTCTAATACGTGTGATCAGCAGTTTCCTTCTTTAGAAAACAGAAAGCAACTTAAATTGGCTTCAGTAAACATTGCTTTTCTTCCTCCATTGACTGTTAGGCTAGTTTTGGAGAGAGTTTATCATTTCTGATGCTATCATACAACACTTTAATAGTATTTGAAAATGCAGTTCTACATCAATTCTAATTATTAACTAGGCATTATTAGAAGGGGCATGAAAATTAGGAAGAAAAAAGTATATTCCCACATGTAGCACTGAGAGATATTTGTAATTTTTTTAAAAATAAAATGCTCTTGCTTTAGTAGGTGAAAACCTACTACACATAACTGATCTACTCTTCAGGATTGTTTTCTTCCAAATGCTGTCATGATTAATAGCCAAGTGGACATTTATTTTGTTAGGAAATACTTAAGTAATTATGCAAGAACAGCCAAAGTAAAGCCTCAATATCACTTGTGTATCAAAATCTAACTCAAAAATAAGAAGGTACAGTTGAATATTCTCAGTTAATATCCTGGATACCTTCTTCTGCACGTGGACCACAATCTAACATGTGCAGGAAAAAGTGCTACAACGTTGTCTTTATACCAGTTCCTTCTTCTCCTGCCCTAGGAGGGATGCCTGTACACAGCTGTGACCTGCTTCAAGAAGGGCATCCAGAAATTACAACCAGTGAGCAGCCAAAAGACTGCGGAGTTCACCAAAGCCGTTAGAACTGTGAGCAAATTGACCTACAGAGACTCTGGAGAGGTAGGATTTCCTCACAGTGCTCATAATTTCATCTTTGCTCTTTGTTTTCTATAGCAGTTCCCCCCTGTAATGGGAGAATTGTAGAAAGCAAATCTGTTAGAAAAAGCAATCTTCTTTTCATTACTTTGGAAATGAAAAAGTCCAGTTTTTGCACTTTTGGGAGAAGCATTCCCTGTGACCATAAAAAGTTGCATACATGTACTTGGCACCCACACAATGTGCTGGCAGAAGGACACTGCAAAAAATGTGAATGAAAGGTGTCATTACTAAACTCCTTCCCTTTTGAAAGAGCTTGTGACAAAGCTTTTCCAGCTAGAAAAGGCATTGATTACAACCCCCTTGATTTTTCAGTGAGAAAGCTTGAGGTTTGATTTAGGATTGTGATGTGCTGTTTAGAAATGCCATGATTCTCTTTACCATCCAGCAGTGTGAGTCTGCATGTGAATCTTATGAGAAGAAAACTCCCAAAGAATTTTTGAAGGGCTTTGCAAATCTAATGCAAATGGTAAGCAGAGTTCATTCTTCCTGGGTGCTTTTTGACATTTTGCAAACCATTACAGATATTTTTATTTTACAACCTTACTAACAATGTATTGTTTTTACAGCTATTCAAGAACTAATCTTGGACACACCAGTGCTGAAGGCTACTGAAAATCTATTTTTTAAAGCAGACACTATGTTATATTTAAGATGTGAAAAATGTAAATACTTTCCAGTGCTATTATGATGTGTTCTCTGTGTGTGGTAAGTGAAAGCTTCTCCCAAAATATTAAGGAGTCTTATTTGGATGGGTATTTGTAAGATGGATGCTATTTTGCAAGTGATTCTAGCCCCACCTTACAGGGCAAATTAAATTCTAATTGCACAAAAATAGGCTCTTGTAAGGGACTTAACTGTCCCCCTTCTGCTAAACTAGAAATACATGAGATGGTTACTTTTGTATTTTTGCTTTGGTCTTAACTTAATTCCATGCAGAGATTTCTGCACATTTTAAAAGAAAATTAACAGGAAAAATTAACAGGGGCTTTGAAGCCTCAAAGGAATCTGCTTGGGCTGACTTCCTTATTTACAATACCACACACAGAGCTTTATTTATAAGTTCTTAGACTGGATCTTAGCTAACTACGGAAAAATATCCTGCATTTAACTGGCTTCTCAATACTGGAAAAAACATTTACAAATCATACTGTATGGCTGTGATTAGCATCTTAAAGCTGATGGCACATTTGCCATGGGATTCAGTAGGGAGAGAGGTAACCCACATGCTCTAAGTGGAGATACAGGATTCTGAGGGGAAATCCTGTTTCAGAAAAAGGAATTTCATCTACACTGCCCCAGCTTAACATGATAGACACAGCAGAGGCATGATAGGCTGATACATCCAGCCACTGCAAAATGTCCAATAAATACAGTAATTATGATTAGTCAGAGTGAAACAGCTCTAATGCATACTGCTCTTTCTCAGAGGACAGCATCTACCCTCATTTTCATGTACCATTAACACTATTCATTCTCTCTCCTCCTGATTAATTTTTACAGTTTTTTATTTGCCTTTTTTTTCCTTTAAAAATCTGTCAAGTTTTTTGTTGTGTGGAAACCTTCCTGTACAGCTCCTGAGTCCTGAACATTTCTGTGGAACTATGGCCAGAGATACCACTGAAAATTTTTTAAATGAAAGTGACTACCATAGCACTTAAAACTAGTTTTGACTGCTTAATTATATACCACCATATTCTGCTTGCAAGGATTCTGAACCTCTGGGTTCTTCCATCTGAGCAGTAACTGCTAATTTACCCCAAACAGACCTTAGCCCCACATGAGGAAACTCATCTTGGAAAAGACCATAAAGCCTTCCACTAAAAATTAACCTTTCATCTAATTTTCTCTCTACTTAGTAGAAATGTGGTAGAGAGAGGAAACTGGAAAACTACATCTAGTTTTAGGATGGAAAATGACAAGCTTAGATACCTCCAAAAATAATGAGGTAGTATTAAAAATATTTCCATTCCTACCAATGGAAAGTCGTTGGCCTAAAGGAAAGCTAATACAAAAAGTTCTGAAAGGTGAACCTCCTCAAAAATGTACATCAGAAGGAGGAAGGAAGATCCTCAGGGCACAACAAACCAAGTGAACTCTCCTTGTTTCTGGTGATGATCACTTCGATTTAGAACATCTTTTTCTTCTCCTGTTCTTTTTCTGTTTCAAAACCTGCTTTTCCTCTGTGTAATGTTCTTTCTCATATCTCAATGTTTCCACACTCCTGCATCAGGATTAACATTCTAAAAAAGAACTACCATTCATATGTAAGTAACCAAAGTACTGAGTTTAAATGATGTTCTTTCTACACCTTCTATCCCCGTTTCTCTGACTCACCTACCCATGAAGTTCCTTCATCACCAATCAGTGAGCACTGTGCAAAGCTGCTGCTGCAACTACAACAGATTTTAAAGTTCAGATAAAATTCCATTCCAGATTTAGATAAAAGTTGCAGCGGACCTGCTGATGTTTTTACATTTGTATTTTTATGGAGGGGTTTTTATTGAATGCCTTTACCATTAATTAAGTGCATTTTTATGTGAGTTCTAGAAGGACAATAAACCAGCACTTCTCATGCAGCTCCATGGAATATTTGCATGTGCAGGGTTTTGGAGAAAGAGCTTTATTTTTGTACAAAGAATACAGTATGTGTTTCTTTATCTGTAAATGTCTTTTCCAGTGACTTGCTGAGTGCATTGAAATCACTGTTCTAAAAAGTCTGTTAAAATCCTTGTTGTGCAGACAAAATGGGATTAGCATGTCCTGACAAACACAATATTACATATTCATTAGCAATCATTACAAAGCATTGAGAAGCAACTTTTGTACCTGGGATGGACATTTTATGAATGAAAAGCAATTCCCTACAGGAATGTCATAAGCTAACTAGGTACTCCTGCCTACACTGCAGCAATGCCTGGGTTTTGTCCAAGAAGCAGCATGTAATGCAGTAAGTAATGCACCTATTTCTGTTTAATGACTTGCTTCACTGTTTTTAACTATGGATTTTATCACACCAAAAATAGTGCTAAAGCTTATTTTTTCTTGTTTCAAACACAATATACTTGTTTATTAATTGAAGCTATTTCTTGTACCTGCAGAACTTAATTTAAAATGCTCACTTGTAGTAATCAAAAAACTAGTGAGAAACTGCAACAAATGTAACTTTAGAGGGTTAATGGCTCTGAGATCTTGCTGAAAACTGAAATTACTGGACAAGTTAGTCCAGCTACGTATGAAGAATATTAATCACAAAATTAGCACAGCTGATTTTGGCCAACACCACACTTCTGGGCAGTGTCAGCACAATCACTGTGGGCAGCTCTGTGCACTTCAAATATGCTTTGATTTACAAGATGTGTGGCCTTGTGTTCAGTGTTTGATTTGTCAGAGTGATCAAGGACTGAGTGTATTATTCAGGGTGTGCTATTTGAAGAACAAGATGAAGAACAGGAAATCCGTGCAGGACAAACCAGTGTTCAAGAAGACATCATCTCCTTCTGCAACAGCGCTCTCAGAAGGAAAAATGAGGATGCCCCAGGAGGAACTTGTGACCTTAGGAAGGACCAGACACCACAAATCTAAATGTGTACACCCTCTTGACTTATTTCCTTTCATGAGATGAACTCTCTTTATACTAAGTGCACTCTGCAGAAACAATGTGTGTTTCATTAACAGAGTACATCAAGTAAGCCATAAAAGCTCATTACCTCCCAGGGAGGCTTTACAATATATTTATGATTTTGATCATAAGTGCCCTTTGTAGGCACTTCGAGATGTGTTTTAGCATGGTATATAAAATTTTGTATAATATTTACTTTTCCTGAGAGGATTCTTTATTTTTATACCAATTCATGAATCTAATTTAATTATTTATTGCATTTCTGTAAAGGGAATGTTCGCACTAAGGACTGTGTGGTCTGATTAATTTATATGCCTGTGATATTAAACAATTTTAGCTAATACCATTTTCTCTTGTTCTTTTCTTCAAAAACATATTTTTGTAGTTATCTGTGTGAGAATATTCCCTGTGGGTTTTCCAGCCACCTGCTTCACAGACAGGTTTGCAGGGGGGTAAATTGTTCCTGAGTATTTCTGCATCTCACCAAGTAAGATGAGTCAGACTTGACTAACAGTTAATCCTGGATGAATCCCAGCATATGTGATCCCTGCTGTTTTCTTGTGTGCAAAGACAGGAAGGATCCCTCCATCCAGGGGGAAAACCCACAGGGAGTAATTCCCACTACAAACAGCTAGCTACAAAACTTCCCTACAGTGCTCTCTGCTTTGCACTTGTGCCAATGACCAATGTTATAACAGAAGAAAAGGTGAAAGAGAATGTTTCCTACTCAAACATCTTTGTCCAAGCTGCTGATCTCCATTGCTGTGCTGCCACCTTTTGATGGCACTTTGGAAACTGAAAGCAGCTCCGGACACAAAACAAGCAAGCTGAGTATCACTGCCAAGACAGTGAGCTTTGACACACACCACAGACAAAACAATTAAGTTCTCTACTTCCCATTTAGTTTTCCCTTTTCCTCTTCACACAGCTGAAGATCTAATAGTGTTACTGTTGTAACATCATGAAGACCATGTCTAAAAACACCCCTAACCACACCAGTTAGGCTCTTCAGCAGCTCCTTTCCCTTTGCAAGAGGATGTACAAATGGATATTGTGTCCATGTGTCCCTTCATTAAGTGTCCAACAACCTATCGGGAGTTCTCCTGCTCTTTTTTAGACTCTTTGCAAACAATCCTCTTAACCTTCTTCCATTTTTTAAAGGTGACTTTATTATTAAACTTCACTGCCCACCCCTGGTTCTCCATCTTTCTCCCATTCTAATTCCCAACGCTTGTTCTCCCAAGCGTTGAAAGTTCACTTTCTTCCTCCTGTTACAGTTCCCCCAGCTTCCTTTCTGTTATCAGGGAATTTTCAGACACTCAGATGGCACAAGATCATCAGCCACACAATTCCGTTAAAATGGGAAAAGAGTTGAACATAATGCTAGTGGACCATCTGAAATTTAATTCCTTACCATCCACAGGAGAACATCCTGACAACAAAGAAGCCAGAAGGATGTTCACTTCTAAGCCAAAGAAGTGAGGGAAGCACTCACAAACCAGCTGCAGCAGGAGATAGAGTAGGTTTCATATCACGCTTATCACAACAGATCAGACAAACACTACGACAGAGCAGCTCTCTCCACCATCCCTTAAATCCTTAAAAAAATGTAGAGACAATGAATGACAAAAGGGTCAAGGCCAGAGCCAGTTGATATGAGGACAGGATCTGCAGGGGGCGAAATACAGAAAAGTGTTTGAGGTCAGCACCCCAAATCCAGCATTTCATCAAACCGAGAAGCAACTCCAAGTTCATCACTGCCTCTATGAATGGCAAGGAAACGCACCAGTGTAGAGAGCAGATCGCTGCACGAGAGGGCAGCAGGCAGCTGAGAAAGGAAAGGAGATCCTCACTCTCCTCCTTCTCCTTCTGACCCTGCCCAGCTCATAAGAAATTAATCTACAAACCCTCCAATGTGGGGAAATACAGTTCAAAAAGGGGACTTAATTAGAAATGCTCCCATTTCGGTGCTCTCTTTCACAGATGCCACTTACTTAATAATTTTTACTTCTTCCTATACTCTCTTCTTCCCAAACAATTTACTACTCATTCATTTTACTCCTCCCTTCTACCCTCTATCTCTCCTTTAGGGAAACCACTTTAGTTATGCCTGACAATTACAACTCTTGCATTAACACCAGACAGGACAAAGCACTGGCAAATCTTGCCACCTTATCTCAGAGGTACCATTAGGAGAAGCATCACCTGAAAACAAAGAATAAGCAAAAAATAATTTACAGGATCTGTGCTATTCCTGGGAGGTTTTCACTTCCCTTCAGCATGGAGCACTTGGCCCATTTCTAAATTGCTAACCCAACACCTGCAGATGAACAACAGTTCCAAGCATTCCTTAGTGACTTACTGCCTCTCCCCACTTAGGTGCCCCACATCCTGTAAGCCAGCTGCTAAACTCTACTGCCCCCTATTTTACTTTAATCAATTATTTCCATTTCCTGTTTTACACTCTGCAAAGAGCTGAACAAACAGCAAGTAACTTGTGGAATGCAGCAATGCAGCTGGAGGTGGTGGGAAAGGTGTAGTATAAATTCCCAAACACCTGAGCTGACATTAATAATTTTTTTATGGCACTGAAGAACAAAATACTGGGAGCCTACTGCCTCAAGCTCCTTTTCCAGCTGTTGCACTGGGCAGAGGTGGCTTAAACATTCCCACTTCTTCCCCCTACCAGTACCCAACAGCGCATTATTTGGGGGGAGAGGGTGAGGCAGAAAATTATATTTGTTCTGGGTCAGTTCTCTGACCCAGACTCTCTGCCTTTTAAAACATGCCCTCATGAAGTATAAATATTCTGCATCAGAAGACTTCCCTTTAAAAGATGTTGTACAAGGCAAACTCAGAAGCAGACTGGGTTGGGAATTTTTCAGTGCAATTTCTTCCACTGGAGGATAACAATTTGTTGAAACTGAAACTACAACTTTCACTGTACAAGTCTGACAAAACTTTAAGCAAAAACCATTTCTCAGGTCCATGATGGAATTTCTGTTAAAAACAAAAGCATGTAAACAAGAGCAGAGCAGAGTGCAGGTTTTTGGGATAGGAAGTGATTGCTGGAGTTGGGCTCCAAACCCTGCTCTGTTTTATTTGGCTCCTCCATTGGGACATACTCCACACTAAGGTGCCAGAGGAGGTGCCTACTCCATAGGCTACTGATGGCTGTGGATCAGTCTCACTCTTTCTTGAGTGCTTTTTTATTAAAACAGCTGGCAGTTCTCAACATCATTTCAGAGCGACACAGAGAGGAATAAAGGTCAAAATTGTAAAAGTGACACTTCTGTGAGATGGGGAAATATTTTCTAGCTAGTTCTATGTGGTTCTCATATGATTTGTCTCAGTGTTTGAGACAATTCTCCAGCAAATTTCCCAGTCTGACACATATGCTTTTTTTAGGCTTTAAGAACAACTCAGTGGGCAGCAGAGCAATAAAGGTCAGATGAAGAGCAGCAGAGGTACACAGCAAACAGTAAATCCCTCTGTGGAATGAAAGAAACCGTAGGTTGAAGTCACTGGGAGAACAAAGATGGATAGTAATCTCATTTAAAACTTCTCCCTCTGTGAAAGTTTCTGTATGAGTACTGATCCATCAATAACTTATTTCACAATCAACAGCACCCAGGGTGCTTTCCCAGACCCCACAGATCTCCTTATTTTCCATCAAGACAAAGCATCAACACTATGAATTCACTCCAGTGAAACTGCTCTGTACCAACAGATACCAGCAATCACATGGCTTTGGATAATTCATGCTCAGTTTTTCAGGTAAAGAACAATGATTCACATCTTAAAAGAGAAGACAAACATATTTTAAACTCTCTAAGACAGATACATAGCCCCATGCATTTGCAAAATACTATTTTCTAATTGTCATCATAAATATTAATAAAATTCCAGTTCTTTCTGTTGCTCTGTTTGAATGTTGCTTATATATAAAAAACTATTCTGACAACTTCCAGCTGTTAATGGTGACCAACTAAAAACTGGCCATGTTGATGGGTTCTAGCACATAACCATAACAGGAGTCTGAGAGTGACTAGATCTCAGACTTTTGATATCAAAAATCATACTAGAAGTGGCCCATTTTTTATTATTATTTACAGAGATTTGATGTGGTTCAGCTGCTTTGCAACGTAAAATGGAACCAGCTTCCCAGTTACTCTATACTTCTGTTATTTTGCAGTGCACGGTTTCAATTCCTAGCTTATCCTGCAAGATTGAAATGCTGACAACAGGTCCTCTGCAGTGAAAGCAGAGGGATGTGACCTCAAAGAGAACACAGACTACACCCTGTACCTGACACACGGCCACAGGCAGCGGCCAGAGGAGGAGGCACCAGCAGATGGGGCCTCACGACAGGTCCTGTGTCACCTCCTGGCGTTTCCTGAGAACCACGCCCAGCCCAGCCCCAGCAGAAATGGCTTCCTCTGCACAGCTCTCTGCAGGCTGCTCACAGCACTCGGTGCCCCTGAAAGTCAGGAGCAGATCATTTCAGTTTTCATCATTATCCATTTCCAAAGTATCAATTCACCTAATTTAAAAAATACTTTCATTTTTAAAAAAACATTAATCACAGGAAAAGCTTAAAAACAGCAAAGCTATTTTACAAGAAATCCTTCAGAGAATATGACTAATGCACCTGTACTTTTAAAATATAATAAAACATTGAGTCAAGACCAACTCATACTCTTACTCTGGTTTTTTTTGTTGTTGATGTTTTGTCCTTACAACCTTCCAATCATTTTCTGAATGGAAAAAGACATCAACTTAGTTTCTGAACACAAGTAAAAGTCCTTTCACTTCTACTTAGAATTCAGGATTCTCACAAATGCTGCAGTGCAAGAGGCCCCACACAATCCTTTTATCTACAGTAGCAAGAAATGCTTTTCACTTTCAGGGCACTGCATAGTAGGTCTGGAGTTTTCCCAAGTACAATCTTCAACTTGCTGTTCATTGGTTTGGTTTTTTCCCATCTCTGCTTCCACTGATTTGCAGAGAAGGTCCAGGCACACACAGATTTAAAATGAATACCTGGATCTTTGTGTCCAAATTCTACACGTGGAAAACAGGAAAACTACTACTAATTGTCCAATTAACACTGATAGCTAGGAGTTGGGTATTATTACAGAACATAAAGAACAGGAAACTCCATATACAGCACAAACTTCAAATAACGTTAGTACTGGAGTTGTCATAGAGTGAACACAACTCCTTTTTTAACATTGGCTAAGCTACAGGACTGGTTGATATTCCTCCTATCAGCTGTTTGGCAAACACACCAAAAAATTTATTATTATTTCTTTTCACTTACATAATTTCCAGTTTAAATATTAAATTAGGTGGCTTAAATAATTTTAAGCTTTCCATAAATAAACTAATAATCCTCGGGGATAAAATGAGTGAGAAAATGAACACATGTACATCTGTACAGTTATTAATGATGCTTCTGCAAATATTTGTGCTTCCTGTTTAACACCAGAAATTTCTCTCCCACAGATCTTGGTTTCTTCATTCTGTTTTTTCCTTGGGCATTTAAGTGGAACCTTTTGACATTTTTGTTTAGCCACACATAGCTATGAGTTCTGGAGGCAGTAATGATACTGCTCTATGAGACAGATCATAAAATACACAACGTCTCAGAAATTATTCCCCCAGCTTTTTATAGATAAAGATTTTAGATTTTCGTAGATACCAGACAAAGAACTACATCTAAAATTTTACATGGATATAGAAACCAGCATTAGGGAAAAATCATTCAGCCACATGGCAATGCAGGAGTTAACTGGAATAAAGTAATAAAATTACTTTTGGAATGGAGAAATGCTCTGGGGATGAATATGTTTTTTCAGAACTATATGTCAACCTTCCTACTATTATTAAGCCAAAGTGCATTATTTTATCACCAACTCCATTGGGGGGGAAAAAATGAGCCAAAATCAGGACACAGATGTGTAAGGTAAGTGTTCCAAAGCTCTACATCAAAATGAAGAAATTCATCAATGCAAATCAGTTCTTGGTTTCTGTGAGATCAGGATTAACAGTGGATTATTCAGACAGAGGCACCAAGTTCCTGCAAAATGCAGCAGTGAAATTTCACTCTCATTTACTCATGAAGATTAAAGCAGAGTCAGCACCTTCCCCAGGAACTGGGGAGGCAGTGTCATAGCCACAGTGACAACATGGGAACCACAGCCCTGCTGAAGGTCACACTTTACCACTCTAGGTAATCCTACAAAACCCCAGCAGGACTGGGCAGAAAGGAAGAAATTAATATACAGCCATCTAGGAGAACAGGAAGAATTAAGACTCTATAACCCAGCTAAAAAACCAGGAGAGGGAAAACCCTGAATTACCACAAGCAAGGATCTATTACATAGCATAGGGGGAAACCCCTATGTTCTACCTATGAATCACATTTGTTAATAATGAAATTATAACCCAAACCACAAGAGGTATTCTGTATCCTAACTTTTTTTTTCTGTTAAAAAGTTAGGAAATGGGGTCAGAATTGCTATGATTTCTCATGGTGTAAGAAAAACCTGTCTCAATCACACAGGCTTTGCACATTAAGATTGTGAGATACTGGGAGATCAGTTTTGGAAGACATTTGCAATAATAACTATTTGAAATAAGGCAAAATTTTAGATAGATGTTAAGGAACATGGAATCACAGAATGTTTTGGGTTGGAAGGCACCTTAAAGATCATCTAGTTTTAACCCTCTTGCCAGGGGCAGGGACACCTTCCACCAGACCAGGTTGCTCAAAGGATAACAAATGTTGGAAAAAAACCAAACAAAAACCCAAAAAAACCTTCCCTTGTACTAGAGCTACCTTCATCACACACTACCCATATGCATATCCACTTCCTACAGAGCCTCCTGAAATGACAGCCATTGAATAGTGTGAGATAAGCCATGATCTCTTATTTCACAGACAAATGCACTCAATTTTAAGTGCTGAAAGATTCAAGCTCAGAAACTCCAGCTGAAATCTGATCCAAATTTCTACTGTGTGCCATTTCTACATTTCCTCTACCCCCTGCTTTACCAGCTACAATTTCTCAGTAGACCTGGGCTCTTCCATGAATCTGACAACACAGCTCAAGGCCAGGTTTAAAGAGGGGAAAGGCAGGGAACACTTCCTAAATTTTTAAGCCTCGATCACTGTTTTTCAAGGAGTGACATTTTTGGTTTGGGAGTGAACACAAACAAACAATCAATCTACCACAAACTTGTATACTGATGTCACAACATGCCTCAGGAAATCTGCACATCTCTTAACTGCTCTGTTTTCAACAGCAGCTGAGCCCTTTTCCACATAAATCCAAATCACACATGGCCAGCAGCATAATTAGGTGATTGCAGTAGAATAAACCACAGTCATTTTCATACTTGGTTCCACAAGTGGTGATTTCTGTGGTTAAAAAGAGAACTTCTCACCAATCACACATTTGCTGGTCCTCACTCTACCTCCTGGAAGCCAGCCTTTCTCACGTGCTGTACTTCTGTTATGTCAAATCCAAAAGCTGCTTTTCTTAAAAACTCAAATCAAACAGGTACAAAATGACACATTCAGAGACTTCTTGGCTCCTGTTCACTGATATAAAACCCTTTGTATTACTAAAATTTTTAAAACGGGATCTGGACAGTGCGAGGGGACCAAATGCTTACTCTCTCAAGCATTTCATGATGGAATATATGACTGAAGTTGCTGTGATGCACTTGCCACCAATAAATCACTGTCAATCTTTCCTTCAGTGAGATACGGAAAAGTACAGAAATTTGAATAACGGTGGGAAGAACAATACCCCAGCAAATTTCTCCATTGCCTTTGCTTCCATTGCCAAATTTGTCGTGATCAAAGTCCAGACACCAAGTGAGAACCCAGCACTAAAATTTCAACCTTGCTTTCCACAGGAGGTTCTACTGACTTTCATATCTGGCTAGTGAAGCAGAAAATCATCCAATACATGCTGTAATTGTGTAATTTAAACATTGTACTCTGTGGTTTAATAGACTTCTCCTATTCTATTAAGATTGCAGAAACCAAGAAGGAGTATAAACTCTAATCAGATCACTGTGGTCCCTTATGAAACCTCTAACTACATGATCAAAGTTTCTATTTCCTGCACTTTTTAATACTACTGAGCAAAAGTAATGTTAATAGATGTGATGAGGTCACAGACCAAATGGTTTTATGGTATTTGGATACATCAGCCCACTTTTCTCAGAGTACATTCCATTGCTTCAGAAGAGCAAGTGTGAAAATCAGTCACACTCTATCTGCTACAGTGCTGTTCAGTCTTGCCTTGCTGTAAACAACCTCCAGAGCTGAAGAAATGTAAAAACATCTTTCCCAAACTCCAAGAAACTTTGATGTGCAAGACATAACACCTTAATCCTGCTGAACTCAATCTTCTAGGAATTATTATTACCCATTATTGCTCAGTGGTGTGTTCAATGTAACGTGACAGCAGCTTGCATCCTTCTGGATTTATACAGCAGATGGGATTTGGATTTCACTGGTCATGCCTGGGCATTATTATAACGTGAATGACAATAACAGTGCATGCATTTAGACAGAAAACATGTTCTAGCTCTGAAGTGTTTCACACCTCTTGCAATTCTGCCACCCAAGAAGCCTCCACTGGTTTGGAATTTGTTTCCTAACCGGCTGAGTACTGCAGAAACTTACTCTCCCCATTCCAACACAACCTTGGAAGAACTTGCTTCTACCAAGATCCATGGATTTTCTGGAGCTGTTCACAACGCTTTTTAGGCACCAAAGGTAAGAACCACTCACACCGTGATGTCTGATGGCTCCCCTGAGGCTGAGAGCTGGGCAGGAGCTCACACAGGTGCTATCCCAATCATCCAGGTCAGAGGTGAGGTAGAACACCCCAACTCCTCTGCAGCCCACAGAAGTGCATTTCCCTTTCTGAGAAATCCAAGCTGCAGGAGGGAGGGTGACGCACATACGGGGCTCGCTCGGCTACAGAGTCATGATGTGGCAGGGGCAGATGTGCAGCTCTAGGGGCAGGCACTTCTAAATCACCACAGGATTTGAATTATGAAATATGCTCGTACCATGCTGCATAAATTTCATTATGTCTCACACATATTGCTGAGACCTTGGGCAGGGTATAAATTTAGCTCTGATCCCTGAAGTGATGTTCTTGTGCCAAATCAACTGAACATAATTTTTCTATGCATGAAACACTTGTGTTGTTTCTGAATGAAATAGAGATACTGAATTGCTGTGCCTAATAGGAACAGATATAAACTCCTTAAAACTCTAATAAACTTAAAGCTCTAATTTGAGCTACCCAAAGTAACTGACAGACCTCAGTTTCTTTCCAGCCACAACAAAGCACTTTTTCCTATTAAACTGACCAGGATGCTCTGATTTTATTTCCTCTTTGCAGGACACCTCCATTTTGCTTTCCCTCACAGATTTGTGCCTCATCAGCAGTGCATTTGTATTGGTCTCTACAGTTCTGCACCTAAAGAGAAGTGTGAACCAGAAGGTGAAGCAGAGGTTAACACTTGTATTATTTTGTGGGTATACCAAGAACACTTCTAGCAGGTTTGGTGCACATTGCACTAAGAGGAAGTTGGTAACTAAAGTTTTGGCAACACTTCACTATGGAGACAGCCTCAAAAAGTCCATTTGGATGTAAAAGGAAAACATGAGTAAATAGGACTAATCATCCTTGTAAATGTATGCTGGACTTCCTGCAGATAGATTATTCCCAAACAAAAAGAAGCCGCTCAAGTTCGCCCAGAAATCTTGCACCAATTAAAGTATTTTCTCTGTAAACACAGCACACCATCTTAACGTGCATTACATCCAGCCCTAATCCTTACCCTTTATGGATCAACCTTCCCAGCTCTCCATTCAGCCATAACTCTCACAGTAATTAATCTTCTCATCAGACTCGCAATCACATCAAATTACACCAGAAAACAAAAACACCAACTCCAAAGTTGATAACCTTTGTAAAATTACTTCCTGAAGAGTAGACTATAGTGACAGGAAACACCAAGGGCTCCCCATACCTTAACTAAACCCATACCTATTCAACAACAACAGGCAAGATTTTTAGAAGGATGAAACTCATGTATCACCCAGTTCCTAAGGAGAGATTAAAGTTACCTTCCCCATGGACAGGCTCATTTAGAACTAGAACATTTTTTATTTTTAAAGTATTCCCTCTTAATGTTGGTCCTTTCAATGGAAGATTACATCAAACATTGGTTTTGTGAAGAGATTCCCAATTGTAACTATTTCCAGATCATTTTAGTCAAGCCTCCAAAACCAAAAGTCTTTCTTAAAAAAAAAAATCCCCACCGTCATTCTTGCAGGAAAAATTCACTCCAACAATTACTCACTTTGGGGTTGGGTTTTTTTGGCACTTTCTCCTGAAACAGTGCCCCTGATCAGGAACAACATTCAACTAGTTAAATCTATTATTCACTCCTACATTTAAATACTAATACATTAGGGAATCCACTGTATTTATCTGGAAACTGTTCTACTTGTAGCATCTATCAAAAAGATGAGAAAGACAGAGAAAAGCTGAAGTGCTAAATGTCTCCTTTTGATGGCTTAAAATCAAAAGAAAAACAACTGTCACTCAATCCTTTATTCAAATCTTCAACGTTTCCATGAGTCTCCTGAATGAGCAGAATAAGAATATTAAAGGTCTGTTTTTGACAGGTTATTGCTTAAAATTATGAGATCTGCAAGCAGAAGTCAACCTGTTCCCCCCAAAATTCCCTGAAACACAGCTAGAAAGTGTTAAATCAACAGACCATGATCAAAATTTGCTTATCACTTGGATCAGACAAATCAACTCTGCTGTGGTTCCTGTGACTCTACTGACAGTAATCCTGTACTATAATAGGAGTCTGAAAAAAACCTGCACATGAACTAAAGTACCAGCCAAGACATTCACTTCAGCTGAATACTACTTTGTTCTGGGGATAGAGAAAGGAGGCAAGCACCTTGATCAACAAGATATCAAATGCCTCAATGAAACCCCAACCTGTCCCCAGAATTCACCAGTCAGCAGGTTTGCAAGGGCAGAAAATGAAAAAAGAAAAAAGAAAAAAAACAACCCAAAACAAAAAAAGAAAGATGCAAGTTGTCAGACTAGAAAGAGAAATAAGTCTAAACTGAGAGGAGTCAGATCCTGTGTAAAAACTTTTCCAGACTTTGAAGTTGTACAGATTAGGGGTTTAGTCAGTGCGTGCCATTTACTTTTAGTCACTTTCTAAAAGAGAAAATCAGCTCTTATTCTTTAAGTTAAGCACAAGTACTACCAAAAGTATAAACAATCCACTAAAACAAGAATCTTCTCCCTTTCCAAATCCCTGACCCACAAATACTGTTTCCCTTTAAAATATGTGGTTTACTGCTAATTAATCTTCCTTGAAAATTTAGGCAAGGCTTTTAAAGTGTTCCTTAAAGCTTTTCAGGCAGGGTGCATTTTCTTATATCATTGTTTTAGCATAAAAATATTAAATTTGGAGATAAAATGAGCTATAAACCAACTAACCTTTCACAGTAGTGCATTAAAAACAAATAAAAAACCCCACTTTATGACATGGTCACTGCTATCTGGCCCCAAAGGTTTTTCAAGGCTGGACTTTTCCAGTTCAGCATTTGTAGCACTACTTTATCCTCTGTGATTCCAGGACAATTTAAAACAGTAACTTCATTCCCTTTTAAAATGCTATCAACTCTGGTCCAGTGAAGCTGGGAGGATTAAATCAATGAATCAAACCCCAAGTAATTCCCTGCACAATAAATACGAGCACAGACTGAGCATGACAACTGAAATCTGACCAGAACAGCAAAGTTGTGTGTTAACATGAACTCAGGGTTTGCTGTTTCTCAGCTCATCAATACATTCCAAGCCATCTCTTCCTCACCTGGTACATCCAATAAAAATGGTCAAAACAAGATCTGGTGTTTTCTCCTCTTGGACCACAAATCCTGCAGCACAATATTAAGCAGAAATGAATCACTCAAACTCCTGTGCACAATTTATTAAATGCTGCATATTAAGATTCCACCTTCCTGCCTGGATGTGCAAGCCTCTTTGGTCTTTGAAAAGAATGAACAGATAAAGAGCTGATTCCAATTAAATCTAGACTACAACTAGAGATACAGTTTAGTACACGATTTTGTACAGACTTGGCTGCAAACTTGCTGAAAAGTTCTGACAGAATGCTCAGCCTTTCTTTTTCTCTAAGTTCTCCAAGACCTGAAAAAGAAAACGGTAGGAAGCTGGAGAAAACTTGACAATCCAGTGCTCAGCAGCTCACCTCATTTCAAATTGGTTACTACCAAGTATAAATACAAGATACAAATATAAGCTGCCAGAAAAAGTTTGAAACTACACATATATTACATTATTGCAAGCTCCAGTAGCTACTAAAACTTGTTTATGACCACAAACATGAAATGTTTGTACCTATTTCAAAACCAAGAAATTAAGATGTTCTCTAGAGCTGGGATTGCACTGCTAATTAACACTGAGTTAATGATTAAGGAACAGGCACACCTAATAAAATGAATTATAGTAATGGCTGTGTTTAATCCAAGCCAAAGTGTATTATAACCAATTTCCAGTGGATCCACATCCCCTTCTAACTGCAGCATCAAAACATATAATGTGATTTCCATAATGCAATGGTGGGTGAAATAGTTACCCACCCAGTCCTGCACATCCTAAGTGCTACAAAACTTCGAACGACAGCAGTGTGCAAACCAGAACTTATTCCACACAGCTTCAGCAGCTGAATTCACTGAGCAGAACCATGTTTCACATATTGTCAGAACCTGCTGGGCAGCAGGGGGAGTATTTGGCTCAGAACCACACTCAAAATGAAGGAAACTGTGAATTTTCAACCCTTCACATCCCAAAGAAATTAGCCAACAGACATATGAAGCAGAAAAGGAAAACAATTTAGCAACACTACCTATGCCAGAGTTCAGTGTCAAATGACTGCCTCCTGTCAACTTCAGTGCTGTGATACACACCACAAGATGTAGTGGGTTAGGTATCAGCAATAAAATCTGTAATCATTTTACAGTGGTGCATTTTCATTCTAAGCTGCAGAAAAGTGAAAGTCGCACAAAATGAAAAGAGTAGCGTTAAGATAAACAGCAATAGAAGGGATAGTTTATCATCCCCAAACAAGGAATTTGGCTGGATTTTTTGTAAATGTTTCAAATTTGATGCTATAAGGACTGAATTAGGCACCTAAGCTTACACTGCCTTTGCGAAAGATGACAAGTAAAAAAACACCTTCAGACAGGAAGCCAACTTTCTTCCTGTTGTTTAATCAACAATTACTAAAATTAGAAGGCTTCTTTCTTCTTCACTAAAGTAATGATTAAATGATACACCTTTAGGACAACATTTTGTATGGCAGGAATTTATTCTGTGGCCTATTCTATGGGGGAGTAGGAGAGCGCAGGGAAAAAGTGTTTCATGCAGGAAGCACAAGAGACTGCCAAAAGTGAGTGTGGGCTTCTCTTACAGGAGTGAATGTAGGTAAAATCCCTCCTGCTTGATAAAAATTCCCAAGTGTCATCAGGGGAGGAAAAAAAAAAGTATTTATTCCTACCATACAGGTAGAACATACGAAAAAATGTGTAATAAAGCTCTTCTTCGTGACGCCCCCATCTTTTTCCCCCCCAGAAAGAAGAGTATAAATACACTAAACAGCTTAATGACAACTTATCAGCTCTCAGCATCCATCCCAACTCTAATATTGACATCCAGATAACACAGACATGATGTGCAAAGTCCTTATCTTTGGCTGTATGGCAGCAGTAATACTCATGACTGCAGCTTATGGAGCACCTCTCACGAAGATTAAACTATCACCCGCTGAAAAAGAGGCACGTCTGCAAGCTTCAATAATCGATTTAGCACTCCTGAAAGACATCGACAACGTAAGTGGTGATTTTCTTCCATCTGAAGATTCACTTGTATTTGTATTTTTCTGTGTAATTTTTTCAGAAAAAATTAACTTCCCTCCCCTCTTCTCTACAGCATTTTCTGGACTTTTACACACCAAATGACAAACAGGTCAGTTGGAATTTTCTGTTCGGTTTTATTTCAATTTAGGGAGTGCAATTTCTTATAGAAGCTTATGTTTTTGCTTTTTATTCTCAAACATTAAAAGGCTGACATGCAATATTATGTCATTGCCTCTGTGCAGTAAGTAACACAAAATTAATACTTTGCATTCATCCTGCTTATAACATGCTTAAATTTATAGGAAAAAAGTGGTTCATGAAAAATTTAAAGATGGTATAAGATTTGCAGGAGGCAATACTGTTAACTCTAACACAGGAACAATTCTGAGAATGAAACTGGACTTAGAAATAGATTAAAGCAGTATCCACATGAAATCACCCACATTTTATCTAAACTAGAGGCAGAGCCACTGGTTGGTTCTGTTTAAGGTGTTTTAAGTTTTCTGCATCCCATCAACGATGAAACTCAGTTGTGCTCTAGGTAATTCTCCTCATGAATACAACTTACCCAAGCCCTTCTGGATACATAAGTTGTACATGATGTTGTATGGCACTGAGTTAATACCTGAAACTTATTCCCACAAGAATACCATTATTGTGGTCACCTCTCTCTGCAACTCAGCACTTCAGCGTGCAGAGAGTATTCCAAATACAGCTCTATTGCAGACAGGCTGATGATTTGTACTGCCTTTCATTCAGCATGCAAACAGTTTATTCACATGCAAAGTGAATAAACAAAAGCATGAATTATTTAGTACTGGGAAGCAGTTAAAAGCTTAACACAATTTATCTGTTAGCTGCTTTGAACTTCTGGTAAGATTCTAATTCAGAAGACTTCTTACTTAACAACACTTTTGTTTCAGTACAGATTTCAAGTCAGATTCTGCAACCACTTCCTTATCTGTGTCCCTTTTCTCATGTGCTGGCAGCATTAAGACCTGACTATCTCAGAGCTCCAGGTCTTAAATGCAAATGTTTTGGGCTGATCAGTAACACATTGCCAGTGAGTGCCTGAAATAGCTTACAAAATTGGTGTGTAAAGTTATTTACTTGGTTCAAAAGCCAGCTCTGATGCAGATATTAGATAGAGCAACCAAAGTGCATAAACTGAAGGTGCCTCTAGGAGAGGCCACCTGTTTGCTAACCTATGATTTTCAGATGGCAACCAGGAGTAAGGCTAACTTCCAGAATAAATATTGCAGCTTTCTGTCCCCAAGAGATACTGCAACACTTCAAGTGGCTTGCAAAGGTTACTCACTTTTCAAAAGCTACAGAATTAAGGCCACATGTAACATCTCTCAATACAACTTTGAGGGCAACAAACAAACTCTAATACACTGCAGAAAACAAACAGCTCAGTTCCTGAGATGAGGGGAAAAAAACCCAGGAAATTGAGATTTTGAAAACTGGAACAAGGAAAACAAGTCACACATCTAACAATTTTGCTGACTGTCCTAGGAGTGCAACCACACAACTCTAGTATGTTTCCTGAAAGAACTGAACGTCTTGAAACAAGATGTGGAAGAGCAGGACAAGCAGCATGTTCTAAATATCGAGAAGAATCTCGAGGATTTTAAGGTAGGCAATCTTTTACAAGTGCTACCAAAAAAAAGGAAATAAAAAGAAAAAAGCGTTTCACTGTTAGTGAAAAACCATGCCAGAATCATTGTGTTCATGCATCAAGATGCGTTTTATCAACTCATAAAATACAGGGCTTTGTACAAATATATGCTAAGATTAACTACATGAAAACATCTATTTGCATGGTAATCTAATACAGTAAAATAGATTTGAGCCCTACTGGTTATACAAGCCAACATTTACCAAAATATGCCATTTTCTTTGCTGAGTCATGCAAAGCACCTTATGCTGACAAAAGCTTGCTCTTAGGAGCAGAACAAGTTTTTAGATAGCAGTGGCTTTGCAAACTCTGCTGTAAGTTTACAACTGGAGAGCCCAGGGATGAATGTAATACAGCCTGACATACTACTAGACTAAAATCCACAGCCTACACATCTTTCTATTATGTTAGGAATACTCCTTAGGCTACAAATATTAAGGGTTGTTTTTTGTTAAAGAAAAATCTTTACAGAAGTTCATGTATCATTGTTAAAACCAGCTAGCAAGAAATTTATCACCAATCAATAAAATTCTCCGTATTGCAGGACCCTGATTTCTCAAACCCGACATGCAAGAAGTGTGAAGCCAATGAGAAGAAAAAGTTTCCTGAATTTCACCAAGAAATGACCAGATTCCTGCAATCTATGCAGAAAGAAATAGTATAACCATTTTTATTTTTACTGCTACATTATTTATTGAAATATTTAATTCTGAATAATTTATATATTTTGCCATGTGGCATGCTACCAGCTTGTTGTCCATTTTGGGACCACTAAATGTTCTTAATGTAGGTGGTAAGAGAGTCTGTTTTAAGATCACACTTGATCCTTTCTGTAAGCCCTAGGGGCTCAACATTTTTAGAAAACTAATTCACTGTCACTTTGTCAACAACCTGAGACAACTATTTATTGAAAAAGCTACTAAAAGTTACTTGTGGATGATATTTAATAAACATCATGGACATATAAAAATCACGTCTAGAGTCTTTTTTGTTATGATACTGTCCTTTTTATGGGTGATTTAATACTCTGTTTTTTTAAAGACACACAAAAACCCCAATGAAGTATTCAGCAGCATGCAAGTGTGCAAGTACCAGACTCAAGGCAAGACACAAGCAATATAAAATGCCAGTTTATGCTGGCCTGTAGCACAAGGTATAGAGTACCAAATTGCTTCCCTTCAAATAAGAAATCTTTTTTCCTGAGCTGTACCATTTAGCTACACAAGCTTCCTGCAGGATGCATTCTTCTCATTGGTGTAAGAAAAATATGTAGTTCTTCAAATTCTTCAGAGACAAGAAGCATTATGAAAACAGTAACACACCTGAAATAACAACTGTGCAGATAACTGAAATCCCAGAACAAAACCGACATGAAATTGAGGATTAAAGTATAAATCCATGTGAGCACACTGCATTATCAGAAATCTTTCTGTGGAACCTCAGAAATGCCCTCACTCCCAATGCAGATGGACTCAGTTATGTGACAAAGAAACAATATAAGAGCATTTTCTCTCTACCATACAACAGCCCCAAGTCAATACTAACAAGGCAGGCCAGAATTGATGAAAGTGAGCCATCAGCTATTGTTTAGACTTTGATGTGCTTTCCTGGTGGGTGTGGTATGGAGTACTTCACCTTACACTTAAAACCAGACTAAATGGAAAAAAAAGCAGTTTCCTTGCATGGTGCAAAGAGAAGATGGGCATCAATGACAGCATTCTGCCAAAACTGGGAAAATACTCACAGCACTGCTGTCTGTTTCTCTACTCTTCTCTTCCCACGGTGAAGGAGTGCTCTGTCTCCACCACAAGGACTCAGGAAAGTAAATACTGTCAGTCACCTCAGCCACAAACAGATAAGCTCCACCCTCTCCTCAAATCAGATGACAGCAATGCAAAAATACAGTAGGACACAGAAGAAAACAGGCAAGAAACTTCTACAAAATTCCTTCTACCTTGGCAATCTATCGAAAGTCCTTCTCTTTACATAGATTCCTTCTTATTCCAAAAATTCTTAAATGCAGCATGTAGAAACAAACAACATCACACACAATACATTAGCTTTGCAAACAAACCTCTTCCAGTATCAGCTCAGACATTCATCTGCAGTGCTGCCCCAGCTCTTGGCAACCAGAGAGAGGGTGAAGGAGTTCTCATTAAACACAGTTCTCTAAATAAATGAGGCTTCCTTTATTATTTCCTTAAGCACAAGAGCACTCAAGTTTGTCAGTTGGGTAAAACCTACCCTGGAGTTAGTCTGTGCAGTTGGACATCTCACGCAGAACAACCAAGACATTTCCTAAGTCCCTAAACTGTAAGCATTAGGTAAGGCAGGAACAGTCAAATAGCTCAGAAAGCAGGAAACGATGGTAAAGCGATACTCACCCCTGTGTTCATAAGGAAAGGCAGGAGCTGGAGCTCACTAACAATTTCACACACACAAGCAGTGTGAAATTACATACACTTTTTTGGCATTTGGTCGGCACAAACAACTTCGGAGTTGAGCTATCCTGAGACAGCTGCAGGTTTACAGTCATGGAAAGAGGAGGCTTTGCGTGTCCTGGTTCTACTTTTGTGGATCACCACAGCACTTTTGCACAGTAGCCATGATCTGCTGTAGGTTTTAAAAAAAATGTTCAGGCTGCCTTGCTCCCCCATGTAGCAACTCCAGCAAGAAGTTCAATACACTTTTTCAAAGAAATACTTGTATAAAGACTGCTGACAAAAAGAGCTAGCTGAGGTGTGAGAAAGGTGCTTGTGCAACACAGTTATGTCTGTCAAATCCACATCTAATTATAGGTAGGTCACATTCTTAAACAGGACCTGCAGGATCAGCTTCTGTATTTGCCCAAGCTTTAAAAGATGTCTTTAAAGAACAAGGATGGTGTCTGAAAATGTGTAACAAGGTGAACTGTAGTAGACATACCTTCCCCCTGTACGTTGTAAAAAACCCACAGAACCTCTTTTTAAGAGTTATAAATGTTGACTTCCTGAGCTGCCTTGTCCTGCTTGATTGCACAGCTCTAGTATCAAATTAAGATATAGGACATGTGCCACAGCATGTATTTGACAGGACAGAGGTGTATGCATATGTGGCATGTGACATTTATATGACATGCATCTGACATGTGCATGTATGATGTCTGAAACAGGTGTGACATGAGACTATGCATGACATTACAATACAGTGGATGAGCCCTGCCCCAAGCAGAGGCAAAACCATCAGTGGGATTGTTTTTGCCCCAAAAACCTAGAGGCACATGGCAGGTAATGCAGAGAGGAAACACAATTAGTACCTGAAGGGGATTTGAATTCTCGGTGAGAACAGTCTGTAATGTTGAATTGTGTAATATTGTATGTACATCTAGGATGGATAGAACCCACAGTGGTGAACTAAATTAACTCAACCAACATCTTGGAGGGAGAGCCATTGACTATGAAAATGAGAGCTGTGTTCGTATGTAAGAGGGATGAATAATGTTCTGGTTCCAGCCAGGACAGGGTTAAGTTTCTGCAGTATCCAGGAGAGGGCACAGAGGTCGTTCTGTATCACCTCACATCATTACAAGGGATGGAGGAAAGGGATCCTCTTCCAGGATTTCCTTCTGGTTCAGAAAATGGTGGAGGGATCTGTCCACTCCTGTCTGTTACTGCTTTTTTCCCCCCGTCCCCAGGTGAACCATAGCTGTTTCCAGTAAAATGCCACTCCATGGCATTTGCCTTTCTGCCTCAAATTCTCCACTCCATCCCACTGCAGAAGGGAGGTGAAGGGAGAAACAGGGAAGTAGAGAGAGCAGCATGCGGTTTGGAGAGTGTCAGTGGGGGCATGGAATTGCGAAGTACCATTCCTAAAGATCACGGTGTCACTCCAGCTGTGTGAGTCAGGTAGAGCTCCAGGAAATAGAAAGAATGCCCCCACACCCCACCCCACCCCATATCCACATGCACATCCATTCTTCCCCCAAGAGTTCAGTTCTTCTCAAGCAGGCAGGGGAGAGGCTTAGCTCAGCCACAGGCTGCTGCTGCTCACATGCCTGTGCCTGCTCTGTGCCACATCTCTATGATGCATACCTGCTCAGTGTGCATGGACCTGTTGGGAATACAGCTTCAGCCTCAGCACTGGAACTGCAGCACTCTTGCTCTCTCAAGTTTGTAGGATCATACATTTTGGAGTAACTGAAGTAGCTGAGGAAAAACCTGGATGTAACATGTCCATGCTTCCATTTACTAGCTTAGTGCATGCTGCATATGCTGATACTTAAAGAACAATCCAGATAAAAGAAATGGACCTACAGTGGTGCCATCAAGTTACTGTTCAAGGACACAGCCATTATGTCCCACCAAACACATCCTCTTCACTAACAAACCTCTCTCTTCCTAAGGCAGCACCTAAGTTCCATGGAAATTTCAGTTGGCTGTTCAATTAATAAAATGGCTGAAGCACACAAAAAAAGCTCAGCACTTGTACATATTTAAGGCTTCTGGGTCAACTACAGGAAACACCTTGGTGCCGATATCTCAGCAGAAGAATAAGTCGATACAAAAAACAATCCAGAAGTGTACAGAATGCAAACACACGTGTGGGTATGCCATGTGTATGTCAGATTTGGCACGTATATCACTTCCCAGTGTCTGTATTTATGTACATATAGCTAAAGACATTGTCAAGGACATTTATTGAACTTTTAACACCCCTACAAAAAAGGCAACAATGTGCTCTAGCCTGGAATTTCCAAGCATTCTTAGGAAACATTACATGGAACAAGCAGTCTGTGGAACATGTGCCGCAATAAACCAAACACCACCACACAAACCCCCGGAAGTTAAGGGACAGTAATAGAAAACAAGAGGGCACATTAGCCAGAAAAGGTCAAGGACCGAGTAGTAACAAGTCACTAAGTTTCCACAACTTCTAAATCAGCATAAAATCATCCCAAAAGAAGACTCTACATATTAGCTGGAAAAACAGGTTAAGGAAAAAAACAAATACCAGGAGGATGAACAACTTTGAGAATCCTCTAACATTAAGAAGGTGTGACTACAGCACTATGCTCACTATTCCTGATACATGAGAACACTGCCTAACTCCCCACTTGCATGATTTACAGAAATCACAAACATAATCCAAGTGTACTGTCTAGCTTGAACACACCAGCATTCACAAACCACACCAACCCCAAACATGGCACGTAACAACACCCTCCCAATGCTACCATGTTCTTACCAGGACTTACAAGGAAGTAAGTTCCCTTGTGACAGGCACCATTTTCCAGGTTACTCTGTATGCAGACAATTTCACTAGGACTTGTCAGTGCAGTGATGAAGTCATCTGAGGATGCAGGAGTCCAACTCATCCATAAGCATTAACACTGATGGGGTTTGAGGCAAACCACAAAAAACCTCGTTTCTGGTGACTTCTGTAGTACATTGCATTATTTTCTTATTTACAGCTTGGACACCCACATAACGCTTTAAACCCACTACCAGAACCAGTAATTGTCACGGAACAGTTGAGTAACAGCTGATCATTCCAGGTTTCACATTTGGAAGTACAAAAATTATTTTTTAACTCTTCTAGCACCAACAACATTAATTATAAGCCACTTGGCAAATTCACACTAAGCAAAACTCTCAGCAAAGGATGGATGCCTACAGATAAAGGACAGATTGCCCATTTCTTTTTTCCCCCTCAAAGACTCTCATATTGGTATGCTTTTTTAAAAGAAATCCAGCTTTTACTGATTTTTTTCCTTTTTTAAAGTTATGAGAAAGGGAGGAAAATGAAGAAATCAATATACAGAAATCCTGAAACTATCAAGAAAAAAACATGTTAACTCCATGGCGTGCGGATTTGTAGGAACAGGGGTGGGAGAGATGAAAGGAAGTGGCACTGGGATGGCAAGGCAGAAAGATTCACAAAACTGTTGGATACTCCCACCAATGAGAAAACATCCATTTTGGGAAAAGACTGAACTGCTACCGGTGGTTCAATACATTTAAACTGACAAGAAGCAGCTATGGAATTGTTTTCTTCCTGTAACTGTGAACTTGTTGAACATTTTACTACTTAGAACTATATTTACTGAAACAGATCATTCAAACCCACTTAACATTCAATCCACCTCCATCAATCACTGAACTGTTCAATATGTGGAGACTTCACAATCCATGATCCATAACTGTGTTGCTCTAAGTAGGTCTGCAGCAAGCTTTTAGCTTCTTGATACAACTGAGATTTCATCTAAAAAAAGAAAAAAGAAAAATCTTGAAAAAAATCTCAAGAAATACAGTTAGAGAGATCTGTCTTCTTTACCAACAACATGTAATAATCACAAGCACTGTAGAAATCATAGCACTCCCTGTGTCAGCTCACCTTTGCCTCATGGTATGTTGCAAACTGGAGCAGCTCACCCCGTCCTGCTTCCCTGACGAGCATCCTGAAGCGGCTGAACATGGCGGCCTTGCAGAGGCGGCTGGCCAGGCAGGTGCCGCTGCGGAACGGGGAGCTGCGGGCAGAGCGGGGAAATGGATGGAACTCAGGAACAAACTCGCTACAGGGAGGCTGCTCTCGTTACAGGGGTTCTTCCCTCCCTCCTAACACTTTGTGAGTGCCATCACACTGGAATCCATCTCAATTAGAATCCGAATTAGTTTTATTCATTGTGAAAGCTAAAACATTTTGGCTACTACAGGCAATGGACTGCAGATATCTCTGCTGAGAGAATTGTTTTGTTTGGTATCTCACTGTGAACTTACAAGATCTCTAGAACTTCACCTAATCACAGGATGCTTTCAGCAGGAGAGAATTTCTCTCATAGCTTAAAAACTGAATATTCTCATCAACCAGCACAACCCCATTATTTCCAACAAAATGAAGATAAATGCTGACCTTTCCGTGGTTTTCCCACTTAATCCATCCACAACCTCCAGAGATGCATCTGACAATGTCCAATTCAAACTAAGAGACCACTGGTTCAAATCTGTTTGGACTGGCAGTGCAGCTTTCACCAAGTAAATATGAGATCTGTTGACCAAGTAATGCACAGGAAGCTTTGAAATAAGCTCATCATCAAGACGCTGCTTTATGGTTATGTCCAGTCCTTTTGTATCCTTACAACTTCCATTTCCTAGTAAACAGGATGAGATCAGTCACATATAAGTACATCAAATTAAAAAGTTAAAAATGCAGATATTTCTGCATTCTTAATCTATTATACTCATTTTTTCCCATAAAATTCATGTTTGTCAAGATCAGTTCCAATACTCAGTTCACAGAACAAAAATTATTTCCCATTTTCTTCTCCAAAGGCACCATTACTTTCACTGGACACTTTCTTTTCTGAACCAGTGTTTTTTACCAACTCTTTATGTTCCCTGCAGAAGACATCACTAAAACAGAATTCCAACCTTTCAGACTAAAAGATATGCTGAGGAGTTTGCCTGCGTTACCTCACATCCAACAGCATTTCTAACTGCCTACTAAATAAATACACTTTGGTCCACTGCATTTCAAGGAAAAACTCTAATTCTTCAAAGAATTCACGGTTCAGTTCATGCTTTATAAAATGCAATCAAACTGGAATATGAAAAAACACAAACCTCCCATGTGGAATTTGCATTGAACATACCCACAAGAATGTTGCTGATGTACACGGGTTCGATGAAGTGGCTCAGCAAGGCTCCCTGAAGACCAACCACCTCCCACTTGGTCAGTTTGTCACCAGCTGACATGCTGCTCACTCTGACAGTCTTCGGGGGACAGCAAACAGCCAGGTAAATCCTGCCTTCTAGAGCAACGTGCAGACTCAGCTCTTCACTGGCTTCGTAAGCAGATATAGACTGGGGACCAAGATGCCTATGGCAGGACAAGAGAATGGATTTCAGTGAGAAAGCACTCTGGTCAGAGATTACAGTAAGAGGTTATCTTATGCTGTTTCTCAGAAAAAAAAAATCAGTAGATCTAGGCCTCGTATTACCTTCAATGTCTGTAATGCTTAGAAACACCAGATTGAGCTGCTTGAGTGCCTAGAACACTGAAATATATATATAAATAGGAGATAGCCACCAGTCGTGTACATGTTAAAAAGATCAGCTGCAAATAAGCTGTCACTTTTTGTCCACTCACACTCTAACAGAAGTTACTTGTGAAAAAACTGCTGTAAGGTTCTTAAAATCTCCTTTAAAATATAACTCACACTGTGATTCAAAATACTTAAGTAAGAAGACGCAACACCTAAGGGAGACAAACCAGTGGTTGTTCTGAAGCAAAATAGTTTTTCTCCTTAATTACAAGAGAGTAAGACATCAAAGCAGAGCCTTTTGTTCCAATTCAAGGCTCTTTGTACTCCAATTTGTAGTGCATATGATGGCATTAAGTCATTACAACCACTTGCTCAGTGGTAAAACTCACTATTTAACAGCATTTTAACACTATCTTGGGAAGGGGGTTAACAGGTTATTGTCTGTAATAAACAAAAGCTCATCCTATAACCCATGTAGCAGATTTTTGTATCATCATATTAAGCTGTATCACATATTTACCGCTACTATCCTGTAGATTCACGTTCCCAAAACAAGATAAAAATGAATCTTCCACTGTATCTTGGCAAATGCCACGGTACTTACACCTCTGATTTTAACTGAGCAGTTCCTTTTGGAAGCTGGTTCATGTAGAGAGAGAGTGTTATATTTTGCTTTAAGGTAAGCAGCTTTGAGCCTGGTGCTGTGCAAAATATGGATCTCTCTGCCTTGGCTGGGTTTTTGTTATAGAACAGCAAAAGATGTCTGTACAAATATCTACAAGAAAAAGAAATTATTTATTTTACACAATATATAATCTAGGTGTGTTTATGTTACTATATATTATTTGTTTAGTGAACTATAGAATTCAAGTGCAGAAGTAAAACTGAGACAAACGGGCTGCAAGGGAAGCATTTGCAGAGACATTCTCACCTGAGCAAGGAACGCCTGGCAGTGACAATGGCGTGGCTGTCGTGCAAGAGCCTCCCACAGGACTCGAAGCGCCGGCTGTAGTTGCATTCTCCTGTCCCCAGAGCTACCACTTCATGCTGCCCACCTAAAAGCAGAGATGGTGGTGGGCTCACCTGGCCTGGCTGCCCACCGAGCTGCTCCCATGCTCTCAGTGCTCTGTGGGAACAGGTTTCCCGCTCCCCAAAGCTCACAACCACACCAGACTTGCCCTTTTCAATGATGAAGGCAGCCAGGGAACTGCCACAGCTTTGGTACTCGGGGTGTTGGTTAGTCAGGCGGTTAAACACTTCCTCAAGCGTTTGTGAGAGTTTTTGATAGATATGTTCTCCTCCTAAATGAAACAACAAGATCCATCAACACACAAATTTGCAGGTAGGGGAAAAAGCAGACATGAGCAACTTGTCAAATTATAGCCGTGAAAACATGGTATAAGCACAACCACACGTACTTTTGGGATTCTGAAGATCTTCAAGATTAAAAAAAAAAGCTCAAGAACATCCAAACACTTGATGCTTTTATCATCCACTATAATAACAACAGATATAGCCCAAGTTTGATCACCTACTGCACACTAGCTCAAGTAAGGACAGAAAATACTGCTTCTATTTCTATCACTTGGACTGGTGATAGAAATTTAAGCAATTTACTGAAGTTGTGTCCTTTTGTAGAACTGACCTAGTAATACTAGTTCTTAGATCCTTCAAACATGTTTAAAGCAATAGTAATAACATAGAGATCACTAAATGTATTAAAAGATTAAAAAAAAATTTAAAGAAACTATTTGCTGGGCAATTTGAATCAAGAGAGGAAAAACAAGACTATTCCTTACCAGTCCTTGAAACACAAGCAGAGTTTGCTGAAGGTCGGAGCTCAGCTGGAACACAGGGAAAACCAAAGAATTGAACAACAATTTGAAGTGGGATGGACATTCCTAATTTCTGAAGATGAACCTTGCACTATTTCCAGCAAGCCAAACTTTCTAATTCTTTATCAACTTTCTTCTCTGATTCTGAAGTCCTTGTAAGCTTAGAACAATTCAGACAGCAAAACTCAAAAGGAGATAAAATATTATGGCAACTGAACTCTGTTGGAAGCAGTACCTCAGTGGGGAACCCTTTTAACCATAAGAATTCAAACCCACTTGAGAATGTACTTCATGTTGCTGTACCTAGCGAGTAGCAAATCAAGTGCAAAAGCAACAAATTAATTCCTTCAGTATTTTGGCATCAGTTGATGCAACTCTTAATACACAAATGACAAAAACAAAAAACCGTTTCAGAACCAAACTACAGACTTGCCCCAAGGCTTCAAAAAACCTGACAGCGGCCAATACTGCAGCATTTAATAAAACCACAGATATTTTGCATAGGACACTGTTAAGCCAAGCATTTCAAGTTGTAATCAGGTGTCACTACAATATTTACCTGAATTTTCAAAAGACTTTGCCCCTGTATTCTCCAAGTTAAGTAGCTCAGCAAGAGCCAGTTTAGCTGCATTTAATTTAGATTCCTTCTTGTTCTTTCCCAGCCCAGTCTTGTAGCAAACACCATTTATCACAGCACAAAAGGCAAAATAAGGCCTTATGACATCACCTTTAAAGGAGAAGAAAAAAACTGACAATCAGTGAAATTATTTTAAGGCACTTCATACATAGCTTTAGGTCCTTACACTAATTTCTAGAACAAATACAAGGCAAAAAGACAATTTTGGCAAAGTACAATTCTCATCCCCAACTTCCCCAAAATTTTTGGTGGCTTTCACTTCATGCACTCTTCACAAAAGTTCTGGCAGGAGCCATAATTAAACACAATTCACCTGATCTATTTCTGTAGCACCTCATCATGAGAAACAGCTGTGGAGGCAACAAAAGGGCAACCAAGACCCAACATATGTATGGGGAGTGCAATCAACAGTAAAAAGGTTCAGCTGTATCAGCACCATCAAAACAACTCAGATACTGTCAAGGATTAATCAATACTACTTCATTTGGTAGCAGAAGTATTTACCTGCCACACTGGTTTCTTTCAATTCAAGCTGCAGGTGGTGTGTTTTGGCAAACAGATGCAAGGCAGATACTGAGTTTATTACTCCCTGTTTGTATCTTTCAATCAAATCCAGGTCTTTCTCCGAGGGAAGGACTGAAAATGTTGTAGTGTCTGCTCCTTTAAAAAGAAAAGGTCCTTAAACAAAATTAAGGAGAGACCTGAACACACTCTCTGAAAATCTGCTTACAATAAATGCTTTTCTTAGAAGAGCAAACCAGAATTTACTGTAGAGCAATACTGCTTTGTACTGAACCCTTACATTAGCAACAACAGCAATTCCAAAAGTGTGCACATACTCTTTTAAAAGCATCAAAGCTTTTACTGTAGTAAATCCAGCAATCTCTGAATATAGAACAAGATATAGTACAAAAAAAAAATACAACTTATATCCCCAACCTCCCCTCTCTTGTAAATCAACAATGAAATCAAAGTTGCTGCTTGCAGATACCAAAGAGTGGAGCCTGTGCTTTTTCCACAGAAAGCTGTGCAGCAGTGGGACACTCTGCTGTAAGACACCATAAAAGTTTCAGCAACTACTGGATGGATGAAATCATCAGCTTCAGAGATGTGATAAATTCAAGCACAACCACTTCCCAGCCAAGAAGAAAAAGAAATCCTCACTTTTAAGTGTCTTAACAGGTGCCTTTACCTCAACACAACTACTCAAAGTGATGCAATTCAAAATACATCCTGGGACATCTCAAACTGCAGTTAAACCCTTCGCAATGTTATTTATGAAAAATCGTGCAGCAGAACATACTCTGTATTTTGTCAATCTACAGTACTTTTTAACTTGAACTTTATAATTTGGTAATGCTGCAGACTATATAGACCACCCTACAACAAATGGCTAACAAAATTCCAGCACAAAGACTTTAGAAGAGGAGAGACAAGTTTAAGGAGATGCTAAATAAGTCATGTAAGAAAATACAGCGACAAGAAAAAGCAAAGTAACTTTCAACAGCATTAACAGCCAATCCTGGTGTATAAACTGCAAAGTATACCTGGATTTTTCATCACCCCTGGTTCACTACACATCATATAAGGTGGAGGATTCAGCCTTGCAGTCACAGGCTCCGAGAGACTCTTTGAAATTCGCTGTCTGAGAACCTCGGGTGGCAAAATCTTCTCAGGTGTGGGGTCGAAGGCGAGCATTGCTGCACCAAAGCAGCCATTGCTGGTCGCCATTTCCGACCGACCTAGGAAAACTTAACACTAACGCTGCCAGTAGTAAAAACACCCTGCAAAAAACCAAGCATTTCTCCTGGTCAGGCTATTTCAAAGGAACACCAAGAACAACTCGCCCAGGGCTGGGGTAGAAAACAGACCCAGTGTCGTTCCTCGCAAGGTGGCCACTTCCCCCTTTTGTTCAACCACCTTCCCTCACGCGAAACGCGGCTCTGCCCTCGAAGGACACACCAAGTCCTCAAGCCGCTCTTAAGGCAGTGAGGCGAACTAAAGCAGCAAAGCTGATCTCTCTCAAGCTTCCAGACAAGCTGGCGCTGGAGTTGAAGGGTTTGGTACCTGCACCTGCTGCCCTTGTCCTGCTGTGGAGGGCTCCTCAGCGTTCACAGCCCGCGGGCAGGCGGAGCACGGCTGAGGCCACACGAGGCTGGAGGAGCCGGGAAGCGCCGCTCTGAGGCGATGGCCTCCGAGAGCCGATCAGCCCTCCCGCCTCAGCCCGCCGGGCCTTCCGAGCCAGGGGCGGCCCCACACGGCCCTTCCCGCCGTTTCATGAGGGGCGCGGCCGAGGCGCGAAGCCGCAGCTGTGACTGAGGGAGGAGCTAAGGGGGCAGCAGGAGGAGTGAGGCCGCCGCCCTGTTTTGCTCCTGTGGTGCGGGCTCGGCTTTAATAGCGCTTCCCAGCCACCTGCTCGGCTTCCCGGCCCCCTGCTCGCCTTCTCGGGCCGCTCTCACCGGGCAGGGGCGGCACCCGAAGCCGCCACAGACCGGGAGCAGGCGCTTCCCCGATCCCAGCGAAAGCAGCGCGTTCCCGCTTCTTGGTCGGGGCAGCCCTTCCGGCCGCTTCCCGAGCTTCCGGCTTCTGGGCTTTACCTCACTTAAATCACACTCTGCAAAGTTACACTTAAAACACTCTCTTCTTCTTGTTCAGATTCCTTGATCAATACAAAAATAGGTCCTGTACAGTAGTTAAATTTTATTACAAGTGTAATAAACTTCATGATTTTTAGCACTAAGGCAATCACAGTTTCATAAGTTATATATATATATATATAATTTACACCAGTCTACATTGACAAATCAATTACTGGTCACATCAACAAGGGGTTTGTGTTATGGCAAGTAAAATTTTAAGAAAATTCACAGTTAATCTGCAAGTATTGTAAAGATGCAGGATCATATTGCACATCATAAAATGGACGCTGAGGAGCAGATTTACAGTGTTCCAGCTATTCCTTCACAGAATATACATTGGTCATCATCGTCATCATGCAATAACTTCAAATACAGAATGGTATCAAGTACCACAGTAAACAGTTACTCACAATGTAAGTTTTAAATAGAGTAGCAAAAAGCTGTTAGGTTTCTCTTTAAACCATATTTAAGTTCTTAAAATATAATAAAACACTTTGATAAAATCAAATGGAGTTAGGGTTGTCACATTGTACTTTTAATATTCTTCTTTGTCTTTTCCTTTCTTTTCTTTTTCATCCTGTAGTGCAGTACCAAGTTTCTTTATAAGGACTGACAAAACTTTGTCCAAAGGATCCATGACACCACGCTGCAGCCACTTAGGGATAGTAGTCCTTGCATGGTGAAAGCCCAGCTTTTGGAGGATGTAGTCAACACCAACAGGATCAATTTTTCTCCCAGTCCAGGATATTAATCTAAAAAAAGCAATAAATAGAAGACTCAGTCTCATATAAATATAGCAAACAGGCATTGATATATACAAAAAATCCATTTTCCCCAGTGTTACTTGTGATAAATCTAACAGGCATTGTTTCGAACTTGATTTAGAAGATAAGCTCAAGGTGATCAATGGAACATCCTCTCAAAGGAAGAGGATGTTTAAGGAGGTGAAAAACCTGACTGAAATTAAAAACTTTAAGTTTACTGTTCCTAATTCAGAAGAGCCTCCAACAATGCCTTTAATCTGCATAAATTCTATCCCAGAAGTTAATGCACAGTCAAAGACACTGCAGCTAAAGGTGTTTCTTACCTGAGCGTGGGTTCCAAATGCCAAGTATTGCACATAAACTCCCTCCAGTCAACTGTAGTGTACGTGATGCTTTCCTCTGCCTCTTTGTCAGTGGAGCTGTCCTCAAGGACACCAACAGAGTTCTTCTGCCCTGGACGAGCGGCCAGAATGCGAGGAGGAAAAATTGCTGCAAAGGGAAGAGAGGAAAAACACCGGTCAGCCATGAGCAGCTCACTTGGATTCTTTTTGTACACAGTTTAAATTAAAAAAAAAGCACAAGTCTCAACAAGAAGAAAACCACCTCATGTTTCCAGGTTTTCTGCAGAAGACCACATATTGCTTAAGAATGAACATGCCAAATCGAATGCTGCAACTGAACATACTGTATGAGTGATATAAATCATTCTGAAATCAGAAAAATGCATGTCTTGCTAAGGCTCTACTAATGAAAGGACTGCAATAACAACAGTAAAGCTTTCTAAAAATTTTCATCTGCCTATACCATCTTATGAAGAGAAAGTTAAAACACCAGGTGTCAAAAGAGGAGCATGATTATGACTTATTTACTGTCAAATCATGACAACTGCAGATTGTCAGACAAGTGTTACTTTAAAGAACAACTCACCTTTTTCTTTTTCTTTTAGATAAGCAGACACCAAGTCATGCAGAAACATGATCAGTTCAGCATCCATAGTGACGCAGATGTGGTCTGTAAATTCAGTTACTACACTGCATTCCACCTTTGGTTTAACACTTGTATCTACGGCCAGATAAAAATAGTATCAATACACTTACAAGTACATAGAGTAAATCTAAAAGTACATAGAAAATTCATGCAAATCATCTGAATATAATATTTTTCATTGAACCAGCAACTCTTGAGAGGAAGGACCACAGCTAACATTTTAATAAATATAGGGAAACCAAGCCTATGAAAACAGCCAGTGTAGCTGAAATGTTCATATTGATTTCTCTTAGTAAGTTTTCTTCTACAACAACCAGTCTCTACACTAGATCTTCACTCTCTCGAAGTAATTCCCTCCACGTTTTACTATAAAATGTTACCTTTTCTTGCAGATCTGCAGCAATTCTCATATTAAATCCTCTTATCAGCACGTTACCTTTGCCTTTAACTCCTAATTTGTGAGAATTAGTTTTTCACCGAGAAAAACCAAGTATGTTTTACTGCACCTTGTAATGAAGGCTCTTGGGGCCCTTGAACATGAATAGATTTAAAATCCAGCTGCATCCTTGGCAATGCAAAGATGGTTTCAGTTTCATGGTTGTAACTGGAGCCACCCCTGAAGCCACTTAACAAGCTTGAGCTTTTCACTGTTGTGCTGCTCTCTGGGTTGTTGGCATCAACATTCCGAAGCAGATTCAACTCTGCAAGAAAAATGGGAGATGTTAAATCATGACAAGGCAAAAAAGTTAGGAAAAGTCACTTGTAAAACTGCTGCTGTATGATTATTGAGAAGATTTGATCTTTTATTCTGCTCCCAAAAGCATGACTAGAAAAGGTCAATCCAATTTGTTGTTTATACAGTTGAGGTTTAGCAGCTTTTCATCAGCTCCATCTGCAAGCAGATCAATCCCCAGACTGAATGAACTTGACTCTAACCTTCATTCCTGGTGGCTGTCACATAATTGAACCACTCCTTCACACTGGCAACTCCATGGGGGGGATTTTCGTGGCGGCGCCGCGTTATCTTTGTGATCGTGGCCATGGGGCTTTCCAGGGCCCCACAGGGCTTGGTGACCATGGTGTTATGGCCCAAATGAAAGTCCAGGGTTTGAACAATGTACGTGGAGTGTTCACTGGTACCTGCATCGAAGGTGTGGGCAGTGTGGGGTAGGAGAGGAAAAAAAAAGTAAAAGCAGCTTAGTAAGGGTAGTGGAATTTTCTCTCATTCTCTTACCAGTATTTAATATGAATAATTAGTGTGCCAGTGGAATAAAACCTGGTGTAAAGCTTGAAAACAACAAATTAAATGCTCAGTACCTACAGACAATAAAACTTCACAACATTAAGACAAATATAAGCAATAAGATCATCAAAATTCATCAATCAGCTAGGAAGGACTACACAAATACACACACACAATTAAAAAGCCAGGCAATCCACTCGGTAGGCTCATTATCAGGGACATATCCAGTACATTTGAAAATGTACTTTGCATTATTCCACAGATAAAGCAAACTGTGCAAAGATGTGGAGGGAACAGATTACTTTTAGGTAAGTGGTATATTTTTGGGAAATATTCTTGATTCAGACAAAGAAAAGAAATATTTCTTTGATTTCTTCTTATGTAATAATACATTATTAAAAACTCATTTAAAGAAATTTAGAGAAATGAGGAAACATTTTAAATTACCATCTTCTAAAACTTTCTGGGCTTCTGTCCAAAATGCAATATTGGGTTCTTCCAGGTGAAATAAGGCCCATGATTTTGAGCGGAAATTAGGTCCATGAAAACAAGCCAGGGTCATATGGTTCCCGTGCAGGCTCATGGATCCTCCAAACTGCATCCCATCTTCTGGCAGTGGCATCTGGAACAGGGATATGTGGCACCCAGATACCACCTTCAGAACTCCTGGCCAGTGGCGATGATGGGCTGCATCCAACACTGCAGAGCAAACGAGAACAACAAACTTCAGGCAAGATACAGAAAAAATTGCTGGCATGTTTATATTTTTAGTAAAAGATGGAATTTATGAGTGATATTTTCCTGTCTGTTTCACTGACACTCTCTCCTAGATACTTTTTGCAATTAAAATATTCTAATTGGGAATCACATTTTTTGGTAGCACTTACATTGCTCGTGTGAGGTTCTCTCCAAGTTGTTTGCCACTGTCTTGGGAGGGAGGTAAGGAACAGGCCCCCATGTGGACAGAGCTCGCTTGCTTGTATCAAACTGCTGAGTGAAGAACTCCTGGAGTTTCATTCCTATTTTTATCAGGTCTGGTGTAGTTGACCTTGAAATCATCACTTGGAAGATATCCCATTTCAAGTCCCCATGGACAAATATCTCACTAGACATTAAAAACAGCAAGAAAACAAGCAGTTAATATATTCCCTACTGACAATTTAAAAAAAAAACACAACCAAAACCAAACAATGAACCCTTTGCATTCTAGCATCCACTTACATTTCTAGTTAGCAGTATTGGACAGAAGACATCTGACATTTTCAAACATCATACATTTTAAACACAGGAAATATTATTACCTTTTATCAGTCATGCTTGAATCCAGATTATTATACAGATTAATTTTCCATTCATCCTGCAGTTTAAGATCAGCATTACTGAAGATTCCCATTAGGATACTGGATCCCATGTAGTCAACACGTGCTTCAGTAGAACCCATAGTAATTTCAATTTTATGATTGGGCTGTTGGTTTGGGTGTTCAGAAATATGAGCTGAAACAGAACCAAAGCAATAGAGAAATACAGAATTAAAGAGATGAAAATCAGTTTTTTTCAGTGATATCACCTTTATTGACTGGAGCATATGCTAACAGCAGGAGGTTTTCCAACTTACCCACCATCTCCAGGGTGTTAACATCTATGGTACCTCCAACAACTCCCCCTCTGGAGTCCAGCTGGGATCTCCCCAAGCCCACAGACATGCTGATTTCCCGATCTCTGCTACTTCCCACAGACAGACGGCCCTGACTTTTCAAACCACTGGTGGTCCACCTAGAACAGAGGTGAAAATAGACAACAACTTTCCAGGCTGTCAAAAAAGAAACTGAGTATTATCTACTGGAAAGCAGTAAATAACATGGTTTAGGCATATGTGACTTCAGGATTAGGCAACTAGAGTATTCATGAGGGGATTCTCAGTTCAAAACTAAAAAGGGTAGGATTTTAAAGCTAAAAGGCAACAGACTGTTAACAGTCTGTGGGGAAAAAAAAGGTTTGTTGCCCCTAAAACACCACCACCTGATAAAACATGCTTGATCATATTTCATACTTACGTAGTATTGCCCATTACATTGCTCATATTCATTTGAACATTTAATTGTTTTAGGTTCATAGCAAACACAACCAGTGTTTCCCACGGCGTTCCTTGCTGGCTTCCAGCTTTACTTGACTTATTAAATGGAGTTGATGTTTTTGAGAGAGTATCTAAACAGAAAAAAAAGAAGTAGACAAAAATTTAAATTATTCCATATGCTAGGAAAAACTGGCAGAATATATCAATTTTGAATATTACAAAAGGACTGACAAGCACAATATTTAGAAAGACCACAAAACAATGAGAGAAGATAAATGAGAACTAGAGGATTTGCAATGTGCATTGCTTCAGCTGTCATAGAAATTGACTCACAGGGAAATTTTATGGAAAATATGTTAACAACTTTCATTCATCCATTTTAGGCATTTTCCCTTCTCTGAGCCATTGACTCTACAGTGCCAGGCACTGTGGAAAATAATATTTTCAGAGCAGTACAGTAATCACATACTTCTTTCATACAAGTAATGAAATACTTAAAAAAAAAAATGAAAAGCCTTTATCTACTCACCTCTCTGAGGCACTGAGGAGTCAGAGACACTCCTGGATCTTGTGACAGCTGGAGACTTGAGGCTGTGAGATGCTGTCCCAGGTGACATACTGCTGCTGGCACTGTGCTCACTGAAAACATTGGGGGACTGTGCCATGTGGGTGAAGGAAGCAGACTGGCAAGGCTGCTCCCATGTCCTACAGTATGCTTTCCTTGAGGATTCAGGAGAAAGGTGCTGGCTCACTCCTTCAATTGAATCTGGTGTGCCAGGGCCTGATGCTACTGGAGAAAAAGCAGCACAAGAAATACAGAAAAACTATTTCATTTGTATCTAACCATACCCTCACGTATACTAAGAAGTATTAAGAAATAAATGTATTTCATTTAATATAACTAAAAGTTTTCTACTGTTTTTGTTTATAGATCATAGAACTATAGAATGGTTTGAGTAAATATCATCTGGCTCCAACCTTGCCATGGGCAGGGATGCCATTTATTAGGTTGGGCTGCTCAGGGCCCCATCTAACCTGGCCTTGGAATATGCTCTTTAAATTATTCAGTTGGCAATTTTTCACTTCTCTGTCTAGGATTTCCTGTCAAACATCTGAGTGACTGCATACAGAGTACATCATAATACATTTACATCTATTCAGTGATATGATATGACACAGGTAATAAATGCTTATAAAATTCCTACTGTAACCCTTTGTGTAACGAGTTTTTTGGTGATAAGCAGCAGTCTCCTACCTGGCAGATTTATTGTCTGATCACCCAGGAAAAGCCTTCTAGCAATGCTTCTCCTGTACCAAGCCCTGGGAAAGGCCAGGATCTCACTGAGGCGGCGCATGTCGTATTTGAAAGAAGCAGATCCTATGTCACAGACAGCTGAAAAAGCACATAACACAGCTGTAAATTCCCAGTAATAACAGCTTTTGGTAACCAAGACAAATTCTCCGTCACCTCGTAGTATTGTCTCTGCTGTCATGAAAAAATTGTTTTCCTGAGGTGTTGCCATTTCTCCACATTCAAACATTAGCTACAAATGCATTTCATGAAGACATGGTGGAATCCAAGAACACAGATTATGCTGAGTCCTGCTTGTGTTGGATGTGCCTCAGACTCCTCATGGGAGCATTTAAATGGCAGATTAATCACAACCATCCTGCTGTTTGCCCAGTAAGTCAGGATCCCATGTGCAGGGGCAGAAAATAAGTACATAGAGCTTACAAAAAAAAAGCTGCCTAGAGTAAAGCCCATCACTGGAACAGCAGTTCTCTAATTAGCTGTGATTAAAGTGAAAGAAGCATTTACCAGATATGTTGATCAATGTGGTGTCTATCTTGCTGGTAGCTTTGCTCACAGACTGACTCTCAAAAAAGGAGGAGCCTCCCGAACGCCTGATCCGTGACAGGCTGACTTTCACAAACTCCAGGTTGATGCTCAAGGAGTCCTTGCGGCCAGTGACCGAAGTTTGCTCCTCATCCACATTCCCTAGAAGCAGGATGGAAACATTTTCACCTTCTGTGATCCTTTCAAATCTGCAGTTCACAAACCCGTGCCACACTTGAATAATGTTCATAAAAGTGAACAAAACCTTGTTTCGTACCCAAGGCTCCCGATCCAGGGGTTAGCACAGTAACAGCTGATTTTTGTTTTCCAGCTCCGTAGGGATGGAACACGTAAAGGGAGAAGTCAGACATGCAGGCAGTAAAGCTCAGGCCTGAAGAGCTGCTGCTGGAAGTTGTCAGATCTGACTGACTGCTGCTATGCCTCGTCCTGCCCAGAGGGCTGCCGAGGCCAGGCGAAGAACCTGGAGTCATTTTTTTGGGGCAAAAATCAGGTTTTGAAAGCATGAAAACATGAAATAATGTTAACAGCAGTATAAACAGACCAAATACACTTCAAATTATGCCCTCTAGCAGCAATATAGCTTAAATATTCTGTGTACAGAATTGACATTCACACACGTATCACCTGGTGCTCCAGATTTATTAGCTGAATTCTTTGAGCCACTCTGTGAAGTACTGCCACCAATGGACACAGTTTCTAATGGGTATGTTGTGCCTAAAGTTTCCAGTTCTCCTCGGTTGGAAGAGAAAACAAGATCCAGGGAAGGCAACTTCAGCATACATTCGACTCTGGATACTGGCAAGCAGCTGAACTTGATTTGAGAGGGCTGGCAGGCAGAAAGAAAACAAAGCATTCAGAAAAGACACTTGAGTTTTTATTCTTTAAGAAGTATTTTTTAAGAGTTTTTATCCTTTAAAAATCAAACTCAGAAGCGTGGATTGTTTAAAAGACAGTGACTAAAGCAAGTTACTATCCTGAATGTGGAGTTAAAACCTCACCTGGACTCGTACATAAACCACCACATCTACAGGGAAGGAGGAATATGCTGATGTTGAGGATGACACCAAGGATGTTGTGGACTCTTCTAAGGGATCCTGTATATCAAACTGTCCCATGTCTTCATCCTGGGAACTAACAGCTTTTAACAAGTACAACAACTCATTAGAAAGTGGAATTTGAAGGGAAAAGCAGCTCAATACCAAAAGGCACAGAGTGCCAGAATACAACTGTACAACTGACCTGTGTAATTCCTTTCAATGGGTGTGATGGGAATGGTTTCAAGGGCTTTCTCCAGGAAGTCCAGGAGGCAGGGGCTGATCACCATCTCCTCTGGCAGAGACTGGAGCGCAACCCACGCGTAGAGTTTAGCAGTTTTCACTCCACCACTTCCTTTCCCTTTGGCTGCAACATTGAGAAGATACATTTGTCTAAGGTAATACCACTGAGCAGTAAGGGATAAACTTTTAGAACACACTTCAGAACTTATCAAGCTGTGCCCTCTAATTTTCTCTATCATCTGAAGAGATGTAGATCAGGTCTGCTAGAAGAAATTAAGTCATTAAGTTCTCACTTTGCAAAAATAACCATTAGTCTGGAAGGCTTAATTGTAGTAATTCCATTGCTCATGTTCTCAACCAAGTTATCTGTTGTCATTGTCAACACTTCACTTTTTAGAAAATAGCACTGAAAGCAAACAGACAGTCTTCTCCAAATACCCAGTGCAAAGTAACCACAGCTGACTGGAAATGAAAGTGGTTTTAGGAAAAAGAAATGCACAAGTCTGGAAAGAATGTCAGTTTAAAGAGAGAAAATACATCATCTAAAAATTAGAACTGCAAATGGCAAGTCCTACTGTATTTATGCAAAGAATGACTAAAGATTCTAAATCATAATTTTTGAAAGCTTGGAACTAGCCAGAGTATAAACTAATAAAAAGGTTACTGTCTTGCAAATTTGTTGAAGAGGAATCTTGAATCAATGCTCATCAAAATAATAATATGCAAAGAAGATATTAGTACCAGCTCACTTACTGTCTCTATGCAATGTAGTTATTAGAATAAATATACATCAATGGTGACATAGATTTAAAATTCTCCAAGAAAAGTATGAAAATTAACTACTAAAACAGAGATTAAAAATCCTTTCATTTGCTAAAAAGAAGGAGAAAACACTGACTTCTCATTCTGTTCTGCCTCATGTCTCTGACTACATCATCCTATCTTACTTTCATTAGAAACCAAAGACAATACAACAAGGTGGTCTCCATTCCAGAGGAAAAGTACTATTATAAAAAAGCAGTATAAACAACAATAAATGTGTTCCTAAACCCTTCAGGACTAATAAATACCTATAGAAATACAATGCATAAAGAAATAAAGCAATTACAAGCCAATCTCTAGTCTGGGGAGGCATTTATATTATCATACAAATGCCATTTCCACACCAAATGCAGAGCTTACAGACATTTAACTAGCAATACTCAGTACCTGGACATGATGTGGTAAGAATTCAAAGACAAAGATTAGAAAGAAGATAAAGTAGAGAACAAAAGTGAAGAGAAGTAGCATAAACCACCACACAACATCTGGTAATCATAAAGAGGATGGCCACCTAGAGGAGTAAGAGCTAATGGTTCAACAGCATGGAGAATTGAGGAAGGTATCCCCATTTCACTGTTCTCTCTCAGCATCTCTGGTGGTTTTATAAGGCAAAACCCACAAGCACAACTTGCACTTACTCATTTTGCTTGGTGAGCAAGTTCTGACAAAATTTTGGCTTTGTGTTTAAAGCAATATTTAAATGCCAAAGGAGAGAAGAGTGGATGTCTCAGAAATTGGAGATGCAATCTACATGCCTCTGGGTCTGACATGAGGTAACAACAGCCTCCTGCTTGAAAACAGCCATCATTGGAGACAAAACAAAGCTTGTATTAGAACTCATCTTACTCCAAATCATGGCTATTTAAAGGCTTTCAGTGGGTGAGATATTTACAGATATTTACACTTCGCTTTCCAACAGTCTTTTGTTAAATGAAAACTGGGAAAAGGGAGTGACAGCCCAACACTTGCATATGGTGACTATGACAAAAATATTACTGAGATTGGTTTGACAAACAATGTCTTAAAATGCAGCTTTATGAACTGCATTCTTGCTTCTGGGGTCAGGTTTCTGCAGCCCAAGTCAAACCTGGATAAACACAATGCTCCAGGTGAGGTGCAGCCAGATCTAAAGGCAGTAGATTACACCAAGGAAAAATATATCCATGAAAAGTTCAGAAAGTTTGTCTATAAGTACCTGATGGGATGGGTGGGGGTTGGGGAGGAAGTAAGGTGTTAGTCTTGCTGTGGATAGTGCTAGAGAGAGGAGGAGATGTGGCAGTATCTTTCATACCATACAGCTTGGACTCTTTGGAAAGGGTGCGTGGCAAAGAGGATCCTCGAGAAGTGTTTGGCGATTCAGTCTTTAGAGTCTTGGAGTTGTAGTGCAACTGGAAAGCCAAGCAAGATCAAGTTACTTCATATGAAGAACTCCATTTCTGTAGAGCCATTTGGTGTCATTCCTTCCCTCTAAAATGTATTTCTTCTCATTATTTACAGAAATAGAATTGTAAGATACATTACATGCCAATTCACATCCTGTACACAAATAGAACTGAAAACTTAGTACAAAAAAATAGATAAATTAATACACTATTTAAAAAATCGACAAAACACAGAGAAACAGAGGAAATTCATTATTTAGGAACACTGTCTACAGCTTGTTTCTCTCTCTGTTACATCACATGCATCCTGTGCCACCTGTGCACACAGTCTCCTTTTTCTCTTAATGTGTGGTGGAACTGTTGCATTACTAAACACAGGCATACAGAAACTGGCATAAAAAATCAAAATACCTCTGAACCCAAGAGTTCACACCTCCTCTATGTGCACAGAAGACTATTACTCAAAACAAAACACAACAGACTATTACAACAGAACACAACAAAAGTCGTAGAGAATGTTTCGTTATTCCTGAATTTGACTAAAAGCAACAGGCAGGACCTGAGGTATAATTGTTATCCCTGAAGACAGCCTGGAATACTGGACATGGACACACACATGGAATCCTTCCACATGGAAAGTCTAGAAAACCCAAGCTGTATCAAGTGAGGAGCATTTGATTTATGGCATTGCCTCAACTGAATTGCATGAAAGATTTCAGGAGTCAGGAAAACTTTAGATTTTTCCTGTTCTTACTCCATTAGGATTTCAAGTCACAAAATACAAGGACATTTCTGTTGAAATCCCTTCATGCTAGGATATAGAAACAATGATTAAAAAAACAAGGGAATGTACAGTTTGACTGTGTGGGAGGGACAACATTGTCACTGCCTCCCTGCTGAGTTATCCCTTCATTTTACCTTTACATCCACCCCAGGAATATAAAACACTGTTGTTTCCACATCACTGGATTTGGTCTGTAGAGATGATGGCACTTTCTTGCCAGCAAGTAAGTGAGTAGTAGATGCATAATTAGTTTGAAATTTCTTCTTTTTTGAAGGAGACTCTTGATCCAAACTCCTAGAACTCCGATCATAGCTCCTGAAAGAAATATATTCGTGTTATTAAAGTCATTTCCAGTGTCACACAGGGCCAGAACAATTGCAGCTTTTGGTGCTGTTATTAAGCAGTGATAATTACTAAGAAAAGTCCTGATAATGAACTAACACACATTTCTTACCTTCGCAAACTGATGTCGTCGTGCTCTTGCTGGAGCATCGTGGGGTGCAGCACACACTTCCCACAATCAATTTCAACCCTGATATCAAGCTCAAAGTCAATGTTTCTCTCGGTGGTGGTGCCACTGACACTCCTGTTGGTGGGGGTTGTTGGCCAGCGCTCGGTGAACAGCTGGTGCACAGCAGCAAAGCCCGTGGCTTTCTTGCGAGAGGTGCTCCTGCACAGGCACAGGTGGGGGCAGGTATCAGCAGGACATTTACCTCAGCAGGGGCCACAAACTGTGTCCACGCTGTATGATCTTATAAGAACATTTTGGGAAAAGGCCTATCTGATATGCAGCAATACAGTGACCCATCCTGAGTTAACACATGACATTTCTTAACGTAGGGTAGTACAAAAAAACTAAGCTTTTCTTAAATTCTCAATCAAAAAAGGAACAAAAAAAATATATATATACACAAGAAATTTAATATTTGTAAGTATCCACATTTTTACATCCAGTCTGTGGAACTACACCCTGTTCTGTGCCTCAAAAACCTCACTTTCCAAGTTCTTTTATTCTGTTCCAAGCCCTGAAATTTGTAACAGTTACCTCCTTTTCTAATCAGGATCCCTCCTTCCCACATAGTCACCTCTAGTGAGCACAACCTCACCTGCTTTCCACACACACACTTGAGTGTATTCAGTACTTCACCAGCAACAGAATTTGTAGCTTTAAATTCAATATTTCAAGTTCGAGAGTACTGAAAGCATATTCAGCTATCTTCTTCATTTCTGTGCTGTTCCTCAGGACCGTTACTTACGGTGGTTTCCTATAAAAATAGGTCCTCTCCCTTTCATGGTCATCCTCCTTCTCGGAGTCCTCGCTGCTGGAGGTTAAGCTGTCATCCCGGCGTCCTTCTTCAGGCTGGAAGGGAATGCCGGGTGAGAAGACTACTGGAGTTTTGGGTGAACCAAATACCGAGCATGAGCCTTCACTAGCAGATGAGTAATGGGAGGGACCATCAATAGTTACGGACAAAAGGTCCATTTCTGTCTCCTCTGGAAACTGATTGTGAAAAGACAAAAAGATAGTAAATTTCCACAGGTAAAATTTCCACCGAGAATGCAGTAGATAGATCTGGAAATAAAGAAGCAGGAGTGTTATGAGAAACTCTCACTTCTGAGTTCCTCGTAACACGGCGAGAGCAGGTAAAGGAATTGCAAGAGATTACGAAAAAGAAGGGAATGAAAGCTTGGTGGGGAGACCTTTGCCACTGCCTAGTGATTGAGCTCAGCCTGGTAGCCAAAGACTCATCATGCTCTTACCAATTTAGAAGGAAAGGAAACATTTAAATTTAACAACTATTTTGAAAGAAAAGGACAGAAGGCAGCCCAAGTGCCCATGACCTGCAAGAAGCGTTAGTGAGGGCTCACAGGGCACTAGACAGAATGTACAGCACCGCCCTGGGGCATCCTGGCCCGAGCACAGAACCAAATGTCCTAAAGGAGCCTCCTGCTTCTCACAGAAATCATGCCACAAGCAATTTTCCAACATGAAATTCTTCAAATGCTTGTGAAAAGCATCTACAAGTGTTAAACACCAGCACTTCCTATGCAGTGTCACTGTAGAGCTACACAGTTGTTGTCTGCAAATTCAGATTAGAGCTCTGCTGAGCAACTGGCATGTCAAGAAAATAAATTTTTAAAAAATATTCAACATTTGATACCTCTAAGTGATTGATAGTATTTTGCTATGCCAACAAAACCTAAACTAAGTTTAACACAACAGCAACAATAGGTAGGGTAGCCTTCTAAAGGGAACAAATTTAAATGTGCAAAGCACATTCCCAGGTGATATTTCCACCATTCTCTCAGAAATAGGAATTTATTTCCTGGGAACGTGAGGAGAGTTAGAAGGGAGAAAAAGTACATTACTACCTCTTCAGTTTGGTTTTTTGGTTTGCTTGTTTCGTTTTGCCTTTCCTGATCTGCTTTGAGTTTTGGGTTTGCTTGATTAATTTTGTTTTTTAAGAAAAATACTCCCCTATTTTCCCTAAACATGGTTTTGAAAGCAGTTAAAAATTTCCATTTGTTCTCAGGAACAAGTTTTGGAACATTCCCTACTTGCTATTATTTAAAAATGTCTTTTTCCACATCAAATATAAGAATTTTAACAGAAATAAGAGTGAGAAGATGTCCTCCCACCTGGTAATTATTTTGTACCAGTGTTGATTGCAGTCTCATTTGAGCACAATGTAACAGGTGAAGGCACACACTAAAATCATCTCTAAAGCACATTTCAAGGCTAGACTTTACATCAGCCTTGCTCAGTCTTTAAGCAAAAAAGCCAGTAGTTCATTTTGCAAAGTGTAGAAGCACTTTGAACAATAATTCATGTTCCTCTGCTTAGTTTATGTACTTAAGCTCGATATACATTCTGTTTAGCTGAGTGCAAAAGAGATGAAATATTGAAAAGCAGCTCCCTGTGAGGTAAATTAGTTCTCTGGCAAAGAATACTTATGTCTGCTCAGAAATACCTGAAAATACCCTTCCCCTGGACAGCTGGATTGTTGTGCAATCCCCAAAACCGTTTGATTCAACTTAACAGAAATGAAAAAAATATAGAAATTAAAACAATTACAATAATTTTAACCATGCAAAATGAACATTTTAAAAATGAGAAAACATAGCCAAAAAAACCACAAAACAAAACAAAACAAAACAAAACAAAACCCAAACCAATTCAACAATCCATTTCAAATACTGAGAAGGATACACCTGTATAGCTACAGCAAACTGACTAATACTCATTTCCAAAACTCTAAATATATTCAAACAACAAAAAAACCTAGGTGATTTTTTGCACGCCTCTGACAAAAATTCCAAGAAAATTACTACTGTGTGAGCCTAAAAAACAAATCAAGCCATTTTAAAATATTTTTCTCTCATGAGTCAATTAATTTCTGTGCCAAAAAACCAAAATACATCTGTCTTCCAACAAAATAAGTCTATCTTCCAGAAACACATCTGTAATTTGAGGCAAACACTAACATAAGCAGGCAATTCAGGTTTGCCTGGATGTAATTATGTCATGAACTGGTGACCAAATGGCACAGGAAATACAATTTTAAGACATATAAAGTAATTCTTACAGAATCTTGTATGTTGAAGGTTACTCTTGGCCCAGGGGATGCAGCATCCACACGGATATCTGGGAGGTCTTCACTGTCTCCCAGTCGAGAGCTGCAAGAAAACAAAACCAAAACTTGAGTTGTACTACAGGATTTTAGGGTCATGCAAATATTTCAATACACAATACAAGGTCATACTTATCATTTTTTTAGGGAAGAATATATAAAATCATAATTGAAGCACTTGGGTACATGAAAAGGAAAGAGTGGGAGAAGAAAAGAGAAGGAAGCTGCACATGACTTGGCCAGTACTTTATCTCTGCTAATTTTTCTCTATGCAAGCTTTTCAATCCTGAGCCAACATGCAGAAATTACAGAAAAATAAGCTATTTGTAATCTGCCACATGGGACTACGATTCACACACAAAAAAGCATCGTCCTTTCTTCTTCTCATTACAACATCCCTTTTAAAAGGCAGATGATTGTAAATCAGGTGTAGAAAACAAGATTATTACACTATGCCATTTTTCCTTATATACATTCTTCAATATGTTTTGAAAACAGGATTCTGTAGAAAAGCCAAAGTTGTAGAAGTGAGATCTTCTCAGAGGTTCCAAAAACATGAGCAAAAATGCTTTTTAGAACATGCCTGCCTTGCAAAATTGCCTCCTTCTACCCAGTTCCACCACAAACAGCTGCTGCCTGGGGTAAAAGGACTCCTCAGGCCAAAGTCCAACATTTGCCCTGTTCCATGTGCTCTTGTGGCTATCACAGATCCCAAACTCCCAGAGGCTCACCTTGTTCTGTCCATTCTCTTCAGAGGTGGCCTCCCTGATGCCGAAATGCTCTTAGATCGGCTGTAGCTGGGTTTGTAGCTCAGACCCCACTTGTCTTTCAAGGAGGCGGCCTAAACCAGGAATAATATTGAAATGCAACAATTGAGAACACAGAGAAAAACTCTGGCAAGCTAAAATGCCACTGTACATGGGAGTGCCAGCAAAGTAAAAGGGGTTTTGGGACATTAAGTGCTACAATATTCTCAAAGTAGCTTAATCCTGCTCACCCTCATGCTGGATCGACGGAGCTTTTTGCGGACGTCCCTGCGGATGTCATTGACAGCAACCGACTCCAGCTGCTGATAGCGCTGAATTTCTTGGTTTATGGTCCCTTCACTTGCACCTAGTTTCCTGGAGATAAAGCATGGTTGAGTTACCTTACAGATATTATTTCCACAATTTCAAACATCTGTGTTGTAAGAATGCTTTCCCTGGGAATTATCCCGTTTTCTCTTTTGTCCCAATACTTATGACCAGTTTCAAATATAGCCACAGAAGCACAAAAACAAGTATTTAACCTAAAATCGTAATTTCAGGTAAAATTTCCCTCTGAATGGTGACAGCAATTTCATTTTAAGTACAAACAGTAAAACGTGTATCCTTTTTCATTATTTAACACTTAACTCCCAACCTATGTATTCCCATCACAGACAGATCCATTTATAGTAACTCTGTCTTAAGGAAAAGAAGTGAAAAAAGCCCAGACAAGCCCAACAAACCACGTTTGCAAATAACATTTATAAAAGACACAGAAGGTCAGATGAAATTTGTGAAATTTGAAATAATTTTTTCTTATGGGTTTTCTCAAGTACAGTGTAAGAAAGGTTTCAAGTTTTAGCCTGAAAATGTCATGTACAAGATACAAAAAAAAGTCAATTTAAATATTATTCTTCTTCTTCTTCCTAAGCTTATTACAGTTTCAAAGTAATATGTTTTGCTAAAATAATCAGTATGATAATAAATCATGATGGAACTATAGCTTTGAATCAATAGGAAAAGGATTATAAATCACTCATTAAACTGCAGAGTCAGAAAAAATATAGGATAATCTGACACTTATGGAACAACCAGAATAATTTAAGAGAGTACTTGCATATACAGCCTTTGCTTTTGGAATCCAAAAGGACAATCTTATTTTTAAATAAAGGCAACGATTTGCACCTAACCATAACAGTGCCACAACATGTAGGACATGAACATAAAGCAAACCTCACTTACTTTAAGTCATCAATGACTTTTGCCTGCTCATTTAGCTCTCTAATATCAACTAAACGCTTCATAAATTTCCTTCCTCGCTGTTCTCCAGTTTGGATACTGGAAGCTCCCTGCCGCCGGTAATCAACAATCTCCTGTTTAAAATAAACATTTCATTAATGTCCTCACGAAAAATTGGACATCAGTACATTTAGAACAACAGGCAAAGTGAATTTCACACCTTCAAATTTGGACTAGTGCATGCAAAAGAATCAATTCATGTGAACAGGCAGCTGATTGGATTTTTTCCAGTGATCCAAAGCCCATCATTCAGTTAGACACACTGTAACTACTACATACATGTCCCCACGAGCAGGATCTGCCTGCTTTCAAATGTGCTCTGCTAGGCTGCAGCAAATCCCGCTTCTCTGAGCCCCAGAGATATTCTGCAGGAACAGAGTATCGGTGGCTTGGGGGGCTCAAACCCAGCAGGTGATTTACAATCCGCTGCCTAAATGAGAGCTTGCGTGCTTCTCCACCCAAGGAACCTCCACCTGATTTCTGAACAACAAACAGGAGCATTAGTGTGCTGGGATCATGTTTCCACTGTCAGCAGGCAAGAGATGTTAAGAACAGCTGTTAGAATGGTTTTGTAGAACACCAAAAAGCAGAGTCAGCAGCATATTGAGTAGAAATAGGTTTTTTTGGAATTTTTTTCACATTAGTAACTTACTCTCCTGTGAAGAAAACCTAGAAGAAAGTCACAGCTTTTACAGTTCAGGTACCTGAGGTTAGGTGCTGTGTCCCCTCCATGTTTTCAAATCCAGATCAGTATTTCCACATAATACCAGTAGAAATACGATCTGCAACTTGTTGTCTTTGAAATATGGAGTTAGAAAACACACAAACAAACGTTTCTGATTTCCAACAAGACTTGTATGAGCTATAAAGACTTGCATGGTGGACTCAAGACTAAGACCTTTCCATTTGACAGAAGACTTTATCCAATTAGTAGCACTTATTTTGGTGGATTCACTTACTGCATGTATGGTGGGAGACATGGTGTCAACTTCATCCTCGTCTGAAAGGTCAGCTATGTTCACAGAGTTGAGGTCAGCAATGTCATCAATATCCTCCTCTCCTGTCAATGTTGTCAGTGTGTTGCCCAAAGCATTCAGTCTTTTCCCAATGTTTGGATCCATGTGGACATCAATACCACACATCTTCCACAACACATTCAATGTCCAGGTTCCAGCACTACTGCTTTCTGTGGTTAAAAAAAAAAAACCAGTTTAAACAGTTTTTCCTCTTTTAAAAAATCCTCCATAGTGAATTACATACTCATTAGCCAAGACAGTGTTTGTCAGTTATAAAGAACTGTATTTTCTGCCCATTCTGAGAAAAACACATTCCACAACTGAAATGCTTGATGAAAATACTTCACTGCACTTCTTTAACAAGTGATATAACACAGGCAGACCTACTGAAAATACATTCCCTTCAGAGTGAGGAAAGAGCATCTCAAGCTTCAGCTCATACAAATGCAGGCAAGTATGCTATTCCAAAATACAATTTCTAACAGCAAGAAACATTAAACTTGTCTTTCTGTATGTACAAATGCTGACCTATTTATTCAAGTCTTGAACAATGATGCTGGAAGATGTTATATCATATGTGTTGTGTGCCTAGTGAATATCCTGATTTTTCTGAGTGCCACTTTTCAGCCTCAAAATACAGACCTTGTTCTAAGCACAACAACACGAGATACTGGTTTTCTTTCTAGATGGAAGTATGAACAATACAGAGACTGACAGCTATTTCTGAATACTCTGGAGAAGGTCCAGACTGCTTAGACTGGGCAGAGAGGGAATTTATGAAAAAGAGAAGCCTTTCCTGGAAGAGGAGAGAGAGGGATGGCAGCTCAGGGTACACAGGTTCAGCATGAAGAAGATTTAGCAATCCCTAGCACACGAAGCAATGGGATGACATTACTATTATGGCAACTATTGCTGACTCTTCTCCAACCAATTAAATTAAAACACAGTTAAAGGACTTAAATTCCATATTTTATGAATACTTTTTAAATGTAGGACTTGATTTAATAAAACAAGCACATTACCTGCTGCAGCTTGTCCTGTTGTCCTAGAACACACTTCATAGGTACCATCTGGCACAACACCTACATGGTGCATACAAAGCAAGTACACTGATTTGGCAGCCAGTGAAAGTTGCTTTAGACCAGCCCTTCCCAATCCCACCCTCAGCCTCCTGCCTGCCATAATTAAAAAATGATAGGAGTTCTAGTTTTATTTCCCACTGAAGGACTTTTCTTATTTAGTAAAGTAAACCTACTTGGTAACATACAAAATTCTAAATACGTATAATGTATAAATATAAACTTAAAATTCCATAAAATTTTAGAATTTTCACCATTATATATATATATATATATAAATATTCTGTATTAGACTATTAAAATCTTACTAGGATCTTATGAAATTGTATAAAAGCAATGCACCAAACTCTTTCAACATCTTTCAGGCAGAGCTTAAATTATTACAATGATATATAAGCAGCAAAGTTTATTAATAAAGGAAAACAATAACAAAGGAATATAATAAACCATATTCTTTTGCTTTCAAAAGGCCAAAGTATTTTCTTTAGGTTTTTTGGGAAAGCTCAGCTTTCAGTTTTTCAAGTCAATGGGGAGGGCAAAAGTGGATTAATATCTGAAATACTCTTGCCCAGTATGAAATCACCTGCACTTACATGCATTCATGACTAGATCTCCTCTTATTTCTGGTTTCCAGTCATCCCAACTTGTCTCAAAGCCATCAGCAAAGCGGATGCAGAAGTTTTTAAAATGACCTTTGCTAACTAAAGACTCTGAGGAACAGGCAGTGATGAGTGTGCTTTCAATAGTCAGGACTAAAGCAGAGCCAGTGTCAAGATCTGCAGAGTGGTTAGACTGGGAAAAAAAAAATCACAGGGAGAATTTATTGGTCAGTGCAATATCAAAGTGAAATTGTACATTTACAAAATACCATTCATCTTTCTCTGTTAACTGACCCCTGCACATATCTCCTTGTATTTTTCCTTCTCTGCAGAGAGCTTCAAAAGCATCACCTCTGCCCATACAATCCCTTACATTAATATTTCCTAAGTGCAACACCTACATTATAAATTTATTAGGGCAGCAGGAGTCAAGCTCATGAGGAAAAGGAACAAAAATCCACATTTGATCAAGGGCTACAATCCGTGTGGCCACATGATGACCACAGAACACAAGCCCAGGATCAATTATTTTCTCCAAGAGAGATGACACATGACTTGATTGAACAATGACAAAAAGTAGCTTTAATTTTTATGTGATATTTTTTGGCATTTATTTTGATGTATACAATTATGTACAATCTTAAGTGTACAGATTGACTGATTAATTTCTAGCTCTGTATCTGCACATCTATAATTATGTTTTCCTGTAAAAAAGCCCACATATTTCCTTTTATAAACTACATCCCACACAAATTGCTGTTTTAATAGCCTTCCAATAGTCATGCTTTTGCTTACCTGGGGTGTGTTTGTGATGGGCAGGCAAATTCCTAAGTCATTGACAGTCAGCTGAAGGAACAGGGTCCCAAAAGCCTGTGCAGAGGTTTGCTGGATTCCAGGCAGCATATCCACCACTTCTTTCGTGGCCATATGAATATCTTTATGTAAAGCCATTCTCTGTTCATTCCAGTTGTCATACGCTGCCTTGTAGTTCAGCCAGAATAGCACAGCTTGATGAGGAAATCAAAAATGTTTAATTGAAATCAACATGTTAAGAAAATCAATGCGTGTTCACTAAATCATTTTCTTTTTCCTTTTTACAGCTCCTCCATTACTTGAAGTCAGAGTATGCATAACAATGGACACACACACATTCAGGGTGCAGTGACTGGGCTCAGGATTCAAAGGACAAGATGGACAAACCTGAGCATTTACCATCAGAGTTAAAACATTAAAATACACAAAGTCCTGCTGTTCTCAGCATCATTCATCTGTGAGGATTTACAACAGTAACTTCCTCCAAACCATCTGAAAACCAACCACCTCAACATGTGGAATTTTTGATGTTTGATGTCAGATTTATCAATCTGTTGGCATGGAGGAGATCTCCCAAATTTCTCAGCTACTTAACATGAAATATATTGAATCTTGAATAATCAAGATTTTTGAGAAAAAAATCTCTTCCTCAGTATGAACACAAACTTGTAGCAATTGTCTCTGCAATACCTCTGTCAAAGGCCACGGGCTGGGCAAAAACAATGGGTCTGTTCAGAGTAATGAGCACAGCTTCCCTGTCTGATGAGCCACTGATTTCTTCTCGGAGAGCATTTCTTAATCCAATTCTTGTCTTGAAATAGGCAACTTGATGGAAGTCTGAGCCAGCTTCTTCATAAACCTTAAAATGTTCCAAAAAATGGGAAGAGGGAGGGGTTTGAAGCAGGGAAGAGTTCAGGGATGGAGAGGGGAAAAAAAAAACCCCAAATTACTGCATTTGAGGAAATGTAAAATTAAAACAGCCAGTTGTATCCTTTCTTCTTTTTCTCCTCTAGCCCAAGTCCCTTTGAGGATCTTCAGTATTCTTGCATTAAGGTCTGATCACAGCATTATTTTCTTTACTTATCATAAACTGTTAACTAACACAGCTATTTATATATCCAAATCCTCTATTTTGACAGTTGATTTTTAGGTCCTAAGATTTCTATTTGTCTGTTTGTTTCTAGGCATCACAAAACACTTTCATATCCTAGAACGAGTGATTCCAGGTAACAGCAGGTTTAAGAATACAAGAGGTAGAACTGTCAAACCAAGACAGACAAACTAGGTCAAAATGTAGGTCTAGCAAAGTTTGGATCTCCTCTGATCTTATTATTTCATTCAAATAGTCTAAAAAATTTTATTAATATCAACAAAAGTTTTCAGTTTGACTCAGCAGAAAGGCTATTACTGTTCTAAAGGGCTAAGAAGTTCTAGGATATTAATATTACGGGGGAAAAAAACAAAAAACCAGCACTGTGCAACAACCTCTTGGCTTGATTATGTAATTTTTTTCATCACGCATTATTAAGAACATTACATGCAAACATTTTAAGCACTAACCTGATGTTTAACAATCTGTCCCAGTGCCAGATTCAAATCCACCTGGCATTTTCCAAACAGTTTGAGGTAGCTGCTACTTCCAGGCGTTGCTTTGGTTTGCAGTCTGTTGGAGAGCTCAAGTTCTATCAACCCTGTTTCAAACCTCACAGCACGCATTGAGGGAGTTGTAGCTGTCACCTGAATTCCCTAATGGATAAGGAAGGTGGAAAGTTATGAGCATCTGGTTCAGAGACAGGATGAGAAAGGGAAAAAAACCCCACCACTGTTTTGTCATCATAAGATTACCTTAAACTGCAGGCTCAATGTGTAAAGAAGAATTTTTGGTTTATCTCCATCTGTTGTGCCATCATGTTCATTCCAAAGAGGTATTGGCTGCTCCCCTCCTGTGCGCATTAAATATGCACAGTCACAGTTTTACCAAAGAAAACATTTTAAAACCAATACATATAAAAAGGTGACCATTAATTAAGCCTCATTTTAAACAGTGACTAGCTGAAGGTTTATAAAAACAAATGAGTATTGAGAAGAGTGCAGATTCATCTTCTGACACATAATTAATATCTCCCCACTAAGAATGAAGGAACAGAGGCATGTTCCTCCCTACTGGGAAACTTTCCACAGGAAGTCTCAAAGCCTGAAAGGAGTGACACCTGCTTTTCAAAAAAGGTGTTATTTGTCCCCTGCACCAAAGTATCTCCTACTTATCTGACAATACAAGTTTAACACTTGACCAAATACAATGCAAATTCCATGAAATGAGGAATTGAAATTATATCACTATTTTTCCATGAGAGGAGGAAAGTATTCTGTAATTATTCTATTTTTGGGTTTACTTCCTCATCCTGGAACATTTCATCACAAGTTATGTACCCTTGAAGAAGCAATCCTGGTTTTAATTTTCCTTGAGATTTATCTACATTCCAACCTAGTTTATAGGAAGAGCTTGCTGCTGGAAAAGGCCAAGCCATTAATTCTCTCCAAACATGCCAATTGATCTAATTACAGTTATTTGGTGACAAGGTCAGGCAGTTAAATCACAAATTCAAAAAACCCCCAAAGAACAATAAATTTTTATCACTCCATTTTGTATCTGGATAATTTTTTTTTTAAATTAACACTGCCTTTAACTTCCAGATGCAATTATTATGGACTGCTCTGTTCATTAAATAGCTCTCAATCTGTGCAACTTCACCTTCAGTAATTGGTACTTAGACAGTTTTTATATAAGGATAATATGCAAACAATATTTTAGTGCAACACAAACTGTAATTAGAAAAAGTACATCACACTAATTAGTATCTTCAAGCCATTGAAAAAATTACTTTGCTCCAAGCAGAGGGACCAAGCCAATTTCTGCCCCCATGGTTCTGCACTAAGCATCCAGACCTGATTGCTGACCTGATCACGTCCCTGCTGAATTACCCCAATATGGAAGGCAATGGTCACATTTCAAAAACCATCAGGCTGCTATTGCAATACCAATTTACAGTCTGGAAAAGCAGAGAACCAGCACTGGTGATAAATTCCTCACATCACAATGCAGGGGAGACTGAAATGCAGTCTAAGAAATGCAGTAAAAGCTAATACAGGTTTCCTGGTTCAGCACTATATGCTCCTCTACAAAAAAAAGTTCTAATAGAATAATGACAGCTGTCAGAAGATTTATTCTTTCCCTAACCACTTTCTTACTACCCAATACTAATATATTTTGTCTGGAACAAATATCAGGGTATTTCTTCAGGGAATTTGGCATTTTCCACTTTCTCCACTGCATTTTCTAACTGCCTCAAGGGCACGTCATGTGGACCTGCACTGTTCTTTTATTGCATTTTTATACCTGAATATATGTATATACACACACAGAGGACATGAAAGGAGGTAGATGCACACACAGACACTCTTTTCACTTAGTTACCGCTTTTTCTTCCTTCTTTCCTCATGATGCTTCCAGCTATTGATAAATCTTTCCACTAAAAATTAGCTGCATTTCTGTAACAGCCTTTTAGGATAACTCAAAAAATGCTCAAATCAAATGAAGTGAATACAGAAAATAACCCAGCCAAGCTCATACCATGGCAAGACACAGAGGCTGATGTCCAGAACGCTAATAAGTCCTGCTTCCCAATAAAAGTCCTGCTTATGATAGACCTAGAAGAATTTCCAGAGCCTCTGTTATTATTTCCAAGTCCAGTTCTGCTTCCTGCTGCTGCTTGCAGTGCTAGAGCTGATATGAGGATGTCTGTGAAATTAATGAGCTGATCCTGAGAACTACATAATGTTGCCATCAAACAAGGTGTGAGGATCTTACTTAAAGTGGCTTTTAAGTGTTCAGCTTACCTGAAACCTTCTGTATGACCTCATTTACTTCCTTCATGAACACTTTTTGTACAAATACTAAATGGTTTAAAAGGTCAGTTGTGAGATTATGTTCAAAGGAGCCAACCTGTAGAAATAGAACATTTGAGAACAAACCTTAGTTTTAAAAACAGTGGATTTTTAGGTTTGTTTTTTTTTTTTTAGCTGCATCAGAATTCTCATTTACAAACATGCCAGACTATTTTTCTGACTAAATAATTAATTAGTAGGAATGCCCTGCTTTTCCTCAGCAAGTCCCTTTAAGCATCATCCTTTTTCTCTCTGGGAAAATTAACTATTGAAATTGGCTCACAAGTAGAACTTGTGAATAGAACACTGTGTGTTGGGCAGAAAATTTTATGTCATTAAGGTTCAAAGTCATGTCATTATTCAACTATTGGAGCCGTCTCATCACAAAAAAAAAAAAAAAAAACACCAAACCAAACAAAAAAACCCCAGCTATGAAACAATAAAACCATCTTCCAGTTTTTCAGTATTTGGATTCAACCTGTAAACCTGAGAGTTCTGGAGAAGACAGATGGTTAAAAAATGTGAAGATGCACAGACAGAATTGTGACAGCAGGGAAATAAGTTATCAAAGAGGACTGCAGCCTTCAAGACCTACCTCAGCCACACAGCGCAGGTAGTTCCCCTGCAGGTAGTAGCCTTGCTTGGCAGGGAGCTCATCAATGCTCCAGATCTGGTCAGAGTAAGTGTCATGCTCCTCCATGACATATTTTCCTGACATGGTGACAGGAGGCAGGTTGAGACTGGCCGAAGGAGGAATGGTTGACATGTCAGAAACTTTTGAAGTGAAGCGCAGTCTGTGGTTTGGAAGCTCAAAATTAAATCTGGTTTGGGCACCTGTAAAATGAAGGCAGGGAAAGAAAAGGTATGAACTGACAAAACAATCTCTTATTTATCCTTAAATTTAAGAACAGTTTTGGAACAATAGAAAAGAATTAAAATGTTTTAAATGTTACTGAAGTTCACAGACCCCAAGAACTATAAATATCCACCCAGAGATAAGAGGATTTAAGATTTTTAGATGTCTTAATTTCTAAAGAAAATGAAGACTCCACAGGAATAAGACTAAGGGGGAAGTCATACAAACCACCTCAAGAGTACTGAGGCCCTACAAGACTATTCTCAAGTAGCATTACAAATTAGAATTTAATTAACAAAAGATAATAAACTTCTTTTAGCAGTCAGAGGGAAACTTCCTGGAAGGATGCTCTATATGAATGTATACATGTCTTCATGTGCTCCTGCATTCTGCCTCTGGGAATTGTGTAACAACCACAGTGAAAATTCTCTATATGGGCCCACCTGGTTGAAGCCCACGTTAAAAAAAAAACCCAAAAACTGATGGCAACAGATTCAAAGCTGTAGCTGTAACTCAACAGAAACACCGAGTGCTTTTGGATGCTTACAGGAAGGCCAAACTAAAAGCAGTAATGTTTTTGAAGTTCCAGAGAACTGTTACCTGTCATTCCATGACTCCTCATTCTCCCCATCTTGTATTCTGCCTTCAGGGAGGGCAGGAGCGCTGCCCCAATAGCAATGCCATCTATCATGGCACTGAACTTCAGCACTATGGGCTTCTTTTCCAGGCCTTCTGGCAGCTGTGGGAATTCATTTGTCTCAACCGGCGTTTGATTGATGCTCGTTGGAGTCTTCTCCGAGGGCAGAGGAGTCGCCACATCTTCTTTGGCTGGCTGGGGCCTGTGCACCAAGAGAGAGAGGGAAACCCTTCCTGTTAATCCACCTGGCTGTCCCACATACACCTGAGGTGGCAAAACCCTGGCAGGGAGGGGGATTTGGGAGCACTCACGCGGTGGAGGGCTGGCGGATGAGGTCGGAGATCTGCTTGGAGAGCTGGTGGGAGCTGCGCACCATCATGCTGTGCAGCGTGGCCGGGTGCTGCGGGATGTTGATGCTGATGGCCCCCACCTTCACCACGGCCGCGTTGTTGGTCTTCAGCCCCCTCTGGGCACTGTACAGGGCTTGGGATTTGGCAATGCTGCACTTCACCACAGTTCTGACAGCAGAAGGGAACAGCAGTCATTTGCATACCCTTCCACTTGTAGGTGAAACTGAGTTTTTAAGTGTTAGCTGAATTTTGAAGTAATACGGTTTGTCGACTGCACCCACATTACTTTTTCTTTCACTTTACACACAGATGCACCACATGCCACAAACACTATGCTACACTTAAGGGAACTACATGTCATGCATGGCAAAAATTCCCGTTCAAAACTGCTATTCTTGCCTAAAGTAAGGTCATTTCAGTGCATACACACCAGGCTGCATATAGACAGACAAATTTGCACACACAGAAACAAAAAAAGAGCCTTCCATTTCAACTCCTGTTCAGGAATAATCTTGAATTATCCTTTTGGTAAAAAAAGTCAAATCTGAGTTTTGCATCCAAATAGGTCATTGGAGGAAATACTTAACAGTAAATACACAGCACGTGATAGATGAATTTGTGAATTAATGCTGATGTTTAATTCAAACATATTGTTGTTCCAAAATACATCATCTAAACTTTATTTTAATGGTTCACATATGGTTCACAGTAGTTACCCCAAGATAAAAATACAACTGCACTAAGCTGACAGTTTTTGATGTCATAACAGAATTTTAGCAGCATTAACTAAACTCCTACTAAAAATATATTGGGGTAACACATTAATGTTTCTATGGTCAATTCCTGGAGGGTTACCCAATGGAAGTATATTATGCAGCGAACACAGAATTACAGCCTCAAAGAGAAGGACATGTAGTTGTCAAGATGCAATACTTCAGCTAAAATGGCTGAAAAATAGACTATAAAATTGCAACATTCAATGCAAGTTTCTCAAATACTATTATTTCAAGGGGTATAGCTAAAACACTTTTTGTATCATATTTAAATTGTTTCTAGACAGTTTGGTGTCATGGTGGAAGATACAACCATCTATGAACCTCACTCTCTAAGTACTGTTTCTTCTTATTCTTATGTTAAAGTATCAGCAAGCCCAAAGCAACTCATATGTGGAAATACAAACCAATTAAAAAAAGGCATCACCCTTCTGCTTATAGTCAAGAAATACACAGCACAGTAGGGCAACTACTAGCCTATCAATAGCAAATTAATTAACTGAAGTTCAAGAAACATTCTCAGATTTTCACAGGTATGCAAGAGATGCCAGTGACCTAAAGCAGTTCAGAATTAATATTTTAGGGCAGACTGTCAAGTAGAAATTATTTCAAAATACGTGATGAAGGAAGAAACAATTCACTACAATTTTCAGAAAAACATTATACAAATAAACATTACTTAAGAAAAAAGGCCAGAATTGTTTTAATCCACCTCTTCAAAAGGAAAGTATAATTATTTCTCTGGATGTTTGCTCATTTCTTACTGTCTTCCTGCTACCATTCTGACTCAACTGTTGCAAAGCCAATCAAGAACACAGTTCCATCTCCATCTATAACACAAAATACTACTGCATTCAAACCATTTTAAACATTTCCTTAATTAAAAATTACACCAGTAGAGCTGTGGCAGGAGAAAAAAACCTCAGCAAAATTAACTGTGCTTTTCTCCATATTTCATGCAACAAATTAATTTCACTGCTGCTTGCCTACAAAAAACCTACTTCCATGACAAATGAAATGTGGAACAACTGTCTGGCTATCCATTTATAATTAAAGCTCTGCAGTTTGCTTACCTACAGTGATATGCCTGTAACACATCTGGTTGTATCTCATTAAAATCATTAATCATTCTTTAAGTTATATACCAGTAATGCTTCCAGAAAGAATTCTATATTTTCACATCAATACCATAAATGATCACTCCCCTGAATAATTTGGGACAAAAACTCTTTGTCCCACTATAGAACTGACTACAATGCCAATACTCAACAGATTTTTGCAATTTTGTAAAAAGTTGGGGGGCGGGGGGGGGAAGTCAGCAGGGAGCCCACAACACATAGGAACCACTGCACTGAGTCAGCTGAAAACTCATGCAGCAGCACATACCTGAGGTGTAAGTAAAGGGATCCTTCCCTTAATTCCAGCCATAAGGAATTTACTTTCTAAGCCGGAGGCTGTATCGTGTTCAGGACTCATCACCAGACCTATCCTACCTGGATTTATCCCATCCTTTTAATAATTTACACTTTTGTTGACCACATCATATGGCAGCAAATTCAACAGCTCAGTTATGCACTGGTTTAATGCTGCTACCAGACAAAAAGGAACACAAATCCCAATATTCTCCCTACATCATTCGCAGTTTTGCAGTCCATAACCTCTCCTTCCAGAGCTATATGGAAGCCTGGAAGGCTTTTAATCCTGTATTATCACATTTTAATCCTGTATTACCACAACACTGAATAATCAGACACTGTGTGAGAGGAGACCTGCACCCACACACAGATCTTCAGCATACCTGGGAGTTAAACCAGCACACAGGGAAATAAAGACAAAAAGGAATGGCCCTGTTCATGATGACACCACAACTATCACTCCAAGCACAGCAGTTCCAAAGCAAATCTCACCTCTGTCCCCTTACATTTTACAACATTATTTCAGCTCATTAAAAGAAGTACAGAAGCAGATCTAAAGAAGTTAAGGGCCAGTGAAACCATTCTAACATTACAGTAGTGAGTGCAGTGCAAGAGCAGCGCCATAAACTATATTGTTAACATTGACAAGGGCTTATTTTAGGCAAATATTTAGCAGACTTCATTAAAAAAAGCTTATCTAGGTAATACTAGACATTAAACTAAAATATATTCCAGCAACATCTGCCTCCACAATCACATACAGTAGGAATGCAGCCATTACCTACACAACACAGAGTTAATTGCAAGACTGTTAAACATAATAATATGACATACAGAAACTCTTGTTTGGCTGTGCTTGTAGGAGATGTAGGAAAATCCTCCAGTCTACAGATGAACATTGAAGAGAAAGCGAGAAAAACAAAAACAAAGCAAATAAGGAATAAACAGTCATGCAAAATAGTCAATAGTTAATTATTTGTAACCCACAATATGACATTTCTTTTCAAAATTACCAAGTTGAAGGTTTTGGTTTTGCTCATGTTTGTTTTTTGCTCTTGTTGTTCTTAAGATTTATCATTATTTCCCCCCTTTCCTTTTGTACCCTCCCTATATGTAAAACAAACATGAAGAGCTTCGGTCCCCTTCAGAAACCCTTCATGACCGTCAGATTGGAACTTTTATTTATCCCTCTGAAACAAACTTATCCAATAAATTTAGCTGAGGAAATTATAAAATTCTGTATGTTTTAATTTCTATGTAGCATCCTCCAAACTACCCAGGAATTAAAAGGAGAGAGAAACTCAAGTGACACTGTTTAGCCCCTTTCTACAAGTCATGTTCTAAGACCAGTCCACATACTGAGGGTTACCCAGCTAACACCCAAACTGTGTGAGGGTGATCTGTGCTACAAAAATTGTGGTTCAGCTCATTCTGCAACTCAAACAGAAAGAGATGCAGCTGGGAACAAATTAAAATAATGCATGGCCTTTTTGAGTCTGTGAACTTGGCAGAAATAAAAAAGCCAGAACAAGGTGGATGCTGAGCAAGTGATTCATGATGTTCATGCACAAGAAGAGGTTCTCTTCTCCTCCCCTGCCAGGTTGTGTCAATTATATAAAGGCTGGAGAAGGAATATTTAAACTGTAAAACTAACATGAGAGAACAAAGAATGATGCATCATGAGAGTTGAAAACATATCTATTAAAGAAACACTGTAGCTCTTAAACAGGAATAATTAGCAGCAGTAGATTAACTGCTCCCTAAAAATCTCATATGGTTTGAATCTGCAAGTTTCAAAAAGTAATCAGAAGCATAAGAGAAAGAATACAACTGATACCACTTCTATGAACTTGAACAAATTTAAATTGTGAGACTTCCTACTTACTGGATATTTGGGGTAATTCCCTCCAGCAGGACGATATTGACACCTCCTATATGAGCAGTGGCACATGTCTCAGTCATTTTTTGGTGTAGCACATCTTTAGGAAAAAAGAATTTCAGTCAGTACAATACTTCAAGTATGCTTACTGCTTTTAAAAATAATGCAGCAGGAAAATAACTGAAAAATTACAGCTTTAGCAGTGACAAAAAGTGATGTCAACTATAAATTGTGACACAAAGAAAGCTTTTGAAAATGAGTGACTGTCTTCTAAGAGAATTTCCTCCATGGCACTTTCTGAAAACCTTGCATCCTTTTATAATCCTTCAACATCCTATAATTTTTTAAAAGAACTTGTTGAATATTATAATATTACACACACACACACTGCACATGCACATGTAAAGCTGCCAGTGAATTTCATTACAGAGAATGCTTTTAGCTCACCCCACCTTTCATTTTCTCTTTCAGGGTGAAGCTGCCGTGGATCCTCTTCAGCTCAGATTCCATGGTGAGGCCGCCAATGTCAGCCTCCAGGTGGGTTCTGTTCACCATCCCTATCCCAAAGACGATGAGGGTCACGTGCTGTGGCTCCGAGGTCACCAGGCTGCGCTTCCGCCCGTTCTCCTCGTTCTCAAACACCACCCTGCAGGCAGGCTCCGTGGGGCTTCGAACACCTACACAAACACCAGTGCTTATTTAAGGCTTTATTGGTGATAAATCCTTGGCATATCCCATTTGTATTTGTATTTCAAACCGAGGATCACGGACCTTTCACGTCAAGAACACTCTTCAGGAAAATTATCTGTGCCTCGCTCACTCCACCCCAATAGCATTGCAACTGAACCAAATCCAAGACACAATGAAGACAATAATGAGTGCTGTGGTTTCATTATTATTCACATATATGCTCTTATGTACCTTATAATAATATTTGTAATGATCTGATTTTATTGTCATACCAGAAAAATGCCCTGACAGTTTCCAATTGTCCTGTTTATTTGTTGATCATTCCACAGACAAAGATAAGTCTGTTTTGGATGAGCAAGTTTTCCTTATCAACACTCAGAAGGCTAAAAACAATGTAAGAAAATTTGCATTTTGTGCAGATATTTTAACTGTGGATATGATATCCTGTGCATGAAAGACACTGGTATCACTTTAATACAAGTTCTCATCTGACACTTTTTCAGTTTTTTGTTCTTTAGTTAAAAGAAGTCCAAGGAAAATATGGCAATAGAGCAACTATACCATACCCTGCATATTTACAGCAATCTAAGTTCAGCAGCAAAAAGAGTGATACTAAATCAGCTCTCAGATTTACTCTGCTGTGTTGAAATGCATTGGAAATAGCAATAATCACACCAGATCTCAAAGTTTCAGGTGAAAATATGGCCCGAACACTTGTAATTTTTGTGGGACTTCATCAAAATCACTATTTCACCCGTCCTTCTCTCACAGCAAAGTTCACAGATTTTTTTTTTACTGTCAGTCATTCTGAAAGTAAAAATTAAATCCCTCAGGATGGCTTATGTACACGCTTGCATATTTGCACAGAATGATAATAAACAGCATTTCCAGTACCCCCTTGAACACAGAACAGCACTTCAGGAGGAACAAACTCAATGCACACTATGCAATTAGTGAGAAAAGTTAAGCTTTCCTTTTGTACATCATCTTGGTGAACTAATCAAAGGCTCACCTCCATCCTCACCACTTGCCCCAGGTCAGACAGGGTGGGCAACTCGCAAAAGCCACCTCATGAGCAAGCTTTAGAATGCCCTATTTAAGCAAAAGCACACACACTTGGTTATTTGCATTCATGAACCACTTTACCTGTTGGCCCAAAAGTTTCAGAAGACTTTTCTAAGATGCCAGTTGGATCAGAAATGAGTGAATAGAAGTTCAGTAGCTTATACATATTTTGCCAGCACTCTGCAGAGGGCTCGCTCTGTTCCGACACCGTAATGGAGTCGGAGTCATCCATATGGATCGTCACGTGGTCAACCACATCTTTGGAGCCTTTCCTGGACACTTTGGAAGTCCTTCGCTCCGACCTCCCCAGGGAATTCTTGTTGCGAGCCTCCTTCTTGTTGTTGTCATTGTTTGTCCTCTTGTTCTTGGTGTTGTTCACCCTGGTGCCTCCGTTGAGGCTCCCCCGGGAGCTGCGGCTGAAATCCGAGGAGCGGAAGTCCCTGTGCTTGCGGGTTTTGAAGGTGGGGGTCGGGGAGGCCGAGCCAGCCGTGTACCTGCTCAGTTTGATGTCTGTCTGTGTGGCCTTGATGTCATCAATCATGGTGCTGAACTGGTGGATGAGCCGCACCAGGGCCATGTCCACGTGCTGGCTGATGGACTGGCAGGAAATGGTGAAATTGCAGTGGAAGGTGTTGTAATAGCGCTTGTTCAAGTCGTGGAAGGAAAAGGCGTTGGTGGAGTTGTGAGGGGTGCACATGGATTTCTCCATCACCACAGCACTGATGCTGAAAGTCTCTAACATCAGAGCTGGTTTGAATTCCAGAGGAGGAAGATTGACAGCTCCTTGCCTAAGGAAAGGAAAGGTACAAGTTACTACTGTACTGCTTTTATGAGAGTGAGAGTCAAATATGTTTTTTACACAGCTTACATCTCATTTACTGAAGCCAGCCTTTTATTTCCCTTAGGATATCACCTTTTTATCACAGTTCTAAATATAATAAAATGAACTTTTACAGTTTCACACTGTGTGCTACTAACAGAAATCATCGAGTTCTACGAAACCTAGCTTGGCATGCAATCATTCCATTATATCCTAAAGCTTTGCCCAAAATTGGTCTGGGGGAAGATTCAGCATTTTCACAAAAGGTCACATCATTATTATTTACAGGATTAATTATTAAACACCATTTCAGAGCCACTCAAATTCCCCCCAGCTCTCCCCCTTCCCCAATCTCCAATTTTCAAAAGCAGCTGAGATTCAAACAGCTACCATTCCCAAACCTTTCCATAGGAAGATTTAAAAAAATTTTTTAACAGGAAGACAAAAAGAAAGATTAGAAGAATAAAGGGCTGCTCTTTATCCTATCAAAGTGCTTTGGAAATCTGTCAGCGCATGAAAAGCCTAATTTCTGTTCTTTTGGCAATACACATATTTTTAAATCTCTCATCATACCTTCGGGCTCGCTTGCTTTTCCTTTCCTTTGCTGTGTCTGAATCAACAATATCTGCTCTGAGGCAGTCCAGAGTTCCTGAGAAAGAGAGGTACTCTCCAAAGTACATCCTGTAGCACAGGGGCATCGCATCCTGCGACTGAATTCCCGTGTAACTTAGCAGAGGTTTGAAAACAACCTACAAAACAAAACCCACCCATTTAGTTACTGAAGGCCTTGATTATTTCCACACTCTTGCCCATCATTTGGTGATGTGCAACCCCAGATACCTGTGCATCTGCCAGCTGGACAGCAGGAAAGCCCTGGTTGCCCTCTTCTACTCCTGCAATGTCATCCTGGCTGGTGCTGTGCTGTGAGTGGGTCCCATCCAGGGTGTTCTGGTCGCTGGACAGGACTGTGTTGAAGTCTGAAGCAGAGGGGATGGTAGGAAGATTGGGTGCCACACCTGGAAAATAAATACCCATGGAACACTAACACCACAGCAAATCTTACCACCACTGACGCGATTAATTCAGCAAGATTATTTATATACATAAAAAAGCCACAGTGAGGTCTGTAACCTCACAGAGGTGGCATTCAGGATAAAGCAACAGCCTGATATTCCTAGAACAGGTAGAGATTGTCCAATTCAAATTAGGAAAGGGTCTTGCTGCAGAGAAACACATTCCAGTTTACAAAGGAGCCACAACAGTTCAGCAATATGTACAGCACGATGATATTTGTAGGATTCATATTGGTTTAATATTAAAAACAAACTAAAATAACTTCTTATTGCCTAAGATTAATATAGCACAGTTGAAGGAGTGTTAACAGAAGAAAGATTCCAGTAAAGTGTTAGTGAAAAAGAAAATTAAGACACATTGAAAAGTCTGAAACAGGCCAACGAGAAGAATAAATGAGCTGTAATAAATTTTTACACATCTGGTTCTTTAATACACCTAAGACTTTCAGAAATACATTTTTTCTTTATTCGCTTACACCAGTTAACACATTCCTAAGTTATAAACAAACATGTATTTTGAGAAGTCTCAAAATTGAGCTGAGCACGAGCAAGGATTCCAATGCACAAATCACAAAATAATCATATGCAAATTGGATCAAAATAGCCAACAAAACCAAAGAACTCAGCAACAGCAGATGATTTTATGGCTTAACTTTTGGCAACTACACATGGCTTTGACAGCTACTCTGACAGTTCCAACTGTAAGAAAAAGCTTAATTTTTGAAGGCAGGGTGAAGCAAAAGAAAATAATCGTTTTGCTTAAATCTCATCTTTTCATTTTCCAGGTTGCTGGGAAGTCCCTCAAGTAATACTTTGAACCAATTAAGTTCTGTTGAACATAAATCACTCTCTCAATTACTTTCAGTCAGAACGTGGCAAACACAAGCACAGCCAACTCAGAACCACCTGGAACTCAGCTCCAAATTAGCAATACCTGTTGGAAGGCTGTTGTGCCCAGACTTGGTGGCCGGACTTTCCTGTACAACGCTTCCCCTGTTGCCCACAGCATTGGACATCCAGTTATAGAAACTCACAGAGGAGGGCTCGGACAGCAAAGGGTGCTCAGACAACATGTCTGTGGCCACGGTATTTCCTGTGCAGGTAAAGCAGAAACCTCAGCATTTCTTGCATCCAAATCAGCAAAAACAAGGAACATGGCACCATTTCACTGCCAACACCTATAAACTATAAAAATAAGCCTAATTCTCAAGGTTGTTGCACTACACATGACTGTCACCTTGAGTTTTAGCCTTCTGATGTTTTAATTTTTTCTGTAAACACGCAAATGTTTTTCTAACCGTCCTTTTGTTTTTCATTCTCTCTCCTGGGAGGAGAAAGGTTTGATGGACCTTTTCATTGAGCAGTGTGGTTGGAGAGGTGGTGACCTCTTTCTCCAATCCACGGCCGTTCTCAAAACTCTATATAATGTGTGAATCAAAATAAAACTTCTACTTCTTCGCCTTTTCCCAGACTGAAGTTTGCTGTGTCTCTGTGATTCATGTCACACTCTGTTGTAACACATGACTTTGCATTTGCTCATCTCTACCATTAATTAGAGGAAAGGAGTCATTAAGAAACCAAAATACCTTTTTTTCTGAACAATATTTCAGTCCCTGACAGCAAAGGAGAGAGGTTTTAGAGAAAATATGGTATCAAACACAGTATGTAATTTACATATAAAGAAAAACTGAAAAAAAACCCTGAAAAATAATACAGAGCATAAACATGTCAATGTTTCAAGCTTCTAAAATATTTGTTGAAAAGACCATTACTAAAAATCTGCAATTTATCATATGCAAACCACGTTACTGAAATATTAGTTTCAGCTCTCTTTTTGAGCTACTCACAAGGTCAAGAATAAACAAATACAAGAATAAGCAAATACAAAACAACATTAAAAACAAAAAGACTCCAAAATTATGCTACATCATATCTGTTCATGCTACATCATATTTTTTATGCAACATCATACCTGTTCTTGTTAAAGAACTACTTTTAACTGCAGTTGAACTTCTTTGAGGAGTCCCTTCCAAAAGATTGTGCAGGCTAGGAAAGCTCCCAGTGAGATAGCTGAGCAGACTTTCTTTCCTTGGACTTTCCCTGACTCCCATTCCGGAGCGGCCAACGTGCACCGGTGAATCTGTAGCTGTATCTCCACTGGTGTAACTCAAGGAATGGTATGGATGGATGCCCTGGGAGCAGAAAACAAAGAAATGAATGAAGTACTGTGGAAACTGCAAAAACAAAGCAACATTTAGTCTGAATATAAGGCTGGAACACAATTTTACCACAAATTACTGGAGAGCTTTGCCAGTCTTTGACTTTGTATCATGATAAGTTAGATCCTTGTTTCTGCTGCCATAAATAAAAGATTAAAGGCTGTAAAGGTTAGGGCACATCCTTAAATGATGCACATGAAGTTAATTGGCAAGAAAAACAAGAAGGAACAGATGAAGAATATAGACCAACTGCTGGAGCATCCCTTTTGGAAGGTCAGGAGCAGACCTTCCATGTGCTATAGTTACTTTCTGCACGCATTTATTCATCTGCAGCTACAGAACTGCTCCTGAACAGGCCAGCTACAACCCCCTTTGCCCTGGTGCCCAGCCCTGTGCACTCACCTTTATTTTCAGCACAGAATCGCTGTGAGTGTGAGTCTTGGACAACTTCCTCATGATCTCAGCACCAGTGACAGGCCCAGAAGAGGCGCTGGCAGGGGGAGGGCGATTGGCTGTTCCTTCCAGCAGCATCGTGTGCTCGCTCACGGTAGCTGCACCCAAGCAAACAGTTTTCCTCATTTAGATATCATTGGAGAACCAAGATTATCTATTATCAGGCACATGAATCTACAAGCAGTCATGAACTTCCAAGTGCTGACACACACAGCTACACACTGCTGTCTGATTTACAGACAAATAAGAACACCCCAGACAGGGGTCGGCTGGGTTTTGTTTAATAATCCAAGTGTTTCTGCTTAATCAAAACAGATACTTGAGAGAAGGGGGCAAAAATTTCCATTATACTGGATGAGTACATACAAGTTTCTCACACAAACATCTTTGCTGTCTTAAAGCTGCTAACTGCTGCCTGGCTTTTCAGTGAAAGGTAGCAAATAATTAAGTTGATTTATTTTGTGCAGGAAAAAACAAGACAAAAGATGTGAAGAAAGAGAAGCCTCCTGTTTTGTTTTTCCCTGAACAAGCACTAATTATTGTAATACTATAATTAACATTGTTAGCAGCAGCTTCAGAACAAAGGTGATATAGAAAAAGAAGCTTGATAATTCTAAAAAAGAAGACTACAATGTGTCAAGCATTATAACTAAAGAAGATACAAATCTCTGAGAGGAGCTGCTTGTCGCTATAAATTTTTATGGAGACACAAAAATACCTGCATCAAATTCAAACTCTGCTCCATCAGCACTGGTGTCACTTTGAAGGCCCCCCCCATTGTCCAATCCAAGGCCATCCTCATGCTCATGGCAGGCATTTGGCTGCAGCTTCATTGGCTGGGCTGGTCTGTGCAAGCTGACGCCTTTAAAGGCTGGCGTGACCACAATGAACTTCATCCACTGCCTTGCTAGGGCAACCAGACCTTTCTTTAAGGTCACTAAGGCAGGAAGGCCATCACTCTTTAAATAAAAAAAAAAAAAAACAACATTAAAAATTCCTATCACAGCATTTTGAAGTAAACTGGAGGGGAGAAAAAGTCAAAGCTCTCTTAAATCTCTGTGCTTAAGAGGCTTATGACAAACATACTGGCACCACAAGACATGAAGCAAGAAGCCAAGGAGCTGAGAGATAATAAATTACAGCTTCATTGAACACAGTAAATACATTTATCTATATCACTTGAGAATCTTTTGGCCAAGGGGCCAAAAATAAACACCAAAGGAAGCAGGTTTGTTAAATATGAAGCTAGAAGTATTTGAGTAATTATCAGACTGAACTATGGGCTAAGATTCATAGCAACTCTGTACAAACAGAACTGAAATTAAAAAGATTGTTTTTTCCATTGTTCATAAGCAGTATTTTAGGAACATAAATTTGAGGCCAAATATATGGATTGTTTTGATTACATCAGTGAATTGTCCTAAAGAAAACAAAAGCTTGGTGTTTTGACCATATATCAAACTGTGCTATTTGTGCCACAAGCTGTGCTATTCCTGATCACTGGCTCTCAGCTGAATATGCTGAAAACCAAAGTGTTTAAATCTGACAGCTGTGGAATAGGATTATGAAAATGACACAAAATCAAGAATAAACACTCCTCCCTTACGCCTGATGTTTGCTCAAATAACTATTTCCTACTACAATCTAGAAATTACATTGTAAAGCCATCAAGAAAAATATTCAATTCTTAAACCCTGAGGTTTGTACAATTCTAGTTCCTTCCTTAAACTGTCTGCATTACCTCAGTGTTTCTTGAAGATGTGAAAACTAGTTCCAAGGAGAGAATTTGGAATAAACTAACTAGTTCATGCACTTGCCTCCATAATTGAGACTTGTTCAATTTTAAAACCATGAAAAATGAAGTCTTATAAAAAGGCCATTTAAATATGATAGAGAGGAAATGAAATCTGATTTTAAAAAGCCATATATAGTTTTAAAGGCATGCCTTTTTGGTTTATGATCTCATGTATTAACTATTAAAACAGTTTGATAAACATTATGCCTATATACATGTCATAACAAAAACAGCAGATATCAAAGAAAATTAAATGAGAGAAACAATATCTACCTATTACTTTAAAGATGCATATGGGTTATATTTTCTTGTTTGTTAACCTTCCTCAAACTGTTGCCAAATTTAAGACATTAGAATTGGCATATCTGAAACTAAAGGACTGAGATATTTCCTGTTTTCCTGGGTAACTCACCATAGTGGCATCCTCAATAATGGAGTAATTTGCTTGATGAAGGTAATGGTGCAATATATTACAGAGTAAACAAGAAGGATTTTCTTGCAAGAATCGAGCCACTTTGGTAAGCCTGTTGTACTTGCTCCTCAGAGGGAAGTGCACACTTTTATTCTAGATTAAAATAAAAACATTTTCCACACATGAACACACTTGCAAACAGAGCATCAATGACAAGATTTCATCTAGGAGACAACAAACTTCTAATCTCATTTTGAACTTCTGCAATAAGGATTTGCCTCATGGGTACCCACCTTATTTTAAATACTGCATGTGAAAAATCATTCTGGATGCCTATTCATTTATAAGAAGCAATAAAAGAAAAGCCTGGATTCAAAATGCAGGCCTTACTAAGTTACATCTGGACTAATAAGACATATTTGCAAAGCCAGCTGCAATTTTCAAAGAAACAGTTTATTCCTAGGTGAAGACAAAACAGGCACTTCTTTTAATTTGGTTTAATGCTAGAAAGAGGGTAAGAAGAAGAAACAGGAAGGGATAAGAGAGGAATAAGAGACTGCTGCAATGGATAATTTTTGAGCAGAGCAGAAAACCAGCATCACACTTAGGTTATCCATCTCATTATGCAAGACAGGATCTCAGCATGGGTATCACATCCAAATCTTCCCACTAGAAGGTGCCAATCAAACCAACAGCAAACAAAAATACTTAATAAACTATACCAGGCACTGCAGCCATACTTCATATATTTTACCTGGAGATGCACTCCTGTAAGAAGCAGACTTCTCTCTGAAATTCAGACCGTGTACAAAAAGCACAGCTTCTTGTGAACAACTCCAAAGGCTCACAAGAGATGCTCTAAGTTTGCCAGCAAAAACATCCAGAATTCCAAAAACTATATATTACCTATCACACTGTCCTGTTCTGATATGCTCATGATTTTATAAAGGTCATTTACCTCTAGAGCTTCTGTCATAATGCACCCCATAACAGCACAGATTCGCAGGGTTCCTTCCGTTTCCAGTTTATTTAATGACGACTTCACTTGATCAATAGGAACGAGCCAAGCACCAACTGCAGGCGTTGCAGTGCTCAGGAGGTTCAGCTGCCTGCAGAGACAAGTAAAGAGGAAGGGGTGTTCACAGGCAGCAGCAGCAATGAGCAGGATTTTCTGGTGCTGTTATGAACAACAGTCGAATAGGTGCGACACTGATGCAACGTAATGAACACAGAAAACAAGAACTGGCAAAAAGTACCTGAGGCAATTTTTGTTTTACTCACTCATACACTCATGATTCTTCCCACTTTTGCTACTGCTATTCCTGTATTTTCCCATTTGTATTCCTTACTGAAATCATACAGTTGGAAAAACTCATCACTCACTGAATCCCACATGAAGGGTTACATATCATGAAGGGCTTCTGCTAAAGGGCTGAGGCAAGAGTACCAGCAGAGTATTTGCTAACTTATGGATCTATACTGACAGACTGAAGTATTTAGCCTATTCTACATAGATGATGTGAAAAACTATCTTAGAAAGGCACATCTTGAGGTTTATAGTGCAATGGCAGCCAGATAATGGATGCTATCAGGTTGAATACCAAAAGCTCTGAGCTGTTCTTTTCACTAGCATCTCATCTACTCAAAACAAACAGCTTCCCCTGCCTTTCTCCCTCATACTTCTCCATCTCACCAGAAGCTATTAGTGAGGGCTTTTTGTTTCATTTGGGCTTTTTTACTCTTCCTTTTTTCTTCTTTTAATCACATCTAACTAAGAATTTTCTAGCAGCCCTTCCAGAGAAAATACAACAGTAAAAAACCGAAGCAAGTCTTACTGTGATATATACAAACTCAAAATTATCATTTCCAAAGAAGCTTCAAAACTTATTGGAATTCCATACAGAACCTACCAAATACAAATGACATTTAACAAAGCAAAACTGTCATTCTCATTCTTTTATATCAGGTAAAATTATACCTTGAATATATATGGGCTGGGGAGCGCACATTGGTGGGAGCTGCAAAACTAAACCAAATTTCTTTGATTGTCAACTTCATGCTGCAGGAGTCAGGAGGAGGAGGCATCAAGGGGATATCTTTTTTCAGATCATCTGATTCAACACCTTCATCCTTCAAAAACAAGGAATCATGAAGTTAGAAGGGAAATTATCTTCCAAAATCATTACACTGAAAGGCACTAACATATTATACATGCTCATTAATTTTTCTTCATAGGCATTTAGGCAAAGAAAAATAAACTAATGCTGTCCACTGATCCTCCCAAGGATTCTCCCTGCCGAAGTTTGGTGTCTAAGCAAACAAAATGAGTGACCAAACATTTCTACCCAGCTTGAACATACCTGCTCATCTGAAACTGAATTTCCATTAATATCCGAAGAGGGACTTATTCTGTCACAAGGGAGGTTATCTTCAGACACATCAGTGTTGTAGCCACTGCCAGTGGGGGAATCTGAAGAGTTGTTTGATGCAAGCAATCCACCTCTCTCTGTGTCTCTTGATTTACCCATGACTCCAAATGTGTTATACAACACTGCCCCAGACTGTCTTCCCCCTGTAAAAATACCCAGACTGTAAAGGTTGGCAGAACATAAATAGCTGTAACTTGTGGCCCATAGAAAAGATCTGTACTAAAGCAGAAAAATACACATGACTTTAGTTTAACAAGATGCATTATTATTTTATTCAACAACTTATCACTACCATTTTGAGCTTCTGATGGTTTACCAGATGAAGAGTACTCACAAACACTTTTTAAATATTATTCTCTGAAAAAAACCAACAACTTGGATGATAAAAAACACACATATACTGTGGGGTTTTTTTTTACTTTTTGTAACTAGCTTTCCCCTCCCAGAGGAAAACTCTGGCTCCCTAATGCACTTCTGTGGATAAGGTGAGGAACTGAGTGATCAGTGAAAGCATCAATTGCAACCTTAAATTCAGAAACTGATGAAACCAATTCATATGAAATTACTGGATACACCATTATTAGTGGTACTTACAACTAAAAATATCTTTATTGTATAACCTACGAAATTTTTTTACCACAGACATGTACTATTGAGTATCACCTAGGTTCAACAACTTCTAATCAAATAATTGCTAAGCCAGAAGACCTAACAACAGAAGTGTCAGCAATCTCATAAAACAAAATAATAAACAGCCTTTAAAAGCTTTACCTTTAATAGTTAAATTTTCAATTCCACACTCAAACATTATCCAACCCCACTTCTCTTGACTAGGACCAATTCGAGCTACATCTGGAACAGCTTGTTGATCTGTTTCATCCACAAAAGTAAACTCGTCCAACTCTTCTAAAGTAAAAAGAACTTTTGATTTCCCAAAAGGAATGGCTGTTATTGCACAAGTTCCAATATCTGTGAAAATGAAGAAATAAATAGATAAATATTTACTACTTTGTTCCAAAACAGAAAAAACTTTTACATCTACTAAAAGCTCTCTGAAGTTTAGAGTGTTTTGGGGGAGTTATCTCTTAAGTATTCCTCAAACAGGATGGGGGGAAAAAAAAAGAAAGAAAAGGTTTAAACCTGAAGCATGAGGAAGAAAAAGAAGTACAAAAAGACAGTAAAAGAGCCTTGCTCCTGGTCTGTTAATATGGACAGGATAATTTTTAAATTTGAAAAAAAAAAATAAACAAGGACTGAGCAACATTTTAAATCATTTTATACCTAAATGTCAAATACCTCAGGAAAAGAACTCCACTGAATCACTGTTCATCCCTTCTAATCCTTACTCTCTGCCTCCAGTTTGTAACTGCACCCACTTTTGAAGTAAAAATGAGATGCTAAGATCCTTAGAAAGGCTCTTCTGAAACCTTTTAAACAGAAGATGATGACTTTTCTTGGTTAGAACTTCAAAACTGGTCCTCTTGAGCGTCTGTATCATACCTGACACAGGGCACTACTCCTAAGTTTCTACCCATAACTAAGTAAAAAGGGAGTTAACCATTTCAGTGTTCTCTGTTTTTGTTTTCCTCCAATTTCATTTGCTCACTCATCTCTGCATAGCTGGGAGGAAGGGAGCTCAGGCCTCAAACTCCAGCAGTGCAGGTTACAATTTTGCCTTGACAGCTTTTAGTTTGCCTAAGTTTAAATCTAGCACTTAGTAGAATAATAATTCATCCCTAACTTCTTTTTCAAGAATCTGCAAAAGCTCTGGGTGCAAGTAGCTTTTTATCCATGTTGATAAAAAAACCTACAACCAAACTACAAGATCAAGACCAACTGTTACTACTTGCTTCTATTAAAACTGATATTTCCACATTTTAATATTGTTCAATACCTGTTGTATCAAGACCTCTAAGCTGTCCATGAACACGATGGATGTTCAATTTAGCAGCAATTTCTTTTCCTTTTTCTGCTCCTGAATTGGATCTCAGTGAGCCAGAAGACTGGGGCTGCATTTTGCTGGTTTGGATGTAACGATCAAATGTGACAGAATTCCTCCCAGTTTCTGCATTGTTGGAAGTCTCCTCAACTATACCCCTTTTCAATATCAGGGAGGAAAAAACAATTAAGCAAATCTCAAGATAAACAAAAACTATCAAATGAAACATGTCTGAAGCTTATGAGAAGTAGTGACGTGTACTATTCTTACCTGTTCATACGAACTTGAGTAGCAATTCTATCGAAACACAAAGCTACTAAGGAAACATGAGTCACAGTTTTGCTGGAAGAAATTCCTGGGGATTCATCCACAGATGCTTGTAGCAAACACAGGTTCACCTGTACATAAAAGTCCATCAAAGAGTAAAGGCATTTAGAAAAGCATGTTACATTAATCAATAATTTCTGATAGAACCTTGTCTTATACTTCCAGTAAAAAGAAAAATAAAACTATCACACCTAGAAAATAATTTAAAGACATGGCAGCCAGTTATCCCTATGGTGATTGATATTTAACTATTGCCTGTCTACCATCATAAAATTAAGCAGCTCCAAAATTCAAAACTTTAGTTCTCTAGCACAAATGCACAGCTTTTGGGGAACAAACAGGATGCGAAACAAGGGTCATTTTGTGAGGCACTCTTCCACTGATAAGCTAAAAAAAAAACTTATTACCTTTGGAACTGTAACATTGGCCTGAAGGCCTTTAATTGTCACATTATCTTGCTTAAGTGAGAGATTGGTCTGTGCTGGTCCCTGGTTTGTTCCTGTTGTGGTGGTGTCTATTTTTGTTCCTCTGATGTCTTGCTTTGAAGACAACTTGAAGAGGGGAGAAAAATAATTTATTAGCACAAACTCAAGGGTTGCTGAGCTCAGGAGTAAGAGGATATTTTATTAGCACTGAAGCAGAAAGAGATTCTGACTTAATTTTAGGCAATTTATCACAATTTTCAGAACAAGGGCTGCAGCACTTACAGGTACAGTAGGTCTAAAACCATAAGGGCAGCAGTGCCATTCTGCAGTAAACTTCAACAACCAGACTTCAGCTGGAAGTTTGAATTCTACACATGTAAGTTATATAAAACAACTTACTATGAAGCAAAAATGTAGTATCCACTACACTGTGAAGTCTAAGAAATTATAAAATATAAATATAGTCATTACCTTGGACAGAAAGAACATCTAATTCTGTAGAACTAGCATACAATTCTTTTAAAGTTAAATTAATTTTTTAAGGTCTCAGATGAACTGCAAAAAAACCCACAGGCACTTTCATAGCTCTCCCTAACTACTATAAAATAATAAGTAACATCTCACTGAGATGAATGTAATACTTAAGAATACCAGCTATAGTCATTTCAAAGAACAGAATGTGTGATTTGATCTGATGTAAATTACTGTAGACCATCCAAAACAGAAAAGCTTCAATCATGTAAAAGATTTCTGGACAGTGAAAGACACCCTATAAGAGCCAATTATGAAAATGCATGCAAGTATGCATTCCAAATTAATATTGCATTTAGCTATTATATCTCAGTAAAACATTTTCTGTGTAAGATACAGAAAAGAGCATTCTCCCAAATCCATGTGGATTTCCCTTGTTCCTTGCTCACATTTTCTGAGAAGCTGGTCTTGCTGTTCTGCACAGCATCCCTCAGGACTTTGCAGTGCAGGTCATCCACAATTGCTGCCGGGTGCCGGGAGCTGGCACAGTGCACCATGGCCTCGATGTACCTGCGAGGGGAAAACAGCCACAAGAGACCACTCAAACTCCCAGTTTCACATGGCACACCATCAGCCACGTGTAATTAACACTACAGAGGAAAAAAACAAGCACTGAGAGACACCACAGGCCCTTCCCATTCTTCCAGCCACCTCATAGGAAATGCAGAATTACATCTGGTGGGCACCAGGCCCTGCTGTTCCATCAGCCACATTATTCAATCCTTTTACCTAAGCCTTTGCTGAACAGAACAGCTGTGATTTTAGACAATTTTTAGTACCATCAAAATAAAATTACCTATCCAGTGCTTCTGCCACAAGAGGAGTCAGAACTACATCTACAGTTCCTTTTACTTCCACGATTGCTGTTGTCCGTGTCTGGAAGACCGGGTGATCCAACGTCCATTCCTCTGTTATTGTTTCATCATCTGTATTCTCTGCAGACTTCTTATCCAAGGGAGTGTAAGGTGTGCTAAACAAGTCAAACACACATCAGTGATCAGGCTTTGTAAAAACAAACACGAAAGTGTTCTGGTATCATTTTAATTCTTAATAAAATCCACATAACGGCAGGTTTCTTCTACTGTACATCTTAGAAAGTACAAAAATACAATCCCAGGGTACGGCCCTCCCTAGATTCAAGTTCAGCTTCTGGCAATGAAATGGACACTTGCCATTAGCACCTCCAAATTCATCCAAATGAAATCACCATTCGTAGTCTTGAAAACATAAAAGTGAAATAATTTAATGCTTGCACTTTGTACTTTCTGTTTGACCAAACCCAAATATTTCATAATAGAATGGTCTGTTCTGAAATAGATCTGGTACTGAAAACTACTGCTGTAAATCACATTTTGAAAAGGCTAGCAGGAGCCAAAATATTTCAGAAGAGTATCAGGCAGATCCTACTCTTGAAAAATATTCTAATAATGTCAGGCTGTGTTCAACTTACTTAGATGTTGATCCTGTAAGCTGCATGCCTCTGTCCAGTAATGAATTAGCTGTGAGCCCCTGTTTAACAATCTAAGATAAAAGTGCAAAAAAGTTTATTACATTCCTTCCATATATAATACAAATCCCAATCAATGCATCTTTAAAAATTCCCCTTAAAGCTGTTTTTCTTTAAAGAACCCCTAGAAGCAGATTCTCCAGTATAGGATACAGGAACTCTTAGGTTTGCTTTTTCAGTTTCTTGAAAAACCAGATGACACTGCTTTTCACAAACATTGATTTATTGCTTTAAAAAAACCCCTCCAAATACTAACCTACATAAGGTTTGCACCAACACAAACATTTTCTGCAAAATGATAACAAATTCAATTCCAGAGCTCAAACACCTGTTTTATATAAAAGTCATTTCCATTCTTTTTCATATATTTAATGTCAGCTCCTTCCTTAAGCATGTATGCTCAGGTCACTTAAAAAAAAATCATTCCTAAATCTGAGTTGCAATTTTATTTTGAAATAAAGCACCGAGAGCCTAAATTATACTTTATCAGTATTAAATGTACTGTTATTGCAGTTCAGTATAATGTATTTTACACAAAACTCACATAAATGTCCTTCAGCTGCATATCATTCAACTGGCAGCATTTTTAAGTGCAACAAGGATAATTCAGAACACACACCCACAGAATTCTAACTCCATCTTTTTTTGCCCACAACCTTCCAGCCAGTCAGCCCCATGATCTGAAGTCAGAAATTCAAGGTATTCTTTAACTAAAAGCAAAGAAATTTCCAAGTTTCCTATAGCTTATTCATACAACTGGTCCTAAGCCATTTTAAGTTATTTTGAATTCTTACTCTTTTCTCTTCTCATCCCCATTCCATACCTTAAAAGTTGGGACAGAGAGCTGCTCAAAAGATGAGGAACTTTCTTCACTCGTTGGTGTGTCAAGGTCTAAAGGGCGATGCAATGAGGATTTGGAAGTTCTTTTGTTAGTTGGGTGCTTTACCGACCAGTTGATCACCTGGAACTGTGTCAGGTAATTTTGGTAACATGCCATCACAGGCTGCTGGGAAGTGATTTGCTCACGTTCCATAGTCTTCTCAGAGTCCAGGACATACATGTTGTCAACATGCTCATCATCTCCTCCTAGAGCTGAAACAAATGAAGCCTGGGAAGGATGAGTCTTAATTGGCAACGTTTTCATATCTTGACTGATTTCTCTATGGATTGTGCTTGTTAAGGGTCCTTCCACGCTGTGATAAATAGACCCCCTACTGTATTCAGCTTTCTGAGCTTGCTTTTTTCTCTTCTTCCTCCCTGGATAGGTTCCTGGACCTTCATCACTGCTTATTGGCTCAAACTCTTCTGCAGCTGAAAAATAAGCCTCGCTATCCGCCATGGACATACTGGAATCCATGGAGCGGTACTGGTGGAAGGAGTTTGAATCTGCTGACGGCGTGTAGGGGAAAGAGCCAAAGCTCCTCCTCTGCTTTGGGGAGTCCAGGACGTTCTCGTCGCTGCGGGACACGTCGCTGCTGAACTGCACTCCCACGGGGACGGGCTGCTTGTCCCCGTAGAACGCGGCCGTCAGGCTCTTGGTGCTGCCCAGGCGTGTGGAGCACACGGACGCTTGTCTCTTCAGGGGGGACCTCATGGGAGACTGGCCCACAGGCCTCTCCTGGGAGCCAGGGGATGCAGGCCGGCCCTCTGCAGCCTCCACCGTGACACTGGGAATGGAAACAAACACTTCACTTGCTGATTTCATTACTAATGCTTCTCCTCCTGCACTGTGGGAGCTGTCAAATGCATCACTGATTCTGTGACTCTCTATTAGCATAGCCATTTTTTTCATAATGCTGGTTACATATTGAATTCTGCCACTTGTCTACAGATAGAGGATGTGAAACCAAACATTTAACAACAAATGCTGGTATCTTAACGTGCTGGATTTTCCACCTTGCTCAGGTAACCATCCCCTATTAGGGATCCAAATAGGTATTCAAACACATTTCAGCAGCACCATTAACACTTCTAAAATAGCTAAATCAAGGGCTTTTCTTACATCTTAGAGCACTCAAGAGTTGAATTATATGCCTACCTGGACAAGAGTACTAACCTTGCATGAGCATCTTCCCTTTTTCCACTGGGCAGGAACTCCTTCTGTCCCAGGTGATCCTCAGCAGTGGATGAGGGGCTGTCCTTCTCCCCTGCAAGCAAGGGCAGGGCAGCACTGGAGCTGCTTGTTTCCTCTGAGGAGGAGGAGGAGCTGTGGGAGCGCAGCGGCACTTGGAGGCTCAGGTGTTGTGCTTTCCTTTCCATTTCTATCCCCACAGATCTGCAGTCCCAATCTTTTCTTTTGACACCATTTGCTTTACCTACAATCAGGGAAGGAAAAGAAAAACTTTGTATCTGATAACACAATTGCAGTGGACTCTTCCCTGCCTATGAAATAAAAATAATGATTAAATAAAAGGCCTAGTTTTGAAATGCATGCACCTACTAGCATGTTGTCCTGACAAAAATTAATGAAAACATGTCAGCAAAACATCAGATTGTCTCAGTTGGCTGCTTTCTATATAAGTAGAACAAATAAAAAAATCTCTTTTTTTACTCAGAAATGAGGTGCATATTAATATAAAAAAATCAGCATATGAAAGCTGGCTCAAGCTCTGTCTGCTCTTAGAAGGGGTCAGGCCACAAGAGCACAACCAGTTGTACTTACTGATCATATTCATAAACACTATAAATAGCAAAACATTAAGAAATTATACTTTTGGGCAAAAACAGAGTAAAAATACTGTACAGTGCATTCTCACCATCTAAAATTTTAGGAATCTCCTTAGTAATTATCCATTCTCCAGGCTGCAGTAATGACTGCCCATAAAACATATCAGATTCTGCACTTGTGCTTGAGAAAGCAGAGCTGCTTGAAGGTGTCAGTTCCTCAAGTTTGAAAAAATCCAGTCCTGTTAAGGTGCCGCCGAAGAATCGACAACCACCAAGACAGCCACACTTGTTCTTGCTTCTCTTATTTCTCAAATTATCATCAGGCCACAAAAACCACAACCTACAAAAGGAAGAAGAGCAGAAAACAAACCAAAACCATGACCATGCTGAAGTTCAGTGAAAGCAAGATTAACAAATATCCTTCTCAAACGCACCTCCCTGGACCGCATCGCTCACCTCTTGGTTCGGTTATCGTGCGTTTCCAAGAAATGCCTCTGCACCTCGTGTTTAGAGGGATGATCTGCAGCTAAAGCAATGTCAGCAGTGATGAGGCCCAGGTTGACAGAGCCAGCTTCAAGCCAGTATGCCCTCCTCAGTATGGGCTGCAGGCCAGTTCTGCAGTTGTTCACCTGCTCGATGTATTGCCTGAGCTGCAGGTCCTGGATGGCAGCGCTGATGCCTTCCCCGACAGACTGGTTGTGCAGGTTGCAGTTTGCAATGCGTATGGCACCCATCTGAAAACAGGATTGGAACAGGAACTCTGACATTTGTCAGTGAGTGGCCTTAAACCACTTAACACATCCCATACTACAGCCCAAAAAGATGTCAGTAAAATTCTCTCTGGGGAAGCAGTTTTATTTGCAAGTCAGCACACACACACAAAAGAAGGCAAGCTTAGAAATTAATCTCAGCCCCTTTTTACATAACAACAAGAAAAATTTACTTAGAAGCATCCTTTTGTAAACAGATTAAAACAGAAAATAACTGTCAATAGACACTGCCATGAAACTTGAAAACACTTAAATCATTAACTTCTTTACTGTCATCTAAAACCCAAAAATATGAAACCTTCAAACTTGTTTAGTCTTCAAATTTCATATAATCTGAAGACATTGGATTGAGTTTCCTGCACAGCTTGAGCCCTCTCCTAAACATCACCATGAAGCACCTGAAATTTCAGATGGAGTTCTCCAACTCTAAACCATACAAAGCTCAAAGATGACCCAGACATGGAGGAGCTACCCACAGGGTTAATATTAATTTATTGCTTCTCATCTCTGTCACTGATTATAAAGGACCACTGGAAACCTTTTTTTTTTTTTAATTTGAATGAAACACATTTATGATATAATTTTCTAGAGTGGTTCAGGTTATTAAGCTGCCTTTGAAAATACTGCCATTCATATTTATGCCTGCAGACACTGTTAATATTTATGATGCTGCTTTTTAATATTGGATTCAAAAGAATTTGGAGGCTCAAACATTTTTTTACTGCCACAGGGCAGCAAGCCATTCAAATGATGAGATATAATGTCATTAAAAAAATGTTTGAAATAATTACCGGTGCCCTTCACTTAGATTCTTGCTCATAATGTGAAGCTCTGCCCAAAACTTCTAATTTTAAGTCTACCATTTAAAACTGCATTTATTAACTAACAGCACTACTCAGTTATGTCAGCATGGCAGTTTTTTTCTTTTCTGTTGTTACCATAACTCAGCTGTGTCTAAACTTGTATTTTGCTACACTGAGTAAATGATTCCTTTCTTTCCTGTGCAGTAGGATAATGCAGTAGGAATATCAGCTTTTCTCTGCACAACGCTTTTTGAACAGAGGATTTCACCAGCAGTGGCACAAACACTTCTCCTTTCTCTAAATTCACACAAGAGGATCATGAGTTGTCCAGCACTGATCTGTACATGATCCATATCAATCATTTCCATTTGCTGAATTATTAATTTACAGCACAAGTTCTTATCAACTCTCAGGTACAAACACTGAGATGAAAATTGCCTGGGGTGTTCTAAATTATTTTATACCAGCCCTAAAGCTTCCACTTTTATTTTGGGAGACATATACTCCTTCTTACCATTTGCCAACATAATTAATGGAATTATTAAATAGAAGCCAAACTGATCTACTCCTGGCCCAGTCCATGATGACCTTTTATCACTTATTTAGAAATTCTGCTTAATCCCTTGCATGCAAGCAAGCCATCAATTCAGGTAGATATTCTATCCAAAAACCACAAATTATTTTAATTGCTGTTTAGAGAAATATTTTTACCTTGATATTGGTGGCACAGCCATGTTCTACCACATACAGATCTGCTCCATCCATGGCTAAGCGTGTCATGGTGTACTTTAAGTCATCCGACGTGGGGCATGGCCCAGGCACAGAGTTTGTCTGAAGGAAAAGGGAAAAGAAAGAATAAAGGAGAACAACATATAAATATCTATTAGGAGCTTAATTTGGGCTGATCTTTTTGTTTATGTTCTGGTAACATGAAGGGTGGATTTGAAGTGTTGCAGAGAACCTGTGCATGCCCAGTGAGCAGCAGGGATGGATGAAAAGTACCTTTGGGTCACAAAAGCGGCGATCGATGCCGTGCTGGCACAGGATTACGGATTTGGGCCTCTCCAGCTCAAACTCCCGGCACACCATGTGGAACACAAAGGTCTGCCCCCACTCCAGAAGACAGGCGAGCTGTAAGCAAACAGCACATTGTCCATCACCATCCACACAAAATGGACTTGTGGTGTTCCACGGGGAACAGAGAACAACACAAGGGCTGGGCTGTGAGCAGGAGGCCTCAGCACACCCTCCTGGCTGCAGCAGCTTCCTGCTACTCAAGGTTGACTTTTATTCTTGTGTGCACCACAACATACAAGTCTGTAGTGTTTCATGGAAAAGCACAGTGACATTAAACATTTTCCTAAATTATTTCGTAATAAAAGGCAGCAGCTTTTGCTCTTACAGTCAGTTGAGAACTTCATTGTAAAGGCAGAGCTCCCCCAACTTTATCACAAAGATTGGCTCAAGGTACTTCATGACCATTCATAATTTAAATGTCAGATTTTCTTCTATAAAAGCAACAAAGTTACATTTAGATAGCACACGAGTAAACTGGCTCAACAAAATGCTGCTGATTCTTGCCAGACCTAGTAATTAGCCTATTGTTGATTTTAGTCTTTTATATAGTTAGCTTGCTCATAAAGGAAATGATTCATGACTGTCTCTGTTATGAGAGGGAAATGGGTTTTCTTTGGCTTGCCTAAGCAAAGGGTACTTAAAATCAGCAGTTATTTGAATGGAATTTAATCTAGCTATGAGTGTCCTGCACAAAATCTCTCCTTCTCTGTTCAGTATAGTCCATTCACAAATTCTTGCAATACATCACACTATGGAAGGAAAAAAGCCAATGAACCTGAAACAGCAAATTCAAGTGCTGAAAACTAAAAAAAATCCTATATGATGCATACAATTGAGAATGGCTTTATAAGAGCAGAAACTCCTTGAGTTGCATTAAACTTTAAAAAATATTCTTTAAGCTTGGAGTACTTTGAATCAACCAAGTTTAATTTTGAACCATAGAGAGTGGAGCAAATCCTACAGATCATCTAAATCAGTGGCAGCATTTTGGAAAATACCATCACAAATGTCTGTATATGTAGCAAGATAACATCTATTCTTTACATTTACTAAACTAGCTTGTATGCCTTATTTTATTTGCTGCAGAAGTCTCCCAATGAAATACATGCTTAATCCTAAAAAATAATACCAATTTTTAGAGGAACAAGAAGATATAGAATGTCTTTAAAAATTAAAAATAATTAAAGCAAATAGTAGCTACTAAACAGAATGTATGTGTTTTTCTTGTGCCTCAGAATACACTGGCAAAGCAACCCTTCTTTAAAAATCTGGCAGACCACAGCAGAAATAAATCAAAATGATCTGTCTATTGTACAGTTGGAGCCATTCACCGAGGTGGAAAGAAAAATGTAACATAAATGGCAAAATTAAAAGGGGTTAGTGCTAAGACTGACTTAATAAAGTGCAATACTGGGAAAGCAAACTATGTTCCACTGGGACCATGGAGCAGAATTTATGCAGTGAGCAGCTACTCCTGAGGCCTAACCATAGTACACTGCCACAAATGATCTTATTTGCCTCCTACTTTAAAACATTGCTCTGACAATGGCTCGTTTGGCATCTCCTGTCCCTTTAGAGAAATTATTACATTTTAAATCTATAAAGCAAAGGTTACTTAAGGCACAGATCACGTGCTTTCCAGAAATCCACGCTGCGCCAGATTTGAAGGAAGAAGAAGGGTAATACTTGAGTAGTCTAGAATGGTTTCTAGATGGTACCTGTGGTGCTGTCACTTTGGCTGTGAGGCTTCCAGCCTGCACATCTATCAGCCAGGCATACTCCAGGGTGTCACTTCCCAGGGGCAGCCCTTCTGCAGAAAACATGGCATGGGCACGGAGCTGCAGGCCCGACAGGCTGATGTGGCCCTCCCGCAGCACCTCGTCCACCGCAGGCCGCTGCCAGAGACAAGCAAGTGGAAGCAATGCTTGGGAAAGATATAACACTAGCCTCATTTAATCCTATTTATTTTACTGACAAAATGGACAAAAATAAAGACTTCTACAAAACATGCATCAGATTTTTCTTATGATTAACAAGTCTTAATAAGACCTTTGCAAACGGGAAAATCTCTACCAAAAAAGAATTAAATCTTAAAAATCAATGCAACTTCCACAAAGCAGCCCCCAAACACTGACTGTCTACCTGATAATTGTCATTCAGAAACAGATTCACTGGAGACAGTACAAGCTGAAGCATTGTTTCTCTAAACCCTTTCTTCATCTCGAAACACAGCCTCTCCAAGAAAGCTGTAGGGCACTCTGGACCATCTGGACTGCAATGCTGAAATAAAAAATAAACACATCTGTTTCAGAACCTGAAAGTACATAACATGTTTGAAACTTGACTATCAGCTGCAAACCTGTGAGCAGGAAGTATGCTGATTTTCCTTTCAGTGGATCCTCAAAAAGACGCCTGTGCAACTTCAAAAACCTTTTGACAACTGCATAAACAGCAGTTCAAAAAGATTTGGGTGAACTCAGTGTTTTATCTGGATTTTTTATTCCTGGCATTCCCTCAGAACTCAGGAGCACAGAGCAGACTGCACCATTATAAGACAAATTTGCTAATCAGCAGAAAAACCATAATGGTCAATCAAAAATATCACACAAATCAAGTTCTGGGAATAACAAACATATTAAAAAAATTATCCAGTTCTGCCTCCCAGATAAGCAAAATAAATCCTGTCTCAAAGTTGTTTAGATAGCTGCAGTTTCAGCAGAGAGTACCCTCACATTTTGGTAAGCACCAGAGCAACTAAATGTTCCAGGCAGTTAAATGTGGATCCAGATTATGAAACTAAAATAAAAATAAATTAAATGAAGCAAATTCTTTTATGATTATAAAGTACTTACCACTGGCAGTCTCCCATGCACTTTGTACAAATTAACAAGCACAGTGATATCCCATGGGCGTAAAGTAAGAGGGTGAACGGGCTTGACTGAAATGTCATTTTCTTTCTTGTCGTTTTCTACTCCTACAGCTGTCCAGCCAGAGCTTGAGGATGTTGACAGGGACAAAACAGGGCTTGAAATAACCTCTTCAAAATCAGTGTACATGTCATCTTCCCCAAAGTAATTTTCCTAGGAAAAAGAATTGTTATGATCATACGGAAAACAAATGAAAAACATACAGGCAATGAATTGAAATACAAATCAAATCTTCTGGTTTTAATCCTCCCTAAAATAAGTGGCATAGCTATAACCTATAACTAAAGGAACACAGATACTTTTATTTTATGAAAACTGGATAGCTTAAATGTGCAAATTTAGACATTTTGCTTTGCAGAAAATGAAGGCAGCTCAGTAGTTCTCACAGTGCTGATATTTGAGACACATGCAACAACACAAGTAAGTGAAATATTACTGCCATTTAAACAGATCTTGTGCTTTTAAAGACACATAACAGAGTAAGAACAAAACACATCCTGCAGGAAATCACCCTCATCCAACTTTCTGGACCTTTTTTTCAGCAGGCTTAAAAGTCTTAAACATGCTTCTAAAATACTAGGTCATAAACATTTCTTGCTCAGGTCTAAAAGCCAGCTTGTGTCTAAGCAAATCCTCTTCAATTATCTAAGGCCAAAGTAACACTGCCAAATTCTACTGGGAAACAGAAAATCCATCAGGTTTCTGGCAATCTATCACATCTTCTCCCTTAAAAGAACTGCTAAACTCTCAAGAAGAACTTTCTTCCAGTGATTTTTAATAAGGCAGACCCAGCAGAGGGTGGTAGGTACTCCAGTAACTCACTCCGGACAACTCCTGCTGTAAATGCCAGGACCTGCAAATTGTTCATTTCCAGACAGTAACCCTTAGCAGGGTGTGCTACACCAAAAAAAAACTACTCCCAACATTAGAAGGCTTAACATAGCTGCATGGACAATGTGTGTCCAGGGATCTCCACACTATGTATTAAAAAAAGATCAATGAAAACAAACTGAAAACAACTGCAAGTCAGGAAAACAAACAAAAAATCCCTCCTAGAAATCTTTCAAGAGATGGTCCCAGCACAGCTGGACAAAAAGATCTAAACAGAGTCACAAAAACATTAAAAAGAGCAATAAATGCACATTTTCATAAACAAGCTATTTATATAGAATTTCTCCTGAGAATTAGAATAGAAAAGCTGAATTTCACGTGAGAAATCTGCACCTAAAAATGAAATCATTATACCATCAGGGATCTAACGTAGCACTGTTTGCATTTACCTCCAGAGGCAAAAAGCACTGAAATGGTGCTGCTTTGCTTGAAAAGCCAGAACTCCCTCATGAATTTATGGGCTTGAAAAAGAGGGCTCAATAAACAATTGGAACATGGGTTCATTTGCTCTGTACCAGGAGAAATCAAGTGTTCAAGATGCAGTACTGGCCTAATTTTAATCCTATTTATTTTATTGACAACATGAAAAAATAATGAGCATGTTTGCAAGTCCTACACAAAACAGTATTTTCTGCTATTCCTTGCTTATATGCTATACCTTATAGAAATTCCTGAAAATGACTGTTTCAGTGAGTCCTGATACTGATCACCTGTCTCAAAAAATTCCTCAACCTTTGCTCCAAAATGGCAGCCTCCAGAAGCATTACCTTAGCCTAGATCTGCACAGGTTGAAACAGAGAAAAACAAACAAGCAAAAACCCACCAAAAAAACCCCAAAACCACACACAAACACACACAAAAACAACCACAAAAATCAACCAAACCCCAAGCATTTTGCTGTTAGTTAGACAGAATTGACACACTCAGCTGCCTTGGCTTTTGTCACCACAAGGAAAGGTGAGGGAGATGGGAAGGAATTAAACTCTAGACACCCTAAAAAAAAAATCAGTCATGGAAGAGAATACAGCAAAAAAACCCCAAACACATTCTAAAGCCTAACAGATCAATGTCAAGAAAAGGATGCATAATCCTTCTCCAATATTTACTGAAGAAGCTTTTTAAATTAAGTTTATTCTCATGTCCTTCCCCAGTCCCCTCCATGATCCTAACCCCAGAAATGTCATGGAATCTAAGAAAAACAACACACTGCAGAACTTAAAATGCACCAAAAGCATGGGTTCTGGTACAACTTTGCATGAAAATTGGAGTTTAGATAAGCTCTAGTCATAATCATGGAGTATTTTTTTGTTTTACTAGTGGAAAACTGAAAGAAGACATTTTCTGCCCATGTCCAGAACATGCAGTATTTCTTGAAGGAAAAATTATGCTGATATATCTCTCTCTATATATCTATATATATATGTATGCATGTATGTGTGTGTATATATATGTGTGTGTATATGTATGTATATATGTAGATATATGTTTGTATGTATGTAAGAAGCCTTCTCACAAGGCTGTGACAGTAAAATTCATCCCAGCTATACCAGATCACCAAAACAATTCCAAACTAGAACTAATGCCTACCAAAAGTTTTCATCGAAAATCACATATTCTTCAGAATTTGAATTTTCCATTCCAAAACTAATTCCTTCCCTTTCCTGCAATCCTCCATAAATTTTCTAAGCCGTGCTCCTCTGCCTACCTTTATGGAGAGAAAGGCTTTGAGCAGGGGTCCATAGAGGGTTATCTGGGAATCTGGAGAGAGCTCCAGCTCCACGTGGAGCTTGTCCGGGGGCAGCTCGGAGGGGTCGAGGGGCAGGCGGCTGGAAGCTGTGGGAGATGAGATCACACTGTCGGTGGTTTTCTGCGACGGCCTTAGCACAGACAACATTGTTTCCTCCATTTCTGACACTTGGGAGCAAAATAAGAATAGAAAACAGATTTTGATTACAACTTAGGCTTCTGTTGGACAAAGTTCAGCAAACAGGAATGTGTATTAAATATACAACTTTTGGCATCTAACTTGTATAATTACATTAGTGTGTCTGTGCTACAGAACTGGTTTTTCATCTCTAGTAACTATGTGAAGACAAGAAAATACTGAATATTTTAGTCAATGTTAATTATGCAAGAGAAAAACAATCCCTGAAGTTCTGAATAAAAGTATTCAGTGTATTTATCTTGCTTTTGAAGTTAAACAGAGACATGCTTTCATTTCAGCAGAGCAGATTTCCCACAACCACACAGCTACTGCAGGATAAACAAGAGAGAACAAACATACAAAGTGCAAAGTTGTACTAAAAATCTATTCTGAATTAGTAGCTCCGTAGGCCAAAATTTGTCTCTAAGAACTCAATTACTCTAGTCACAAAACAGTTTGGAAATTCAAATCTTATTTCCTACCCCTTCTTTCTAGTTCAAGTTAGGAACAAGAGAGCCCAAAAACTGTCTTTCTTAAGTGAGGAAAGGCAATGAGAATGTAATGAGTAACTGGAAGTATTTTGGGGATGTGAATTGATTGCTGGGGAGTAGAGAACTCCATGGGAAAACCATCAAAAATTGATGCTCCAGCTGGAGGAAGATTTCAGGTGCCAGTTTAACGGGAAGAACTGGCACATACAGAACTACAGACACCTGCAGCCAGAAACCTCCAGGGCTTGAACTTCCCATTATTGTCTACAGTTCTTGCACCATCTTATGAGTTATGCATCAGCCAAATGCTGCAGTGAGATGACCACTTTTTATGGAAACTACATCTTTTGTAATGCATCGTATTTCTCAGTTTTATGGACTGACTCAAAATAAAATACAGATGTTGCTACTGCAACAAACAGATTCCATCAGCAACATGGAGTAGGAGTGAGGTGGACTGCTGAATTAATCGCTGGAGGAAGCTGCAGATGAATTACCTGTGTATGTACAAACTTGCAAGTGCAGGTTTCAACTGCTCAAATACGAGGAAATGTTCTCAGAATGTGAGGAATGCACATTTAACACAAGCTGACAGTCTTACAAGAGCACTTAATGAGCATCTGCAAAATCAATCTCACCTTTTCTACTTCATCCTCACAAATTAGAGTTCTTTTAGATGTGAATTGTTGGAACTCAAACCCTAAAAATGCCATCCAGCATGTCTTCTAACACCTGCTGATTGTGGCCCTTGCAAATTAGCCCTCATTATTCTGCTAACATCTCTCCTCCATCAGTTCTGCTTCTAGAATCTCAACCTGAAAGAGTTTTATGTAACCCCATAACCCCCTGCATACCTCCCTCTGAATTTAAATTAACTTACTTTAATCTCTGTGTTTATTACTTTTTTTTTGCAAGCACATACTTATAGGATATTTGTTATCTAGAAATATTTAGACAGTTTAGTTAAAATAAATTCTTAGATAATAGGATTTGACTGACCAGTCCAACACTCATTTCTGATGGTTCACTTTAACAGTGAACAATGAAATCACAGTTTGATATCCACAAAGGGAAGACAGTATTATTACATCTCATATATAATGTACTTAAACATTTATATCAAGAGATCACAACATCCAAAAGTAAAAAAAAAAAAAACTTTGAAAAGGTAAGGAACATGATATGGCCAAAAATATTGTACTTCCTATTTAATATACTGATGTTTAATACACCAAGTGATATTTCATCTTGTGCAACAACCCATTTAATAGATCCACTTTGTTAAGGACAAGGAGAAGTGAACTGCAGACAGTATCCTCTTTTTTACACAAGGAACTGGGACACATCCTGAAATGTAGCAGCATGGATTCCTGTCAGGTTTTAAATCAAATCCAGTCCATTCTAATGATCAACACATTCCCCTGAGACATAAAACAGCAATTCAGTTCCAAGTTCATCTCTGCAGATGGAAGCAGTGTGATCCAAAGTCCCAGCAGCTTCCCAAATGATCCATGCTAACAAGGAAAAGGTAGTGACACTTACAGGATTGCTTTAACTGCTCATCTGCCTTCTGAGGATAAATGGGGTGCCAGGAGTAGTCAATTGTAAACACAACACTTGGGACCGTCCAGCATTCAACCCATCCGGCCCTTTGAAAAGGAAACAGCACCCTTTTATTTCAAGCACAATACTTCCTTGAAATATCTTCAAAGCAACCTCAAAAGTTCATGAATCACAAACAAAACAAATAAATAAGAAGAGTTAACATAAAGATATAAATATATATATAAATAGCTCAATAAAACTCACTCTTCTTGAGTAATGTTCCTCCATTTGGGTTTGCCCGTTTTCTGACCACTTTGACATTCTGCAGAAATACAAGACTCAGGACTTATTTTATTGGGCTGACAATCTTTTACCAGCATAAAAAGGGAATATTTACTAGGATGGCAATCGGGCAGATACAAATGAAGATCAACATCTTCTCCCTAAAAATCAAACACCAGCAACAGGAAAGTTAATGCACATTCACTTTATGCACAATGCCCACACTATTTTCACCTTCCTATGTGCCATCATATTTATTTTACAGGCAAAATTAGACAAGAAATCTGTTTCCCAGCAAGCTTTAGTACAATCCCAAGAGCTCTACAGTTCTGAATGGTTAGAAGTCAAATAACTTGCACATAACCAGAGCAATCTATAAGACACTGAACAGCTTTTAGTGATGCCTGTTATTCTACTGCAGAAATTAAATAACTAAAAAAAAAAAAGCTTACTCCACATCTCAACTAAATCACACTTCAAAAAGAAAGAAACCGATAAAACATTGATTTCTTTGCTATCAAATTATACCAAATTAGTAACATCACCATCAACTAGTTTTTTATTTTTAGCAGCAGTAGACAGCTTCTATTTTAAGGAAGACAAAAGGTACAGTAATAAAAAGAATTATCTCCATCTGTTAAAAACACTGTGATCATTATTTATGCTACAGAACCTCTTAAAAGTATGGAAGATGGCTTTCCAAAATGGTTTTGGGGTAGCCAGTACAGTATTCAATTCTGTCTTTGAACACACATTACATTTTCACATTCCATAAATAAAGGGGAACAGAATTCCAAGTGATAAAACACATACACAGACACACAGTTTAAATATATATCATAAATATACATACTAAATGTGTATCTATATGTATGTGTGAAGCATACGCATGTTTGTATTTTTCAGAAATATCTTCATTTTTGTGTATATATAAATTAAAACAGCCTATGATGAAATGCTTCACACAAGCAAACTGAAACCAATTACCTCTGGGGTACTTAAAGAAAAATTCTGTGAACTCGAAGTGAAAAAGACTATTTTTCTCTCAGAAAAGAGGCTGACATTTACAAGACAAAAGATCTTACCTTTAAGGAGAATCTAGTATTGCATGTGGTTGGAACAAAGTCAGTGAAAGGCAGAGAAAAAACAATGTTCAGGGTTTCTCCACAAGCTGCTAGATAAACTGGGAGGGAGAAGGAAAAACAAATTTGTCAGAATTACTCCCTATTTTGTTCTTAGACAAAATATCAAACATACAGGTAGAAATAATTAAAAGATATTAAAGAACTCATGACACAAAAATATTACCATTTATCTACACTGTACTTGGAGTAATAAATTACTGTAATCAATTATTCTGAACATATTTACTATCTACAGCTTGTTCTTTCTAGAAAGACACTTTTTAGCACAAGGAAAACAATAAAAATTGTTTGCAGGCAAACAATAAAAATAACTATAATACTTGGTGCTTTTCTTTACCCACCAGGTTTTGGATGTAATTCTAGTACTTTCTTTCTATTTTGTTGATGATTTTTGTTGTATATGCTACTTCTTCCAAATAAAAGAAGTGATCTCACCATTCTCCTGTTGTTTGGTGGAACAGTCAATCCAGTTGTGCTGATTTGCTGCCCAGATCATTTCGAACTGATGGAACATGACTTTGAAGTTCCACATATATGGAACAAATGAAAAAATATCAGGTGCGCTGTCACTGGACCAGTCTTGGATCAAATCTAGACCCACACAAGTAATAAAAGGTGAGTTAGTAGCTTGCAGGTGAGTGATTCCTTAGGATTTTCGTGTTGGAGAAGTTGATGTTTGCTCTGCCCACAGCAGCAGGGTACACTGGGCACTGTGGCACTACCCAGACAATGGCTCTGGCCTCACTCAGGGGATAACTTTATTAGCATGGCACCATGCCTGCACTAATTAAACCTTCCTCCCAGCAGGGCCAATTAGCCCAGGCAGCACTGCAGTGATGGGGCTGTATTCTTTCCATTACTGCAGCTGGAGCTTCCAGCAACAGTTGGGTGGTGCTGTACCACCTTGCATTGCCTTCTCCCTCACAGCCAGGCTCCTGAGGGGCAAATTACTTTTCCTCATCATCTGTCAGCCACAGGGACCCAATCCAAAGCCCAATTAGTTGAAAATGAGCTAAGCAAAGAGAGATATCAAGAGAAATCAACATCACGGGTGACAAATGTTAAGCAAATCAGTAGCCGCAATAAGAGTTACAGTAAGAAATAAATTTAGGATCACTTAACTGCAAATCAAATTTATTTAGATATTAGAAAATTAAATTATTTGTGTTTCTACTCAAATGTAAGAATATAATGTAGTTGGACATTCTATAGGCATCAGGAACTTTGTCCTTGGAAACAATTTGTTGCCCTAAATACAAGAAATCAGAGAACCTGACCTGGCACAACTCAGCAAAATTTGAAAAGAAATCCCAAAGAAAGAATATTTGATATGTAACTTATTTAGCAAAGAGGTTACCTGTAAAGAAGCTCTTCTGAGCAAAGATGAAATGATAGGTTGCTTTATAAACCTCCAGTTCACACTGCCATGTCTGTGGCATGTTCCATATCCGGGGATAGCTGGCATTAATATGGAACTGTGAACAAGGAATTAAAGCATCAGGATGAGCCGAAAAGATGACAATGCCCGACCCTGTCTCTCAGCACTTTTCACATATGTACCCTGCTGAATAATTAAAACTGTTTTCCTGCTGGGATGAACAGAAGGTACTTCCAGTTCCTTAATAATTTAATCTCTGTCTCTCCTTCTGTGTTTGAAGGTCAAGTGTTAGTGTATTCATTTATTTGGAAAGGTATAGTGTGAGTTTCAGATACATCTGCTGCTGTAGATGTACAAAGCAATTTAAAAAGCCAAGTTCTCATCAAAAGCATCACTTTTCACAATACACTAAAAAATAAATCCCGCAGAACAGAGTATTTTTCAACCATTGATATACTGTTCAAATTCAAATATTAAAAACATCACTCGAATAAGATAACTTAAAAACCAATAAGAAAGGTCATCTACACAATTACAGTACTGCAGAAGTGAAATATTAGGCAAACAAAAGAATAAGGCAGTATTAAATCTGTCTCAAGTAATTCAAGCACACTTGAGTGCTTTTAAGTACTTGTGCACACACATCCTTTAGCAGAGCTGGTGACTGTAATCGTTAATTAAGGCAAAGCCTGTATGAACATGTGCTACACAGTAAATGAGGCAACATTTGTAAATATCTAATTTATACACCAATTTAGGGCTTTTTAAGTCATTAAAGGTTACAGACATGCACAATTATGTCGGTATATATAAATTCCTTATATATTAAGGTCTTGCAAAACACATTTGAAAGGCATTTTCCTGCATTAAGAAACTAAAGATTGCTCCACAGAAAAATAAATATGTTCCTTATTAAAAAACCTCTGGAGACTGAAGCTTTGTGCTTATCAATGCACACTTACAGCCAGCATTTCTGCTTCCAAGAGAGTCCTGTACTGCATGCTGCTGGTGGCATCCACGTGGAGGAGCTGCCCTTTAATTGTAGGTGAATAGCCTGCCAAACAAAAGTTAGCAAATCATCATTCAGACACAAGAGTTACACCAATATTTAAACAATTTTTAACAGTGATTTCAGCAGCCCACTACCAAGAAGCACCCTGATGGACATTTGCCTTACTATCTTGCAGTCAACTGTACAAGGAAGTATTCTCATTCCTTTCAATAGGAATACACATCTCAAGATTACAAAGGAAAAGACTAAAATTCATTCACACACACAGGAATTAAGAGAACTGTTCAGGAAAAAAAATAGGGAAACAAATCAGGCTTAGCCTTAACTCACCATTTTCACCCACTGTCATGGGAATATTTATTTCCAAATAGGATCCTGCACCAACGTTGACATGCACAGCGTTCGTTTCCTGCATTGCAAGAAAACAAAACAGTCCAAACTTGATTTCTAGGTTTATTTATGCCTCTGGCTGTCATTATCCACACCTGGACTAAAGCACCTGATGATTAAAGTCTTTCTTGCTTTGGAAAACTACCACTAATGATCTATCAATACACATTGATACAAAATAACACCTTTTTAGGTTAAACAAGTGGTGACTGAAGTCCAGTTAGAGAAATAGCACAAAGTACTCCGATCCAAGGCCTGGGAGGGCAGACTAATATACATGTCTAACACTACAATTCTAACCCTTTCAGTCCCCCCACAGAAGAACAAAACAGGTGTACAATGAAGTGATGCTGTATCCCATTTAGAAGAGTAGCAACACAGAGAAGAAAAATCCCAATTCCTACACATACAAGTTTTGTTCCCCCCAGTGTCATCTCTTCATTCAATACCAGAAGACAATTGTTTTTTTCACCATGGTGAGCTTCATCAGAATTTAAGATTGCACAGGACATGCCCAGATCATGAAGCCCCAAGACTGTAGGAGCTGGCATGACTTAAAATGTACCTTTAAAGCTTAAAAGAAACTTCAAGTAATGCCTCTAGGAATACATTTCACTCTGAAAGGTTTGCTCATAATTATAAAAAACTAAGACAAAAATCACGCAGCTTTTAAAACCATTATTCTGTAATAAACATCTGAGACAAGTAAAACTGTGCACAACCAAAAAGCACAGTGCAACCACAGTTGACAAAGTTAATTTCTTGCTAAGGTTTCATTATTTACCCTGTTCTTGGTAAAAAGTAAATCGATGGTGGCATCTGCAATGATATTCATCCGCAGTTCAAAAGCAAGGATCTGCCTTGGTTTGCCAGGCTGAGCAATTTCTGAGACTTTCATCACCTGGTAGTCTGGTGGGAAGAAAAACTTCCACAAGCAATCCCTAGTGGAGAAGAAGGAGGAAAAGAAAGAGTTGTTTTCTGTTCTCAGAAGAAATACATATGTATATTTGTTCATCTGCTTGGTTCATTTAACGATCTCCCTCTTAGCTGAGTCTTCAGATAACCAGTGGATGTGATAAGGAAGAATGTTTGCTGAATATCTTCATCATTCCAACTTCATCTTCCAACTCATTATTGAAATCTCCAAAAGTGTCAATGGCAAGAAGTTAACTTATGGACAAAAGCCATAAATTTTAATTCAGAAGGCAAATAAAACATGTTTTTCTTCCTATTTCTAACCCTTGGTTTACAAAATCTGCTACAAAAGCATAGTAGGAAGTCATCTATTTATTCTTCATTTTGTGTATAAATAATTGATGTAAGCCCAGAAAAAAAAGAAAATAAAAAACTTTAGGACCTTAGAATGGAAACCACATTTCTACAGATTTATAGCTGAAGATGGCATGAAACACATGACAGGAAAGGCAGAGTGATGAAGCACAGACAGCAGAGCTCACACAGGTCTCAAGGGGGTGTAATTCCTTCCTGCACCCAGCACCTGAGTGTTGTAGCAGCTTAAAAGTTCCCAAACTTCCATGATCTATCCATAACAAGATGCAAAAGTGTTCCTAATATGTATCCAGGAACTCTATGCACTCTGCACTGAACTGCTTTCCACTGAGCCAGTTAAGATTATAAAAGGCATTCCATTGTAGGGTAAGCTTTCTTTGGAGTATTAAAAGTGTCATTAATGATTCACTGACATCGTATTTCTAGCAAAGGGTTCTAGAAAGCAACATTTTCTCTTAAATGCACTATCATATCTAATGACTGCTCTTTGGGCTGCCATCCTCACACTCCTGAGAGACAGTAAATCATAACAGTTTCACAGGAGAATTAGTGAAGGCCAAGTACAGCCTGTAATTAACAGGGGAAAAGAGGGAAAAGCACTGATTATGTCACTTTTGCTTAATAGTCCTTTACTCTCCAAACAATCCTATTGTCCTCACCAGAAATGCTCATGTGCAAAACATCCAGGGTCAAGTGAAGAACAGTAGAACTCTAGCCTAATATTTTCTATTAAAACAGCTAGATAATAAATACTTTGGAGATAACAGCAAGCAGCTGATTATGCTAAGCAGGAATAAATTATTCCTCCCTCATTATTTTCATAGCCAGATTTCTTCTTCCCTAAAATTTCCTCATCAATATGCAGTTTATTCCCATATTAGCTAAACAGGAGCTTGATAAATCTAAAGATCACCAATCAACAAGTTAGACCTTGTACTTGATAAACAGTAAAAACCCTTTGCTTACAAAAAGGGAACATAATCTATTAATTTAATAAATGAGAGTAATCCTAACTTTGGAAGGCCAACAAGATAAACACCACTGAAATTACTAAACTTAAACCATTGTGGCAGGACTCTTCTTTCAGACTCAGTCTACCCTAAAACACACAAATTGGAAGTCTGAGCAATCACACAATGGAAACTGGAGGAAGCTTTCTCAGCAATACTGCATATTAAGATGAAAGCTGTGAATCATGGGCATACCTCTGCCTATCAGCCCAAGGCCCATAGTTGAAGTCTGTCCCTTTTCCACACACAATGTCCAAGCCCCAGCATGGTGGTAGGTCCTGTAATTTGCTGTCTTCATTGTTGGCTTCTCCATCATTACTTTCCTCTGTCTCCTCTGGTACAAGACCTGTATTACATAAAATAATAAACACATTATTAAAGGAAGATGCTTCAAATTAGCATAAGAAATGTTTGCTTAAGCACAAGACCATTAAAGTGTCCTGATATCAGTTTTATTTGACAGCACTACAGTATGTAAATATCAAGACACAATTCAATGCAGACTTCCAGTGGAAGGCCAAGAAATATTACCAAAAATGATCCCAAATTGCTACTTATCCGACACCTGTACACACCATTACCAAATGGGCTGTCTTTGTTCAAGATTCAGGCAATACTTAAAGGGCAGTCAGAGCAAAAGCATATTTATGATACTTCTGTTGGCTCCAAAACATGGCATCAATTCTCTTAGCATAAAGATTTTTCACCATTTAAAAAAAAAAAACTATCTTTGTATTTAACAGATTGTACCTGGTTCATCCATATAGTAATAGATATCAACATCATTGGACTGCATTACAACAAAACCTTCACCCATCAGCCTTGGTGGTCTGCAAGAAAAGAGAGAAAAGATGGAAAGTAAAAACCCCCCTGCTCAGATTGATATTCATGAATTCAAGTAATTTTAAATGCAACATATTAAGCATAATGGATTTGCATAATGATTTGAGAAAAAATAAAAACTCTTGATCATAATGTTGCTATTCCTATAACTATTACATTAAATAACTTTAAAATTTGATTAACTCAAGCATGAAGACACCAGGTGCTTCTCCACCAAGGTATTTCTCAGATATTCTAAACCACAAGTAACTATTGAAGTTTTACTGTCAGTGTTTCTTCCAGTCAAGAGTTCTTTCTCCTTGTCCTATATTGTTCTTTCACCTGCTAATTGTTTTCTTACTAAAATAGCCCTCTACACCAAAGGGACAAGACTTTCAGTAATTAGACCATTAGTTAATAAAAAAAAAAAGAAAAGAAAAAGCTGTTCTGCTTCAATAACACTTCCCTCAATATAAAAGGATCTAAGTGATAAAACTAAGAGATGAAACATTTCTCCTAACGCTATTATATCTATATTACAATCCCTTTCCCATGTTAATTTACATATTAATTATTCTGGGTTTACTGCAAAAGACACTATTGCAGCTTCTCAGCCACTTTCATAAACTGTCATTTCTTGACAAAAAAATACAATTCCTACAACAGTTTAGAGTGTGACCTGTTAGAGCACACAGCTCATTTTGAAAGGCAGGAAACCTTGGAATACATGAAGACAGCAGATGTAGAGATCATGTACTGCCAGAAACCCTTCAAAAGCAAGAGAGCAGGAACCTTGAAACTAAGTTTACTTTGAGAGTAATGACAGCAACAGAAGATCAAATACTTTAACACAAACTAGAGAATGGCAATAAATTGAGATTATCAATATAATTTTGAAGTATTCCCTAATATCTATCCTGAACTACCACCTTGAGCCTGCTACCTCCAAACTTCTACTTTGACCTGCTTTTCCTAGCACCATTTTTTTTCTTTTCTTGAATTTCAGAGGACTTATTTGCAAAGAGTGATAAAGGTGTTGAGATAAGTGTTTGTAACACAAAATGTCAGTTTTCAAGGTGAAACGTTGATGTTTGTGTTGATTCATCAGTCTGTTACAAATTTCATCAAGTCACTTGGCTGTTTTTTATATATTCACTGCCTGCAGGAATTTCTGTAAGTTAAACACCCAGCTTGAATTTTAAGCCAAAGCAGTGTAAGAGGGCAGCCTCTAACGTGTCAAACATTCTCCACTTCCAGTGATTTGGGCAATTTTTTGAATTTGCCCAGTAAGTTAGAGCACATTTTGTGCAGAGATGCCATCCTTCAGCCAGCAGGAGCTGCAGGGATGGTAAGAGCATAAAAAGCAAATACTTAGAGGAAGCAGGAGGAAAAGCTAATAGTTTGACTATCTTAATCCTATTTTGTTTTAATCTTGTTTGTTTTCAATATTAGTTGCAGAAGTTTCCTTTGTCGTCATGTTGGAAGAACAAGATTCTGTACACAGCCAGAGAATGTTCTTTGAAAAACAAAAAGGCTTGTTACAAACAGCAGTATTTGGCTGATAAAAAGCCAATTAAGGTACAAATAATGTACATTTTATTTTACTACTTCATGCAAACTCTCAGACTTGTGTTTGACTTCCTTCAATTTGTTCAAGCTGCCTAACCCTGCTTATGCAGAATACACAGAGGTAAAAGGATCAGCAATCTGTCTTCAAAAGATAACATGGTTTCCCCTCTACCAAATACTACACAGCTTTTTCCCAGTTTAGGGTTTTTTTTTTTTTTTAGTATTTCCTAAACCATAAATCAGCTTTACAGAAGTCAATACGTTAAACCTTGCATTTGAGCTAGAAATTTAGTGCTGGCAAAGCCTGGGTACAGCTCTTGTACCTGAGAGAAGGAAAATAAACCTTGGACAAGGATGCCACATTCCTGGAAACATTCAAGGCCAGGCTGGATGGGGCTCTGAGCAACCTGATCTGCTTGAAGATGTCCCTGCTTATTGTAGAGGGGTTGAATGAGATGGCCTTCAAAACCTTTCCAACCCAAACTATTTTATGATTCTAGGTTTAATAATAGAGCAGGACACACACAAAAAATAGAAACCTAGAATAACAGAGAAGAGCAGTTCTTTTCTCCATAAATGAAATTTGTTCAAAGATCCAAAATTAAAAACCTTCAGAGTGATAAAAAAATGGCAACTGTCTAAACACACTGAGTAAAATAAAGACATTGAAGCACAACAAACATTCTCTTCTTTGTGTCCTTAAAATAAATAATAAAATAATGTGGACAAAAATACCCCAAACTTACTCATCATTTTGAAGACCAACATATCTTGGACTTGGAACCAGCATGACTCGAACATTTTCCAATTTTCCCTTCACGATGTGCATGAACTGATCAAGGTGGCTTGAAGGTGGTTTTGTGGTGTATGTCAAAAAGGCATCATCAAAGTTAATGCAAAGTGTTTGTGGCTGATAATGATTCCCAAATGCCAAGCGACCCTAAATCAAAAAGCAAACCCAGTAACTCACTGGTAATCATTGACCTCTTATATTTACATATCTATTTACACTGATCTCTTACATTTAAGTATTGATTTACCTATGAAAGTGCAGTTCAACCAGCCATGTGCAAATGAAGAACATGGACGAAAGTCCTGGCCATAACCTGTGCATATCTACAAATAGTACTTTATATGTTAAACTCTGCATTTTTTCTTTCATTAACTCAAGAACAGTTTTCCTGATTCTTTCTGCTGTTGTTCATTTGGGTTTTTTTTTTGGGGGGGGATGGTGGTTTTGGAATGTAACATCAACTTTTAAAGAATGTGTCCAAATATCCCTATTAACACATGCAGGGGAAAAAAAAAAAAGAAAACAACCCCAAACACCTGCCAAAAACCCAAAACACTCCATACTGTACAACACCCACAATTTAATTACTTGGGGGTATTCTGGAAATCATTACTAAGCCTAAGGCATGAGTATTTCCCAAAAGTTAGAACCTAACTCTGTTTGCTCCAGCACCAGCAGGATTTGTGACTGTGTCAGGGGAGTGCTGATGATGTAATTTTAACTTTTTTAAAGCATGAAGGCAAGCAAAAATTTTAAATAGAATGTGTCAGAAAAATTAATGGCAAGTATCATTTTTTAAGCAAATACTGATAAATATAAGGGTCTTTTCACTCACCGTGCTCACATTGACTTTAATGACTGGAATAAGTGATCTCCATGACGAAGAGGGGTCTTGAGATTCTGTTTTTACTTTAACACTAAATTAAAAGAAGAAAAAAAGGGGGTTATTCTTTTGTGTTTACTGCAGAAGAGCCAACCAAATTTTTCTTCTAGAGGTCTTCAGGACACAGATCTTGGGGAACACTCCTTCCCCAGAAGGGTGCCTCCTGCAAAGGACCTGCTAGCAGATGCCTTGCCAGGCTTCCCAAAACATGGAGCTATAGCTTGGTGGTGACACAGGTAGGAAACAAGCATGCCTTGTTTAACTCAGAGCAATAGTTAAATAAATCTTCCTCAGAGGATTTTGGCCTGTTCTAAATACTGCTGTTGAGGCATGGGATTTTTCATTTCCCAAGACACATCCTCCTCAAAGGTAGAAATCCTGCCTGTGCCTGTCATTAAGGGCTTGAGATAAAAACACAATGAGACTGCCTGGGAGGCAGAGCCCTTACTCAAACTCAGGACTGCCACAGCATCTGCAGCTGCCCACTCTGTAATTTAGCAACTGGCCAGCAAAAGTGGCAAGACTCAAGTCTTGTTAGATCCTCTGTGCTCCTGACAGTAAATTAGTCTGGTGTGGTCCTGCCAAAAGAGAGGCTGATTATTCAACATCTGACTGCACTGCACATAAGCCATGTACAACTCCTTATGTTTCCACACCATGTTTTCTGGGGTATGCCAAAAAGAGGAATTAACAGAAGACACAAGACCATACAGATCCACACATTTTGCCTATTCAATGTCTTGAGCAGCTGTTACTTCTACTGAGCAAAGTCATTATTATTCTGCCAGCATAACCCTCTTCAACACATGCTTCCTCTCCACACTGTATTTCAAATAGATTTTTCAGCCTGTCTGATCATTAAACAAGAGTGCTTGGTTTGTTTGGCTGTGTTTTTTAATTATTACTGGTAGGATATCTGAGGAAAAGGAAAAGATTCAGACTGTCAGGCTTGTCAATGCAATTTCTCTGAGCTGTGCTTCCCTCGTTTGGCCTCCAGAGCACACGTTAACAAAACACTCCCCAATTAGTTCAGTGCTTTGCAGAACAAAGCATCGACAAAACAGCAAAATTAATAATTATTTACCTTTCAAGATTGGTGTGTGTTCTCTGCCTCCCATTCACTTGTGCTCTCTCATCATCTTTCTTTGCTGGAATTATTGTGGGATCCAAACCAAACAGTTCTTGAAGTTGTCCATAAAGCTCAGAGCGGTTGTACACATGAAATTCAAAGTCATTCACCATAATATACAGTCGAGTTTCTGCCTTTGGATCTAACCAAATAGTAGGAAAAGAGGTTCTAATTCCATTTCAACATTCCCTTGGAATATTTACAGTTTCTCAAGTATGCATGTTTTGCAAAACCAACCCCCACAGTACTGAACAGCTGCTGAAGCACATATTAAAAAGCAGTTTAAAAACTCCACAAAATAATTACAGCATTCCAAGCAAATCAGTAAAACTTGGCAAATAAGAGGCTGCACACAAAATATTAAATCTGAAAGGCATTTCATACCTAGGTCACAGTCCAAAAATAAATGCAGACAGAAACTGCACAAAATGGTAAATGAAATTTTTCAGTCTCATGTATTATGAAAACAAACAAACATCCCTCTTGATGCATAGAACAGAAGCCTCAGTGAAATTTTCTGCTTTTTAGCACAGATATCACTGAGATCAATTCAAGCTCAAAACCCAGATGGTTTTCTAGCCAAGCTCCTTGGTACAGCATGCCTGAAGTGGGAAAAAGCTTTCTTTTACAGAGAAACAGATGACATTAATATGCAGAACTAGCAGGATCAGACTCATTTTGCACAATCAGTCAACCTGCTCACAAAGTTAAAATTTCAACTGTTGTATCAGCTTGGCTCTCTGATCCTTAAAACCTTATTTTATCTGCTGATCATATAGAGAGCTGATTGTGACATACTTTGACATACTTTTGCCTCAGAAAGTGTGACCTAATTATGCAGTTAATGTGAGGGAAAAGCTTGCACCACTTCCCCCTAATTACCCAGTTGAAAGAGTGCCCATTACACATTGACTCAAGAGACCTGAGCTGCTCTAAAAACCTCATCTGGTCTTTCTAAGTCAAACAGACTTCAGGCAGCTGAAGAATCAATGGTTATTACAGCAGTTCCCAGCCTGGAACTCAGGGGGTAGAAACTGAAGGCAGCATTTCCCAAAGACATGAGAAATTAAAACTCCGAGCAAACATTTGTGGTCAGGGTAAAAAGAAGAAATGCAGATGCCCAAGATCCAAGGTTTAGAGACATCTGCTTGATTAAGTGGACCAAATTTAATAAAAAACTCATCTGTCTCAAAAAATTACATCTCTGCAACACCATCCCAACAACAACACACTTTTTCCCCATCACACCTTAAGTACCAGAAATTTCCATATAATTATAAAAACATATACATAGAGAAAGTAAGTTTCCAGAACAAATTAACATCACAGGTTTCTTGAACAGGAGACAGAGAAAAGTTAATGAGCCAGCTTCAGTTCCTTCCTGTTTTCATAAAAGCATCATCAAATCCATTTGTTTCCAACCTTAACTTGAATCAATAAGAGTCAGGCAAAGAATGACATGGACAAAGATTGAGACACACAATTGCTCACCCGGGAGATCTCAGTAGCATCAAGAACACAAATAAATGTGATTTTTCAATTCCTGGATGCAAGCATTAGATTTCATTTACTAAATGAAATCATATGTACAAATTCATTTCTTTAAAGGGGATTTAAAGAGACAAGTATCTCTTTTTCCTAACAACAAAAATAAGGTTTGACTTCCACACACCAATTTGGTTGGTTGAAACACTTTTGGAAAAGAAGAAAAAAAGGGCAAGGAAAAAGAGACAAGCAAATCTGAATGTTATGATACTAAATGATTCAAAGAAGCATTACATAGGTTATGTACAAGTAACTACCAGATTGTTTCACAATGTGAAAATTGATAATGGGCTGTGGCACCTAAGCCAAGTCATCGGGGTGTGCCCTGTCCACAACATGATCCTCCAGCTTTTGTTCCTAAACCACTTCCATTTTTCAAGCCCCAGCATGACATAACATTTAAAGAGCATTTTAGTCACATTATTTTGTTGTCAGACCTGGACACCTCTAACTTCTCTGGTCACTGGGATTATTTGTCCACTAATCATGTGGCCTTAAATGCCAGCAGGAAACCTTAAAGCCTTGCAATATTGCCAAGCAAAAATGCCACCATAGAGGACAGGCAACCATCTTCACTGAATTAAACTCAATTCATTTTTTCATTCTCTGAGCCACTAGAGAAATATGTTTTAACCAGCAGATGAAGACAATCCTGTGAAAACCTGTTGGACAGTAAAGCTGTGGTTGGTAAAATCTAATTAACTGTAAGACTAGGTTCCACTTCTTGAATGACTTTTTTATGGTATAACGAATTTGAATTGTGCCCTACCACCTCGAAGGGTGAGCAGTGCCTCAGTAAATAGAATTGAGCAGCTCTTCCAAACTCCTATCACTGCCCAGAGTGGTATCTCATTCACCTGACTGATTTTGCATGCAGTACTGCTGCCACTGCTGAGTTGGTACTGACAGGGCAACAGCTCCACGAACTTGCTGACAAGTCTAAGAGGCTTCACACCAGCAGCAGGCACTTCCAAAGGCAAGGTGGAAAAAAAAAAGCCCTCCAAAGTTCAATGACCCTCTCAATTAGTGTACTCAGCTGTAGATAGCTGACATTTCTGGACCTCCTTGAATGAGCAATGGAGCTGTGATGGCTCCAAAAGTCAAGAGAGGCAGGACCCAAGTCTCATTCAACAAGATTCTAATCCTATAAATGATTAGACACACAGCCCTAGGCTACTTATGCTTTCTCTCAGTGTTTTCAGCAGACAGAATTAATCTCTTGCATCTGTGTTAACCATCCATCTTCAGCCAGAGATAAGGAAGAAAAAGAAATTAATTTTTTACACTTCCCTACTACTGTAACCACAGATGTCGTCAAGACACAGACTTGTGAAACACTAAGGGACATCCCTTACCATAAAACTTGAGCTAAAATACCGAAAGCACAACACTCACTGAAACCCAGAAACTAAAATCACTTGCAGAACATAAGACATCTCTATTCATCATAGTTATCAACTTCAATACAGAGACAATTATGCTTGGACTCCAGCTAATGAAGGCTACTATTAAGATTAATGGTTTGTGTCAAGAAGGTTCATGTCCCCAGTAATGAATCCTGTATTTATTTCACCTACTCTGCAACCAGGGAACAAAGCCATACCTTCTCAGGATCCAGAGTACTTCAGGTACATATTAACAAAGCAATTGCCTGCCTGTGATTATGCAAAGGAAGTAGGCTACCTGTAAATTTAAACTTTGAAACAGAAAACTTTTTGGTTTTTGGGAAACCTACCGTGCTGCTTCTGCTTAGGATTGTACATCTTCCACCAGCGAAAAATGATAAATCCATCTTGAATTCTAAATCAAATCAATTGAAACAAAACAGAAGTTGTGAGAGCCACAATTCAACATCCTACATGCAGTTTGTGCAGAGATGTGCAGCTGAGGCAGTGTACAAGCAACATGAAAGTACAAAGCATTATAGCACATGGTGTATTACACAATTCCTGCTTTAGCTGAAACTCATATAAAACCCCATGTCCACTGCCTCCTCAAGGCTTTCCAAATCTAAACAGCAAGACTCAAAACTACAAACTATTTGCTGGAGTGCAGTTCATGAAACAAATTATTCTGAATCCCAGTAAGTAAATGTCAGCTACTTGGCCAACATCAATCTTCCAGATTTAGGAGCAGGAGCATGAAGGAGTCAAAAACATAAATGAAAAACCAGTTCTCCTTCACACTCCAAAGTGGTTTATTTGACAAATATGAAGGACAACTACAATCTTTTCCAGCAGTCACTTCCAAACGATAAGGCTAAAGCAGCAAATGAGCTCACAAGTATGTAGGAGTGTTAAATACTAGCACCAAAAGAGACAGTCTAACACTTATAAATAGACTGTTCATTTGGAAAACTACATTTTGATTTGTGCTATTTAGACCTGCATTTAAAATACTTCTTAAGAAGGGGGACTGCCTTGGAAATCTGTACCTGATGGACATGTCCTCTGTGATGAAATAGATTTCGCGCACCATGACTTTTCCAGACAGCACAGAAAATGAAAAGGAACCTAATTATAAGAAAAAAGAAAGCTTATTAGCCTAAAGCTGCTGATTTTGTGAACAGAGAATACAGCATTTGATTATCTGAAATGGGTTAACTGAGTATCTTGAGCTCTTTCTGAAGGAAGTCAGAGATTCAGACCACAGAAGACCAAGTACCCAACTAAAAGATGCTGGGTTTGGCACCACCCAACAATACAACCAAGTCCCTGAGGTACATGAGTCACTTCGAAATACCCAGGTGCCTTACAAAGCTCAGAAGAATTAGAAAAGCTGTTTTGAACATTCAGAGTCTCTAGGCATTGTGTGCAAGACCATAATCAGAGGAACAAAGATTCCTGATGGACTGTTTTTAAAAATTTTAAATGGCTGTAAAGATTTTGGTCCAATTATTACGACAAATTATGTTTACAACAAGAAGGATTAATAAGTATGAAAAGACCAGCAGGTAATGCAATAGCCCAGATTTTTCCTAAGGCTTTTCACCTCACTCAGAGAAAGTTAAGTGCACCATAATTTAAAAAAAAACTAAAGATCAACATTAAACAACTGAAACCAAGCTGTAAATCATGGGATTTAATTAACATTATGTTCTACTTACTGATGAGCTTTATAAAGAATACCACATATTTGGCCAGCCATATCAGCTGTCCTTACTTAATGGCAATTTCACAGACAAATTTTAATAAAAGCCTATAGATCAAGTGTGGCAGTCAATAAGCATTTCATCTATTTTGCTCTTCAAAAAAGCTGGATTTGAACATGGTTTGGAATGAAGTTCTTAGCTTCTTGAAGACATAAGCAAATGAATTGCAAGGGTGTCTGTGGCAGGCCAAGTGTGACAGGGGTGTTTTGGTTTTAAGTTTTCATTACATTTATGATGTATAGTTGCAAAGAAAGTCCAGACCAAAGTCATTGCTATTCTGTGAAGCAGACAGAGGGAGGCAGAGGGGCAAGTGAAAGAAAATTAAAAGTGTGATCTGTGAGCCTGTGGGCTACAGCCCTCTGTGACTCAGCACCAGATATTTTTGTAAGTGGGTGAGTGCCCAAGTGATTTGTACTGACCTGTTTTATCAAAAAAAAGTTTGAAATGTTTTAATAAAAAGTTAATGGATTTTGATGCAAAATGTTCTAGCCAGTATCAATTCTACATATCATAGTCCCAGTATGGATCAGCCTGTGATTAGTTGTTCTGACAGCTTATTTAGAAAGAAGGACAGTGCTGGAACAGGGACTCAAGGCTTGAGTCTCTGCTTTGAATCCTCTGAATATTTTCAAATGACTCTAGCAAAGGAACACTGAGTTTACTACAAGTTTTTAGCAAACTGAGGTATGATAAAAAGCAGCAGACAAAGAGTGGCATTATATTAATCATAACTTACCAATATGGATGTAGCCATGTTTATATAATCTGTTAAGAACCAATGTTAAAATGAGTCCAATGTTCCGGGAATTATAGTAAGTTAGGTAGATAATCCATCCACAGGACAATATTGTTGCTGTTGAAAGATTACAATGAATTAAAGCATTTTTTAAAGTACACTGACCCAGATAAAAATGTTACCTATTAGGACTGTGAGGCATAGCAGTGCTCTTCCTGCTCTCCAAAAAATTTGAAACCAATGAGACACTTTAATGGGGTTTCCAGAGAGACGGTGTGAGAAGGGTGTGAAGAGATGGGGGGGAAAGGGGAAATGGGAAGTTCAGAAAAATACAGAGTCTTCACTGCTCTTCCATTCCCCAATAAAAAAAATCTGTCCTCCCAGAGGGCCCGCAGAAGGCACCACGTTAGTTCATGACATCACTTATCACCTAAGAGGTTAGATTTTATAGATTGAATTGTAACATGCATTGTCCCACATGGACAGTTATTTCTGAACACCCTAAAAAACCCCAACACCACCAAAGTCATACTACATACCTTCCCTACTCTTCTCCAAATTGTGAACTGTAACTTAAATTTCTGGTCTTTTATATATTATCAGGAAACATTATCATATATGAAACCATTTCCTACAGTGCTGCATCCTGAGAGAAATGTACCAGCCCTTGGGTTAGCAGAAATATCTCAACAGTTCAAGCATGGAATTTGATAGGGAAAAAAGGAAATAGCAATGCAATGAGAAACACTTTTTTTTAAAAAATTAGGTCTGCTAATCCCCAAAGTAATTTTTACTTTAGTTGATTAAGAGCTAGTAACCTATTTCTAATTACAAGGGTTCTCTAAGCTTCCAGAAGGACAAACCCAAAAGGAATGGCACTGCCAAGGAATGGACTAGTTCTAATTCACCTTACTGATAATTACCATTCTGTTTCACCCAAAGCAGAATAGGGAAAAAACCTAAACCTTGTAACAGAAGTTTTTAATTTATTCTAAAAATGGAAAATTTTTATGGAAAATCTTAAGTGCAGAAATGCATAGAAGCATGACACCTTCACTTTGAAGAGAGTTCAGATGATTACTCAAAAAAAATTACAAAAAGTTTACAAAAGCCATCTGTTCTTCCACTGTTCCTTTATTTTTTTCAGTGGTATACTCCACTGCTTCATAACAATACTTGACTGAAAGAGAAAGAGAAGGTAAAAATGACTCCTATAACTTTTGTCAATTCCTTACTGGAAAATGGATCCACTGTGACCAAAATTCAAGCAGCTCATACCCTCAGGCAATAAGCTGCTTGACACGTTAAACAAACCAAATCTGTGTGGGTGATCACACAGGAAAGAGCAGGGAGGGTGGAAGCTCCAGCCTAGGAAAGGAACTGCAGCTGGCATTGAGGGCAGGCACACTCCAAGGACACTGTGCACCTCCCACACTTTCAGGTCAGTGAGCTCCTCACTGCTGGTCCTCTCTGGGGAGGAAGAAAGGTGCCATGACTCACACTCTGAGGGTCCATAAAGCTTAATTTGGGGTTAAAGTTCATTAGCCACTGCTAGATGGCTGAAGTCAAGGTGTCCTCTTTAAGGTGAAACATACTGAAAAATATTGAGAAACCAGTGCAGTTTCCAGTACTGATCCGGTACCTTCAGCACTAGACTCACCTCTGCCACCTCTGCAGCCTTGTCCTTCACCAAAGCCCATACATTTCATCAATTTCATTATTATATTCTTGATTTTTAAAGCCTCTTCACTGAAACCAAGTTTTGGAAATTGCATTGCCAAAGTTTTACTGCATGTGATTTTTAGAAATTATTCCAGATAGTGAGCAATAGCTCTTTGAGGAGCATGTTTATTTCTGGAATTCATCACCTTTTACTGAGACCAGCAGTTAGCTGTTTGAGCATTCAGGAGAAGTCAGAATTCAGGAGAGGAAATTACTGATATTGTTTTATATTCCCTTATACAGGATGCCATAGGTCAGCAGATAAATGCAAAGGAGGAAAGGCTGGTTGAAACTGTGTCAGTTAATAAACATCACCCAAACGTGGTTTCTATCCAAACCTCATAACAGGAAGCAAGTCAAAGATTTTGAAGACAAAATTTTCAGATCAATTTGCATCTGTTCCACGTTTTACCATGAGCTATTACCAGTGACTTCCCCTATTTTCATCTTGACTACACTGAGAACTCTATGTTGAACACAAACTTTCCATTTCAACACACTAAAAGTGAAATAAATAACAAACAGTAAGCACCTTCAAATAATTTACTTATGTCATTTCTATTTAATTTGGCCTAATGAAAAATAATTCCAGTATGTCAATAACCAACAGACTGCTTTAGCTTGTCAGAAGTTGAAGTTAAAAAATAAAGTTGTTATTCCTGTGTTGCCCTTCACTCCAAGTCCAAGAGCCAAGGCTAGAAAGTAGGCATTATCTACCTTTGGAAAAGTCTGAATTTATTGCACAGTTTCAGTATTGTTACATGGACCTGAGTACAACTTCATATTTATTTTGCTGTCCTTGATCCACTTGTTTCTAGATCAAGAAAATAAAAATACCTACACCAACATCAGCAATTTAAAAAAAAAAATCAGCATACCTAGATCAGGCATGCTTACAAATCCAGCTCATAACTGATTAAATGACAGCTTGGCTTAAAGGCTCATTGTGGCACACAATTTAGTTTGGAAGCTGTCATTAAACACTTAGATCACCTTCCAAACTACACCAGATTAAATGGCAGGTAGGCACATACTGGCATAAGGAAGTTATTGTAGCTGACTGTCATGCCAATCCTTAGTTATGGTATCATAAAAGAAATTTAACCAAAACAGAAGAGTTAACCTTACCTACTAACAGCCAAACCACATTGGAATCATGTTCTGTCAGGAAGTCTTCCAGCTGTGTGATACTTGGGACAAAACTATCATTTTTTCTTTGATCCATTGCTACACTGTTTTTGCACCAGCACCTATAGAACTGAAAGAAAAAGAAAACCATTTCAAAACCAAAATGAGTAATAAGCACACTGCAGTTTGGAAAAAATGGACTATGTACCATCTTAAATCATCTCCAGCAGTCTGCTTCACACAAATACAAATGTACTTGTTTTATTCCTTCAATAACAGCTTCATGATTCTCAGCTACCTCTTCTACTCCAGAGCTCCAGAAACACTTCCACTCATCTCTGCTGGAACAGCTTCCAGGCACATGACTGCCCCAAACCAACTACATATCAACAAAATACCAAAATACACTCTCCAAATTTAGTACCCTGAATGCCCTGTACAGCATACAAAAGCAAATAAGTGTCTAAAACTGTTGTGCCACAGCACTAAGTCAAAAGGTAACTGAACATACAAGTAAAAATGAGGCTGTATTAAGCTCACTAACATGCAAAAATGTAACATGAGATTAAAACCCTGCACTTGCAGAAGGAAAGGCCAAAGGACACACCTCTAGGAATTATGGAAAATTCCCAAAATCTCCTGATCCACTGTGACCATTAATTCTGCTTAAGGATGGATTTGCATAGTTCTATAAAAACTGACTACGTGGTTGATCTGTTACAGAGAACAGAAAACCAGTCCTTCTGATCTTATACACTTCTTCAAATCACCCATAAATTACCTTGCAACTGGGTTATATTACTTAAATGTGATTAGCAGGGAGTTGCTCAACTCAGCAACATCTGTAATTACACAGCAGTATTTTTCTTGCATTGATTTCATTTGAAGTCTTCTCCCTTGGATGTTATCTGTCAAGTCTTTTTACAAAAAAAGAAGCATTAATTCTGCTTTTTTTGTATTTTCTAACACCTTCCAGTTCCTGGCAGCCTGTCTTCCTGACAGTATTCAGCCCTCAAAAAATCTGAGTAGGCTTTATTCCCCTTTGTTATGAAGTCTCTGCTGATTTCTCCATCAAGGGCTCTAGAACATTAAACTAATATTGATGAGTCCTTAGTTTTTCAGCAGCATAACAGCTTTGGAATAGTTAGTATTTGCAAATGTTAGCAATAAATATAGCAATTCATCTTCCTTTTTTCCTTTAATACTCAAACTACTGTCATTATTTTAACTGGAAGAAGTTGGGAAAAAACTGCCTTTAATGCACTTGTTTCTCCTGTTGTACCCTGAACCAACAGCCTGTGTTTAGAACTACAACAGAAGTACAGTCCCAAGAATAAATGTTAATAATTTGTTTATTACTCCTTCCGCAAGAAGGAATAGAATGGGGAGGAAAGAACATGAAAGCAGCAAACAGAAAAAAAAGAAACAACAAAGAAACACAATGAACCAACACCCATTTCCAGCAGGGATGATAAAAAAGCTACCAACTTACTCCCCTGCAAGGGGGAGGAATAAGAGGAATAAACATCACACACATGCACACAGACTAAGAAAGGAGCCGTTGTTTCAGAAGGGACTTTAGAACAGCAAATTAAATCACATAATGGCACTGTGAGTTGCTTTAAGACATCCACAGCACCTTAATAAAAAAGCCACATGTCAGTTTGTATGATGAAGCAGATGATGCCTCTGCAGGCAGCCTCCAGCAGCCTTTAACCCCTGAATCACAGGGCAAAGAGAGAAAGCCAAATCAACATTTCCAGCATAAAAGGATGGAAGAACTTGTTCTCTCCCTTTCTCACCAAGGGACAACAGGGTCACTCTGTTGTGACCAAGACCACCATGAAAATGCTGTCAATAGGTGAGGACTGTCTGTCTATTGCCTCAACCACCAATATTTAGCTCATCAGGAAGTAAACCATGGCTTTCTCCTAAGAAATTATCACCCAAAATTACATGATATTGAGACATGAATAAAAATCATTAAATAGGACTGTGGCAAGACAACTTGGACACTGAAAGTATTGCATCTTGATACTTAGCTATTTAAATAAAGACAGTGGTCTTCTTTTTTTTGTCATCAGTATCTATAACCATAAACTGGACACACTTTCAATTTTTTTCTGGGATACATTTCCTACCTGCATACACATAAATTCAGGAATCCTCCATCACTCATCATGTGTCAATACAACATATTTGGGCTTGAAAGATGATTGTTTAACACCCTGACCCACTGATATTTTTTTTTCTTTTGTTAGTCTTTGCTTTGATCAAGTTCTTTGAGGGAGGATGCTAGCAATAAAAGTGTAACCACCCAAAATCAAGCAGCAGCAACACCTGCACTGGATGTGAGCTCGCAACACACCTCTTAGAGCAATCAGGTGCTTAATCTACTTAGATTATGAATTGTTGTAATAAAAAGGGGATACAAGCAGAGACTTAAGGAGTACACGCTGTTCATAATGTCCCCATGCATTTAAAAGGCCCAGAGGATGAAGGGGCAGGATCTGGACCATCAGGATTGCTTAGAGGAAGAGATGCAGTCTTTTCAGAAGAGCTCTTTGCTACTTTCAGTATCCAGCATTTCTTTCTGTGCACAGCCCTGCACCTTCCAGCCCCTATACACTGTAACCAGGTTTAAATCCTGGGCCTTGCAGCCTTCCTCTTGCACGCCCTATACACTGTAACCATAGGTCTGAACCCTGCAGGCCTCTCTCTGCCCACACTCTGCTACATTTACTCCTCTGTGCAAACACAACTTTGCCATCAGAGCACGCTGCTGCACTCCAGGAACGCTGATCCATAGGCTGCTGAGCCTGGAATGTTCTCTCATACTGCCTACTGTATTCTCTCAAGTAAACTCTACAAGGAACTACTCTTGGAATGACAAGACCCGAGGGTGTGAAACTCTTGCCAACCATGCACATACACAAAAAAAAAAAGAGGAACAAAAACCCACAACTTCACCTTTGTATCTCTGCATTTATTTATAAACTTTTCTCAAGGTCTCTGCTGTTCTGTGATGAACAGCTGTCAGCATGCTGAAATACAGTCCAAAACCATGGTAAGTGTTTGGATTTACTTGCCTTCCCCCCGCCTTATTTTATAAACACATTCTTACTATTCATTATGTCACTTGTGGCTTTTATTTATCACATACCACGTTAAATAAATACAAAATGTACTAGCTTTCTCCTGGGAAGAAGACAGGAGAAAAGGAATACTCTGTGGCACTGAGGTGACAGAACACTGATACTCGTATTTTATCTTCACAGCAGTCCTTAGGGCGTCATGTAGTTGTCTTTCTCCAAATGAGTATCTGAAGCAAAGAGAAATAAAGGCCAAATCTCTTATTTATGATGCCCAAACGGAATACTTGGGGCCTGCTTTTCAGGATGTGCATGCTTGGAGCACTGAGCAGGCTCAAGGCAGACACTGGACTGCCTTATAGATATGAGGGTTTGAGTTTACTGTGAAATTGCACCTCATGGTCAGCCAGGCTGTCTTTACAGCAAAAACACACACTTAACAGACTTTAAAAAGTGAATTTTAATTACTTGTGACACACATAATCCTTTCTTCACAGTACTAAAAAGATGCAAGGGAAGTTATAATCCTGGAGGGATGCACTTCATTTTCAGCCTGCTTCCAGTGTTACATGCCCGATTCAATTTTCACCACAAATATTCCACCCCTAAAATGCCAAATACTCAAAAGCAGCTGCTCCTAATCTTTAAAAACTCACTTCAATCACATCAGATAGGTAAACTCGTTTTAACCTCAGCCTGGCAAATTAACTCAACACCAAGAACAAACCTCTGCTTGAGCTAAGTCATTAAAAATTTACAGGAGGCATGCATATATGCAAGAGCTGGCAAGAGAGAACCAGAACCTCGGTGACCAGAGTGCAGCCACTTGGCAGGGACAGCTGCACCCACCTGTAAAACGTCTGTCCTGCACCTACAGCTGAGCATAAAGGCAACAAATGTTTTACTCAGTGCCTGGGAGCATTAGGGTGATGGGGGTCTAGAGCTGGGCAAGAAGAGAAGAAAGAAAAAGAAATGTCTGTTTATCACATCCTTCGTAAAGTCATTTTCCTGACACACCCTTGTAGAAACAGCTCTATAAAAGGGGTGTCTAAAGGTGGGGGGAGAAATGGCATTTTATATTGAGAAGAAATATTTGATATGGTCATGAAGTGGGTAGGGAAATAATGGACATGGCCAATTCTCTTGTTACTGCTGGAATTCACAGGGGGAATAAACCAGGAGTTTAAATTTGCCAGACATATCCCTCAGATCTTCACTGAAATCAAGTGCTTATCGAATATATGTTAATTGGTGTTATTAGAGGTTAACTACCATTCCAAGGATACTCCCAACTTCTGCAGCAATTATTAATCAGTGGAGTTACAATTACACCCAAAGTGACACATTAAATGACAGGAGGCAAATCCCCCTGGTCTCAATAAATGCATGTAGATAACACGTCTGGATCCCTCATCCCAAAAAAGAACCCATGCCTAAAGCAGCTCCTTAAAGGAAAGAAAAGGCATTTTTTGCATTACCCACTTCATCACTGCCTTTCAAAGGGTCTCCAGCACTTCTGCTGGAGAAATCAGAGGTTAATAAGAAGATGAAATCAGAGGTTTAGAAAAGTAAAGGATATTATAAATGAGGCTCACAAACATCGACACAATTTTCCTCTCAGGATATTCTTACACTGTCAGCACCCAGAAGCACATTAAACACATCTCATGAAACAAAAAGCTGCCAACCTTGGCACCTGTCCCAAAACTCTCCTGCTAGGTCAAACACTTCAAACCCATCCCAGCACAGCTTAGGAAACTCAGCTACTCTTCAGTCAACAAGCAAAGGAAAGTTGTTCTCAAAAAAAACCTAAAAAACCACGACAAAAAACCAAGGGAAGTGACAGCACCCATAGAGCAATTCTGCCACAGGACAAATTGCATTGCCTTTATACCTGGTACCCAATTAAAATTAGCTCTGAGCTTTTTTAGGAAAACAGCAAAGAATCAGGTCTATTTTCCTCCCTGTCTGCCAGTGCTTGAAGTCCCACTAGCGGTAAACTGTAAACAAAATAAACTAGAGCTTTAATTATACTAATGAAATCCTGCTAGAACCCCCAGCAGTAGCAGCTGCACTGAAAGCAGAGCCCAAGAGAGCCACACCTGGTTGAGCCAGTGTGTGGACAGCCTTAGTCAAACAAAATTTGCACTACAGTAGCTTAGTAAATAACAGGTCTACTTCAAAATTAATTAAATCAAAATTAAAGCATACTCAAAGGAACAGTAAGATACAAGATAAAAATCATTCTCACAATAGCCTACACAAGGTGGAGTTTCACAGCACAAGTGGTATCTTTTATTTAGCTATTTTTAATAGTACATGACATGAGTTTTCCTAGAAAAGAGATCAAAGACAAACTCCTGCTATGGCAACCAACATACAGTACTTCCACTGCTAGCCTAGGAATCCCTGGTTGAACTGGGATGATTTTTCATTTGACTTATTGAAAGTAAAAATATACTGCTTAACCTTGCCTCCCAGACTTCTTTAGGGGAGCTGATTCTTTTCCTGCTTACATTGTCAGGCTTTGATGCTGCAGAGGACAAAAGAAAAACCAAACCAAACCAAACAAAAAAAAAAAAAAAAAAAAAAAAAAAAAAACCCAAAAAAAACCCAACCCAACAAAACCAAAACCCACAAGCAATGGAGCCTAAAGGCTCACAATAATAGCAATACATTAGAATTTCCCTCAGGCACACTGCACAACTTAAAGAGAAAAATTAAAATATTGCCTTTGGGGCCTTTGTTGTTGGTCTTAACAACAATGCAATAACTTTTTTTTCCTCCCCTTTTTTGAGTACAGCACTGTACCTTTGAAATACTCCATGAAACTAAGTCATCTACTCCATAGCTAAGAATTTTTTCTAGAAGTATACTTCCTCTAAGTTTCTCTTTTGACACATGACCACAATTTGTGGAAAGACGAAGTCTTTGCCAGAAATCAAACTAAGGGTCAGTCTTGTAGCTACATATGGCATCATCCTATAGGGAACTACCTATAGATTCACCCCAGCCTGGAGTCACCACAGAGATTTTGGTGCAGCAACAAGTGCTAGAATAAGTTATGTGAGCAGATAAGAAGTTACTAGGAGAAGCTATTACACGTCACAGTAAACACAGGATAACTTTGCATGCTGCTAACCAAAAGCATTAACCTCCTGCCTATTTCCCACGGGCTAAAATGGTGCAAAAGAGCAGTCACCAAACAGAAGCTGATGCACATTTCACATGCCAAAGTTCTCTAACAGCATCCCCAAAAGGGTGAGTGACTTCAGCACAACACAAACAAGAATAAGAGCTCTCCCTAAATGTGTCCATACCTTCACACAATGAGCCCAGACGATCCACCATGAGCAAAACCTACTCATGAGCACTGTCAGAAGGTGCAATTCAGGCCATGATCCTAAACAAGCACCCCTGACCATCCATTCAGAGCCAACTGCCTAAGTGGACACTCAATACTGTTTTTATCAATGGCTGTTGGAATAATCTACTAACATACTTTAACAAACAAGAGGAACACCCCTCCTCCACTCCAGTTTTTCTTCTCAGTTGCCAAAATTTCTGGCCCCATTGTTTAACTGGTCACTACACATAAAGAGCAAGGGGGAAAAAAGAAAGCCCTGCATGGCCACAATAAAAAGAACAAGCCAGAAAAGCAGAATTACTGGATTAAGTGACACAACAGAAGAACTCACATGGGAACAACTGTGGCCTTTTTAATATTAAACCTGATAAAGTTACACACTACAGCAAACTAATAACTTGAGAAGTTTTCACAAAGTTGAGTGAAGGCTGGTGTGGAGATGTGTCTCAGGATGGGAAACCAGTCCAGACAGAGATTGTGACTGGGATATTTGCTACATGGCCACCTCCAAAACACACCTGCACCGAATCTGTGTTATGTTACATATTGTACCTGTTATGTACACGTTACATTGGTAACTACATCGGGTTTTTTATTGATAAAGTGCAAGCAAAGTGCAAGCACGTTATCATAACATCACTACCTATCATTACCACTACAGCTTCAGAAACACCAAACAGCGGGTGCACGCCGTGTTAAATCACCGTGTGTGTGCTAAACCCTCTCACGACCAGGGGCACCGGCAGAGATCGCCTTTCACCACCCAGGGACCAGCACAGGGAAACTTCCCTCGCAGGCCAAACACAACCGGAGGCGCCTGAGCTGCCGCCCCCCGGCCTCAGCGCCTTTCTGCACGGCGTTAACCCACGGCAGAGGGAAAACACGGAATCCCCGCCACCGGAGGGGCTTCTCCTGGCACCGCTCCCCGCGGAGCGGCCGGCACCACGGCAAGGACGGCGGGAGCAGCACCGGGGGTCACCACACCGTCCTCCGGGGCGCAGGGATAGGCACCGGGCCTCCTCCCCGTCCCGGCCCGGCACAGCCCCGCGCCGAACCGCGGCTCCTCCCGGCGCGGGGGCGGCTGCGTGTTCCCGGCAGGCCCAGGGCGAGCGGCGGGGCCGACCCCCGCGCGCCGGGCCCATCCCGATGGGGAGCGGAGTGCAGCCCGGTCCCGGTTTCCCCCCGCACTTACGCCATCGCCCTCCGCGGCTTCTCCCCCGCGGACCCGGAANCGGGAGCCGCGCCCGCCCCTCCGCGGCGCGCGCAGGCGCGGGCACAGCTGGAGCCGCCAGATGTGCGCGGCCGCGGGCGTGGCCGGAGCCGGTACCTTGCTGGGCAGGCGGGCACACCGCTCCGAAATTGGAGTGTCGCTAATGGATCCCGCCCCCGGCGCTGTTGGCTGCCCGTTCCGTCGGGAGAAGGGGTGCTGCCGCCCGCCAGCCGCTGGCGGAGCGAGCCCCTGCGCGCCCGCGGCACCTGCCGCTCGCCCTTGTCCTCGCAGCGCTTAACTGCGAGGCACAAGAGGGGCTTGTTGGCCGAGCCGCCCGGTAACGGGCTGTTCGTTTTCCCGCCCGTTGTTTGTGCCCTCCGAAGCGGGTGAAGAAAGCTGGCTCCCCGAAACGAGATAAAAAGTGAAATTTCAGACATTTTTAAACACGTGTGGCCGTGACTTAACTGCCAGGTGTAGCCAAATATGATAAGTACACACATTTCTTTAGAATCGCCCGGACATGATAAAACACACAGATTTCTTTAAAATCACCCAGGCGTGCATCCTCCAGCCTTCAGTTGCACACAGGAGGAAACCGAAACAGTGACTGTGCGTATGTGTGTGTACATGTACCTTCTTCCATGAGGTCCTTGCACACTCAACACTGGTGCTGAGTTCCACGTTCCCTCAATGCCCCCGAGGTTTCCAGAAGCTGCACCATGCCGTGTCTCCTGAGGGATGCCCATCCTTGGGCACCTGGATCAGAAGGCTGGTTGTACCCCCTGGTACCTGCAAAATAAATCCTGTGGGTGAGAGACAGATTCCCGAAGCTGTGGTGCTGTTCTCACTGGCCTGACAGTCTATGAGCTGCCTGAATTTGCTTGGGCCAAAGTGAAAATGAGCAGAGAGCTCATGGCTGCTCTCTGTTAGCCACATGTTCCTGCCTCCTGGCTCATGTCTGCTCAAGCATTCTGCATGGTTTTCCCTGCAGAGCCAACTTTCATCTGGATCAGCAAACAGCAAGAATGATCCCGCTGGCTGAACAAGGGCGTGGATGCCCCTGGGGGCCTGGCAAGAGCTCTTAACCTGGCACACAAAGGCACAGAAAGGCAGGATTATCCCTCGAGCGGTGCCCCAAAGCACAGGTGAGCCCTGACCCCAGCTGCCTCCAGCTCCCTGCTGGACAGAGCTGTGCTCAGAGCAGCTCCAGGCATCCTCCACCCAGCAGAAGAACCACCATCAAAGCCAGCATTACCTAACGAGGTTTATCCTCCCTGCTTTCTATTACATTCCCATCATTCTAAGCATAGTAAGAAAAATATTGTTGAAGTATTTCTGGTTTTCATATTGAAGTGCCCCCTTCCACCTCCTTCCCTGCTGGTGCACTCCAACACTCTTTCCTGATCTGCTGTGCTGAAGGGATGGAGTCTTGGGAGGCTTTTCCAAACATTTTTATCCACATGGTGCCTGAAGGCTTTAATGAGGTCCATGCAGATAAGTCACACAAAGAAATTTTAGCTCAAAGCTATCAGTACAACTTGGGGAAGGTGGGCCTGTGCCTGCTGTAAGAGATGGTGGTAAAAGCTTTAATGCTGATACAGGCCTGGCTGGAAAACTGAAATACGGAATTAATACGAGGAAAAATATTTACCTCTCTACACCTTTGAACTTATTTGTTTTCTAAAGGACACTAATATTCACATTCTCTGTAAAAGAAACGTGCACTTTCTTCTCACAAAAATATTTTTGTTTGACTAGACTTATTTTTAAACTCTTATCAATACAGGGCAGAAGTGTCCCAGAACAACCAAAATAAGGCAGAGGGACAAATTATTTCTATTCTTAGTGCAACAGCCACAATTTAAAGTTACAAGGTTTGAAATAAAAAAGCCAGGATAGCCAAAACTCTGCATCTTACTCCAATTCCATTGGTGGGCAGGAAATGAAGAGGCTTTAAGTCTACTTGTGCACCAGATAAAATCAAATGCAGAAGTTATTCCACACAGTATTTTTAAGCAAAGCTCAGCTAAAATCCAATACGTTTCTCTAAAAAATGAGCCCTATGTGTATTTGTAACCTGTGATTTAAGAGCTTCACTCTGCCTTAGGACAGCCAGCAGCACTGTAGTCTTCTGTGTCTTTGTTCCTTTCTTTGTTAAGGCAGCAAGGATAAGAACTCTTTCCAAAACCAGTAACAAAGAGACATTTTAGCAATTAGTGCCAACAATTAATATAATTTTTAGATTTAGATTTGTTCTGTTTTCAGATTGCTCTCTTTTTACACCTGAGAATTCTTTTTTCAGCATCATTTTACTCGGTTCAAGGAAATTGGTTCTTCTCAGGCTCTCACCATGCCTTGCACATGGACGATGCAGTGAATCACTGCATCTCTGCCCGGGGCCATGGAAAATGGGTGCCAGGATTTTATCTTTTTGGATGGGCTCTTGGTGTTATGTGCAAGTTTCTGACCCCTGAGTGCAGCTCCCTGGAAGCAGGGGTGTTGCCTGGGTGTGACAGGGACTGGAGCTGGTGGCTGCTGTAGGTTAGTGCTGACGTGAGCTTTGTGGATCCTCACAGCACCCCTGCCTGACTGCCTGCTGCTTTTTTGAAGATTGCATTTTTGGGATGTTTGCCTCTGATGCTGATTTCCATCACCAGTTTCATTCCTTCCATTGCCTCCCATGACCTTTTGGGGGAGTGTCTACAAATTAGCTCCTGATATTTTCCCCCTACTTTCTTTTCTCTCTTCTTAAAGGAGTTTTTCCTTCATTTTCTTTCCAATAAGGAATGATGCCAAATCACTTTTCTCAGCCCTTCCTCCTGTACGCTGATTCCAGACAATAAAATATATTTGACATTTGAAATTTATTTGTAGAAATTACTTTTAAAAGGATAAACTAATAATCAAAACTTCAAGATACTTTAGCCACACAAACCTAAAAGCTCATATCATAGGAGAAATGAATTGATTAATTACCTTTGTCTTCTGTAACCCAGTTGATGACTCAGATCTGAAGAACCAGGAAAGCCTCTCCTGACACATTGAGCCATTCTCGAGGCAACTTGAGATTAACAGATGAAATATAATGCACTGCAACACAATTCAATACCTTTAAAGCAGAGTAACAAAATGAATGTAGTATCTAGATTCACATTTTGCAGGGTGGGGCTAAATCAGGGTGTTCTTCCACTCCTGTCTGCTCTGTAACATAACAGAGGCTCATTTCCTTTTTGGGGCAAAACTGTCAGCTTCTGATGGTGTTATGTATATGCACACAGCATGAATGGCCCAGGCTTGAATATTGTCTCTAGGGTATAACTTTTCTTGCCCAAATTGTTCTCATGGTCTAGAAAACAGAGAATATTTCATCCTTAATTCTTCCCAGCATATGATGTTGCATCTCTAGTTATCAGCATGGCAACTGAAAAGAGATTTTATAAATGTTGTCTCACTATATAACTTTCAAGTTAAGGAAAACTACATCCTCTATGCTTTAACTTGTTTTACATTACCATTGTAATGGCATGTAAATGGCATTACCATTTACCTCAGTATGTTTATTTTCATGCCTGAAATTCCAAGACTTTCTTGGTAAGCAAAGAGGAGTAGTTGAATAATTATTTTTCAATTATTTATGCCTCTTCTGCTTTGCAGTGGAAGATGCTTCTCTGAGCACTGTTCTAAAAGCTCCCAAGTCATTTAGCCCATTGCTTTATCTTTGGGTGAAGCCATCCAAGGGTCAAAGACAAGATGATGTCAAGGCTGACAGAATTTATTCAGACAGAACCAGAAGCTGCTGGGTACTTGACACTATTTAACAAACACAAAAATATGGCTGTGAATATTCATAGTATTTTCTGAGACTTAAACCATTTACCTTGTTAGGGCAGCCTTGGCATTTTCCAGGGGAATGGAGCAATCACTGCCCAACTGACATTAAATGACACTCACAGGTATGACCCCTCTAAAAATTCTGCAACAGCCCAGTAAGCAGAATCAGGCATTCACCATCATGGAGCTAGAAGCTGATTCACCGGCATCAGTTACTTGAGGAGACAGTTCATTTAATCAGGAGGCTGTAAAGAGCCCTTCCATAGCCTTATCATACTGAAAAGCCCTTGTCAGGCAATTCTCTTGCAGGGAGTTCTCTAAGAATACCGGGGAATTGTTTTCCTGATGCTGTGTTTGGTATCAAAGGAGGCTGCAGTGTGCAGACATGAGTGTCTCACGCTGTCGGTGGACCAAGAGCAGCATGGTAATCAACTCAGAATTCAAAATATTTCCCTCTTGCTCCCAGCTCTGAGACAACAACTGCAAATAAATAGGAAAGAGAAAAGCACATTACTACCACTCTATGTATTCTGAAACTTAATTCTGTCTTCAGCTCTGCTTTAGTGAGGAGTTTGAAGTTGCTGGAGCTGTGAGGATATCAAGGGTTGATTTATGCTTCCTCTAAATAACATCAGTATTTACTATAAGAGTTCATTCTAGATTACATTAAAAGCAAACAAACAAACACTGATCTTAGAGATAAAGAAATATAAATATTCCTTATGCAAAATATTCACAACACTGCGAAAACTCACTTCAACAAACCAGAAGCTCCTGGGTCAAAACACCCACATCCTTTAACTTCAAGGCAAAATCTTAAATTCCTTGCTTCTTTTCATCTGAGGATAAAATCACAGACACTTAGTTCAGAAAACAAACAGATATTAATAATTTGTTTTAAATACATAATTTGCCAGAGCTGGAAGTCGCTTGTTATCAATTACAGAATTAATTTATTCCATACTTGACCTTTCAGTACTCAGAGTCTTTTTAACTTCCAAAGCATATTTATTCAAGGAGTTGCACTGAATGTTGCCTATCTTTCAGAGGAGTTCCCCATTTCGTGGTGCACCCAAAAACTGATTCCCAAACAGGTTCCTTAACTGAGGAAATCATCCTTGCTCCATGACTAATTTACTGGTGTCTGGATCTGTGCACCCAGATCTTATGTGAATATAAGAAAAATGTAGAAAGATCAAGGTATTCTTCATTCCATCCCTAAACAAAATGCAAATGAAGACGTAACGTATCTTACATAAAAGTTATGCTGTCATATTTCTCCAAACTAAGAACTATAATTTTCACTTTGATCAGCAATCAGAGTAGAATATGAGAATATTAACATAACATATTCATTTTTATTAGTTTCTTCAAACTATGACTTTCATAAACTTTTTGCTTCTGGTGTAATTAATGAGTGTAAACCAACACTGATAATAAAATCTGCATTTTAGATATGAGTGTTGTTTAGTCAGATTCTCAGGACTATTCTTGTGCCTCTCATTCAGACCTATTGGACACAGATTATCCTGTGAGGAAACAGGCATCAAACATACAAAATTAACAGTGATTTCAGCAAGCCAAGGGTATAGCTTGTAGAAACCAAAAACTTGCTAAAATTCATCCATCAAAACTGTTTTTAGACAGCACTGAACATCTTATTTCTGTGAAAAATTGGTACTTTTAATTTCAGAAAATGACAAGTGAAAACAAGCATACAGGTAGGGATTCCATGAGATCACATGGCTGTATCTTGGCAGTCCCTAAAACACACTTGAGTGTCCTTGTGTTGCACCTTTCATAAAATCCTTCATTTAACATTTTAAAATCCCACCTTCCTACCCCACATCACTTGCTGGATGTGCACATGTGAAGCTTAATTGTGCTAGTGCTTCCTTTTTTCAGTATGGCTTTTTTTGGAATGGATTATAACTTCCTTACTCTTAAGAAAATGGTTGCTGTTGTGTTTTCCTATCATCTGTTCACTGAACCCACTAAAAACTTGTGCCTGGCTTCAGGGCAGTTTTTGGATGCCCCTAAAGATCCTGGACATGCTCCCAGCTCCCTGACATGGCCCCAGTGCCCCTGTAGGCACCACAGGTGACAGCAATATCCAGTGGCATAGAGCTCTTTCTCCCCATCTTGTTTCTGGCCAGTTGCATTCTTGATTTATACTGGATTTTATTGTGTCTCCAGCCCTATAAATAGTTATCTGCAGGGTAACTAGAAGCAGCTGTGTCCATTCCTCCAGTGCTCATATCTTACATTTCACACACCGTGTTTTATGCTGTTCTGCTGGTAATAAATGGCATCAGATGGTAGGTTAGCTTTAGGCTTTAAAATTTCTCTTATTTTTAGTTATTCCGGCTCTCAAAAGAAGTGCATTATACTGAAACACACTATTATTAGATTTTTTGTGCTAGATGTATAGGCATATAGTATAAGCCTTTTGTCTAGGCAATCTAAAACTCATTTTGAACATATAATGAGAAGTATTTACCAAGTAAATTTTCTTTTTTAAACTGGATACCCCATTCCTGGCACTACTAATTATCTAGAAGAATGAACTGCCACACAGCGAGTGGGTGTTACACTCTGTTGCCAGATAAAGAGGTGCAAGCACATTCTTTTTGGTGGTTCATGACTATTTTTAACTTTAATTTCCTTTGTAATTATTTCCTTTCCTGGATTCATAAATCTGCAGTAGCCTGTTATATAAATCTCAGCTATCCCATGTTTACAAATAATTCTGGCTTATACTCCATGTTCTTTGCACTTTGGAAATTCCCACAGACTTGAAGTTTGGGTGTACAAAGACAGACACAGGAGTATCACCCCATGTTTAATACCAGCTCTGTATAATAAGCCTTTTTTAATAGCAAATATCCACCTACATTTCTTTTAAACCTCCTCCAGCGTTTTTGTTGGAGAAGCTACTTTTCACTTGGTGTGTCAATGACTGCTGTGTGGCAGGACCATACTGAGACCTTGTGGGAGTTTATTCCTTTCATTATTTGTTCATTTTTTGGTTTAAAAGTGAAAGGATGGAGGAATCCAACAGCGATTTCTTCATGCACAAATATAACATGGGTTTTTAAGGGGTGATATAATTGTGCCACTGAGGGAATAATGATGCTTAAGTGCAGATTTTAGGAAAATTATTTAGAGGCGAAAGAAGAGATACAAAGGTAATAATTGTGGCACAAAAACCAGACCAAAGGCTGTCAAAATTGTGCTCATGGAGAGCCATTAAACACAGGAAACAATGATGGTGTATTATTGTAAATTACTGTGCAATTCAACTTACCTGTGTTCAGTGCTTGAAATCCTTGTGCCCTGAGTGACCAAGGGCTTTGGAAGTTTCCTAGGAGATCCTCTGGCACATTATACACCTCTAATGTCATCTTTTCCCAATCTTTTGTGGATAGCTGCTTGGCAGGATTACTTTGAGGCACAGAGGTGACCACACTCAGCTAGAGCAGTGCCTGCTCCTGTGAATGGGTAAAGTGACTTCCTTACACATATTTTCCAGGTGTCCTGCATTTTCCAGGGTAAATGGGAAAAATAAAAGCTGTAAGGACAGTGTCTCAATTCACTGTGGATACCTCCACTTCCAAATGCTACAGTGTCAAATTGCAAAGATCCTGCATCTTACCTTCCAGGCTCACAACACTTCAGTGTGAACAAGGTGACTTTAAAAATGTCACTAAAATAACAAGCAGCAGTAGAAATAGAAGGGGAAAGGCTTCAAGACATACTGCATCCAGGGAATAAAGTAATGAGGTGTCACCTGACCATGCAGCTCTGGCCCATGGGGAGCTCCCAAGCCCTCAGCTTGGAGAGTGGGAGCATGGCAGGAGAGAACAGAGCAGCACATGTGAGACTTGCTCCTGTTCTCAGTGAAATCACTGGAAGTTGTGACCATGACATCCATGGAGGCCATTAATATTCCCCAGAGACCCAGAGGAAGTGTTGCTCACACTTTCACAGTGTGAAAGCAGTGCACAAAGCAGTGAAAATAAATATATTGTTATTGGTAACAAAATATGATGAGGAAAACTGGCTGGTGGTAACACTTAGCATTGCTAATACACAGCTCACAAGCTTTTTATGGAGACGTATTACTTTGGTGATCTTAACTAATAAATACTTCACTAATTATATTTACAAGGAGTAAGTAATTTATAAACAAGCAATTTATCATATTTGCATTCATTAAACTAAGCAGCTTCCCTGAGTATATTCTGACTATTCTGCCATTTGCCATCCTGCAAGAGTGACGTGGTTTTTGCCTTCAAATAAAATCAGCTCTTCATTTTTTCCATGTCATGGGTAGCTGGCAGCTCAACATTTTCTGTTTGCACAGTGTGTCCTCTCCATCTACCTGAGCCATCCCTGAAAACAGTCAACACCAGCAGGTGCCCTTGAACTACAGGTCAAAGTTACTGAAACTGTTGTTGCTGAAAAGAGAACACCGGTCACCATTTCTGTGCTGCCTCAAAAGCTGTTATCTGAAATCCTGGATGCTTCCTATGGCAGGGGCCAGAATGGGGAGATATGGAAGCACTATCTTCTGGCAGAAGGAGCTGCACAGTTTCCTTTTCAGCCTGCAGTTATCCCACTTCCCTGGCTCAACACGCGCACAGGAAAGGGTTTGTTGGTAGACTTTGAAATGTGTTTTTAGAGTTTACACTTTTATTTTCATTCAATTTACATTTGGAAGAGGCAGGGAAGGAAATCAAAAATCAATTTACTATGGAAAGTGTTTTCAGCATTAACTGTGCAATATAAGAAACTCTGCTCCAACCAGATTTTACAAGAGAGACTTCAAAATCTTTAGAAACAGAGCTTCTGCTAAACTGGCAGTATTCCTTTGACTTTGACCATATTAGTCATTGCTTTTGCATTCTTAGCAAAAAGGAAAACTGCTGGCTTTAGCACCAGCACTCCCACAGAAAAGCAAGCCTAATCTTTTTTGGCCTAGTGCAATGTAGATGTCAGCTTAGTATTTCAATCTAAGAACAAGCATGTTCATCAGCCCAGAGTCAGCCCTTCCTGGCAGGGAGCAGCCCTGGATCAAATGGTGTCCTCAAGGTGTATTTCTTTGTCACCCACAGACACATCCTCTGAAAGCAAAGGGCCCAAGAATGATGCAGCTGACTGCTGAGCAGGGGGAATCATTCAAGCGCCAAAATGGCTTTTGACCAGCCAGACTCCTGAAGTTGTTTCTTAATCAGCTCTTTTAATACTTTGTATTGATTACAGATCTAATCTGAAGCCCACTAAAACCAGTGAGGACAGGCTGTGTCACAGACAGGGTTCTGATGATGATGACAGAAGTGATGGATTTACTGTAACTATCTGCAAACACAAAATCCTCTTGAATACTCATTTATTCTTTTACTATTTGCTCTCATTATCCTACATGTTTCCCTCTTTGACACTTGCTGCTGCACTCCCACCTGCCCCTCCCCAGCTCCAGAGCCCTGGGTGTATCTTATGCAGAGGGATGGAGAAGGTTGGTGCTGACAGATTGGAAAGAGGCAAGGAGAGCAGGGACAAGGAGAAATTGCACACCAGCAGAGCACTGAGCTTCTGACAGGGTGACTTGGCAGCTCCTGCTCCCCTCTCCAAGGTGGATACAACTTCTGCAGAAGCAAGAGAGTAGAGGAGAAGAGTTATGATGAGGGCAGGGAGCTCAGAAAGGGCTTGGAAACTTTACCTGGATGCTTTCCAGCTGTGTTGTTGATCTGTCTTCTGAACAAACAACCCCAGACCAGGCCTTAACACAGCCTTTTGGTGGTATTAGCAGTTTTCCAGCTCCCAGGACACACAGCCCTCAGTGGAGGTCTGACAGGGACTTAGAGGTGATGCCTGCTCTGCCTAGCAGGGACATGTGCTGAAAACTTGCAGCTCTGATCTACCAGTCCCAGCTGAGGGTATCACCAGGAGTGCCGGGTGAGAAAATACCCCAATTTCCCTCTGAGAAAGGCTGTGTCTGGTACATAACTGGGATGAGGTGTGAGCACACACAGCACAGCCCTGATCACCTTGAGAAAATGAGCATCGAGCTTCTTTCCTACTTCCTCAGCCACCTCTGATGGTCACCTCTGCCTCAGCCCAGCCACAGCCACCACAACGATGGAAAATCACTTTAAAACAGAGCTCTTGTGTTTTACAGCAATAATGAGTTCTTTGGATGTTTCTCTCTGGGAAAGGTGTTTTCTTTCAGCCTGGAAAAAACAGTGACCTGAGAGTTCAAATTGAGCATCATTTTACCTTTAGTGAGAGAAGGGGATAATAAAAGCTGGTAACACCTGTAGATAACAGCAGAATTCTGTATTCTGCTCAGAAGGATTGCTCTTTGGGGTTGGGGGTTATGGTGGGTATTTGTTTGAGGGTGTGTGCTCTGTTTACATTTTAGACTCAGGCAAGGGAGTCCACTCTTGTGTGTGCTGTTTTGTTTCTCTTGCCTGAACTGCAGTGCTGTGTATTTTAAATTCAAAAAGTGGAAACTCCAGCACATACTTCAAAAGATGATCATGTATTGTTTTACATTCTGTGCTGGACCTACAAGAAAGTATCAGCAATTCTCTGAGCTGTGGGAGTCCTTCCTCAGCTCCCCTGGCCCGGCTCCAGTAACAAAGTGCCTACAGAACCTTCTATTCAGCTAAGAACTTCCTTAAGTTCCTGATTGAACTTTATCAATGCCTTACTATTACCCAGGTCCTGTAAAAGACAAAGACATGCAATATTGAATTAAACATGGTTCTTTTGCATGTGCAATGTTAAGGGACAATTGCTCAGACAATTTCATTTACTGTTTCAGTAACAGCTTTCATTAAAAATTATGGTATTGGTGGACCTACATTGCCTCAAACATCAGCTTTATGCTATTATGCTTTTCAAGCTTTTAAGATGCTGCTTCTGTAGAGTCTCTGGCTTTACTGAGACTGATAAGGAGCCTCTAAAGCAACTGGTATTGATTCCAGCCTGCCAAAGGCAGCACTGGCAGCAGCATTAGGTGTCCTTCAGATGATCTATGCCGGAAGTCTCTCCTATTTGTCAGCAGCAGCTGCTTGAGGGCAGTTCCATCCCCAGAGTTCAGCCAGGGAACAGATTACATGAGCTCTCCTCAGCCACTCCAGTGTTAAATCAGCCAAGTTACTTCAGGCAGCCCCAGCAGCAGCACAGTTGAGATGGGCTGACTTCTGCAGTGGTGTTGATGAGGAGCACTCCAGTGATTCATTCCACGGGCTGAACTGCTGGGGTGAGTTCTGACACAGCAGGAACAGGCAGCTGAGTGTCTAAAGCTGCCACCACCTTCCCAGCAATGATTGTCAGAACACACCCTTAGTATAGGAAATGCTAAAATTACTGTTGGGATTTAAACCCAGGTACCACCTTCTCAGGAGTACATGATGTCATCAAAGTGCACCAGAGCCTTTTGTACATGCATGTCCCTAACAGTGGGTCCTTTAAAGAGCAAAAGGTTTCTGCAAATCCTCTGTGTAGCAGAGGACTCATTGCCACTAGCATAACTGACAGGACTTACTTTAGACTCAGATGCAAAATCATAATTAAACTGAAGAACAGCCCTGCAGTCCTCTGCATAATCCCTAGCTCCGTATTTTCTTCTGCAAAACTGACTCTTTTCTCATTAGATACAACCAGAACTGGCCCAAGTTCATTTTTTGCATAGTTACTGAAAACTTGTGATAAACTCCCAATACATTTGGCAGTATCAGTAGGTAAGCAGGACTGCTGGCACTTTTGTGCTCCCAAGCAGCATGTGGCCCTTAGATAGGACTATCTGGAAATGAGCTTTCCTGCTGCAGTACCTACATCGCACACTCCAGGCTAGCAGTATTTGCTTTCTCTTCCAGTTTCCTGGTTTGTAAATTCTTCTCACAGCTCCTGACTCTCACAGGATTGTACATACCAGCAGGTAGTTTTTCTTCCATCTGTAGCTGTACTTCTATCCTTCTCACTTGATCTGACTGCATCTTGTAGGTTCATCTCGTTCTCTTTGCAGCCTATGAAAGAGAAAAACAAATGCAGAGTCCCTCATTGACTGTACCCCAGAAGTCCTGAATTTGCTGGTCTTTCATTAAATTGATCTATTTGCAAGTTCAGAAGAAATAAAAACTACACTGACAAAAGAAGAAAAACAGTTTTTTCCACCTTTTTAAACTTCTCATGAGTTAATTACCAGTGTCAATCTATAATGAGAAAGAAGAAGGGCAAATTGTCTTTTGTTCTTATTGAACCACATACAAAGACTGAATTTTATTATGATACAAAAGGAAAGAATTTGTCATCATTAACTGTAATTTTTTCGAGAAGGAGGTTAGATAGGAGACTTAGCATCATTAAAGGTTTTTATGTAAAGATTTCCTGCCTCAAATAATTGTTCTGAAGAAGTAAACACACAGAGAGATTACGTCATTAATTCTCTTTAATGAAGTTCTGTGGTAAGTGTTGTTTTGCAGGCTCATTTGAAGAGTTTTTGAAAAAATCTCTGGGGTTTTGTTTACTTACCTATTTTGCAGATGCTTTGCAAAACTGTGACCAAATAATATATTTCGTGTTCACTGTATTGCTACTAGCTTATTTCTTTGAAATCAAATGGGGTGGCTGGTTATGGGTGTCCTTTCCATAATTACCAGTGGAGCCTCAGGAAGCTAACACAGATACAACAAATTTGGTTAAAAAATATGATTTTTTAAATTATCTTTTATAACATTCATTGCTAAGCATAAGCATCTGGTTAAACTGCTGCACATATCTGTGCAGTGCTGTAAAACTGTGCAGGTTATACAAAATACCTGTGAAGGATCACCTACTCAAACATTACCAGTATTCCTTGTTTAATTATTTGGAATTTTCCTCCCGTTCACTGGGCAGTTCCTAACATTGCAGTGTCTGCATTTCTTTTTCTGAGAGCTAATCCACGTTGTACATATAACCCTGATTTGGGCAATTTATTCTTTTTGGGTTCCCATAGCTTGAAATACTGAAGCAGATTAACAGAGACCAGTTCCTCAACATTTGAAATATGTATATTTTCAACTTTTATGGGAGACTACAAAGAAATTTCCATAGGTACTCTTCCTATCAGCAAATCTGCAGCACTTTTAACATTGTCTTTTTATCTGGTAGTACAGCATTCTAATTTTAAAAGCAACTTTAAATAGTTTTCCCAAAGAGATTTCTCCTCAGGTCCCTCAGTAAGAGGTTTCTCTGAAGGAATGTCATGAGAACTTGTTGCCTGTTCTTGTATAGCAGGCATGATCTATTAGAAATTAATTTAAAACATTTTCCATAATAGAGCTGCATTCTAGCAGGTATTGGTGGTGCAAGTAATGTTCCATTGTGTCACCAATGAACTGTCTGATTATACAATTATTTTTCCTTTAGTATAGGACCTGACTGTCTAATAAAGTTTTGACCCTTCTTAATTTGTGGGGCAGTGTGAAACTTGTCTTTACTGACTTCATTATGATATTACTTCTCACCTGTAACTCTTTTGGAAGCATGAAAAGTGAGAGGAAATAATCTGCCATTTTCTTTCTCATTGCACTCTTTAGTGGAATTGCTGGTAGGAAACCTGTAATGCCAGTAATTTTTCAAGTGCTCCTATCTCTTTCAAGATTTTCATGGAATGTGGTTTCTTTTTCATCACATACACATGCAGAAAATTGGGTAAAATCTGGTGAAGGAAATAAAATTGTGATGAAAAGAATTTTATCACTTTGGAAAATACCTGTTTGCCAGAGTGAGATTCACATGAAAATAACACCTTGCTAAACATGATGACAAACCCCAAAGAATGCATTCTCTTTTCATACACCAGCATAAAGAATATTCTTTTCCACCCCAAGTTACACATGCCTTAGGGGAATGAATAAAAGCAGAGAATTGTTTTATTAACACCTTGTGCTCCCAAGTACCTCTGCAGGACCTGCACCATTAGTGAGGACATCGTGGAAGAGGCTTAAGTGAAGGAGGTCAGAAGAGCTGTGTAGCAAAGGCTACATTATTCCTCCCTTACAGAAACCCTAAGGCTCTCTGCTCCAATTTCAATTTTCCAATTTTCCTGCTTCTTTGTTCCCAAGGGCACATTAAAGAAGAGGGAGCATTTGTTTTGTTTCTGTTTCTTTCTGAATAATGAGCGATCATTTCTGTTATCTGATTAGGGCTTGCTACATTCCAAATTAATTAAAAATTAAAGGAAAAAAAAAGGAGGAAAATAATTATTTTATCATTCTGCAGTGTTGAATACCTTGGACAACACAGCTGCTTGGCTGTGTGGTTTGGGATGACTGCTCTTGGCTCTTGCTGCTGGGCATGTGAAAGATGCCTCAGCCATGGTGGTTTGGAGTAAGCAAATTCTCAGGATAAAGCCTGAGAATTTTATCCTCCTCAGGATGAAGTTTGGGCAGTTTCTTGGGAATGTGAGCCAAGGTACTGCAGGTCCCTGTTCTCTGAGGTAAGGCTCCTTTGGAACAGTACAATATGCTCTTTGAGGTGTTTTTTAATAGCATCCATGCACGCAGGTAGGACGTAGCTCTCCTCCCACAAACCAAAATTACAGGAACAATTAATAAAAGGTCTCCAATTCAGGGGATTATTCTGCCTGTGACTTAAGCCTGAGGAGGATCATTATCACCAGCCAGCAGAGGATCTATAAATAACCCACGGAGCTGAGTTTAGCCTCTCAGTGGGAATTCAGAGCATTGTCTAAGTGTGGTTTGAGGCAAATATTATCGTAAAGCAACTTATTGTTTTACTTCACAGTGGTAAGGAAATCAGCATTTCTTATGATCAGGACAACTGACATTATTCCAGCCCATCACCAAGACTTGTGGCAGAACAGAGAGAAAGAATCAGACAAAGCTGCAATTCCTCAGCAAACACCTTTCCTCTGAGAAGGGGAGGAGAGGATACCCTAATTCTGAAAATGTTGACTGATAGTTGTAGAAATAGGCCCAGTCCATCCCCTTCATGGGCAGGTAGAGCAGGAGCAGCAGGCAGGCTCCTCTTCCACACCAGGTTCTGCAGAAATGCTGTTTGCATAAAAATTTCTTTTATGTGTTCCCATCAAGGCTGTGCATACATTCTGTCTGGCCAAGTATTTTACATCTCCCTCAGCTGGCTGGTCAGGAGATGAGGGCTTGCAGGCTTTATCAGATGCTGAAGTTATCTGGTTAATTTAGGTTGTACATTCAACCCCATGCCTGGTGATGTGGTCCTCGCTTTAGTGAAAAAATGTTGCACGCCTGCCAGTAAAAACACACACTATTTTGATTGCTAAAACAGTGATATTACCTCCAGAAAATGTTGATAAATCCACATACAAAAGCAAACCAGTCCAATACCATGCTGCTAGAACTATGATCTCTTAAAAATAACGCTTGAGTAGGCTAGTTCTTCTATTTTTATCAATTTAACATTATTTACTTGTTATTAATGGCTACAAAAATTGTTTTATTATTCTGAAGAACATGCACAACCTCTCTGTTTCATCTGTCTAAAGATACCAAAGCAGCCCTGATACTTCCCTTACTTAGGAGATGAGTTGAGCCAAGAGGTAACTGAGAGGGAAAAAAAGGAGGCTTATAAATGGATGTCCCATCCCTGGAAGGGTTCAAGGCCAGGTTGGACAGGGCTTGGAGCAACCTGGTCTAGTGGAAGCTGTTCCTGCCCATGGCAGGGGGTTGGAACAAGGTGATTTTAAGGTCCCTTCCAAACCAAACTATTCCATGATTCTCTGCAAAATACCTTTTTCTACATGTTAAAGCTCTACCACTCTACCTGGAAAATAGAAGTATAATAGTCCATCCAGTGTAAAAATAATTATTTATATACCAGTCTATGGAAATTAGTGGATAAAGGACACCCAGTGTGAGGTCTTTGTAGGGAAACTGTCCTTGAAGCCTATGATTTCAAAAGATTGTGATAATAAGGCTGCACTCAGAATAGGTCAAATTAGGTTAGAATGGTTTCAGTAAAAAAATCCATTTTTGATCTACACATTGCACAATGAAATTACAAATTAAAATAATAAGAAGAGTAGGGAAATAAGTTAGCAAGAGCTTACTTAGCATTTTCAGGGCCCTAAGTGCGCCAAGAGAACAAATTACAGAGTTCTTATTTTCTAAATTAAATCTACTTTTTCATGGCAAGGGAAAAAATTTAAAAATTCTAACTTTCCAAATACATTTTAGCAATAAGGAGATAATTTACAGAATTTGTGGAATCGGCACTGCTGGGCACGCATAAGAACAGGCTATACAAATATCTGTGTGAGTTACTACACTTGATCCCAGAGAACAGAATTTATGGCTGGGATTATACACGGTCCTACATATCTGTGGTTTCATAAACTTGTATTGTAGCAAAGCAGATTTTCGTTTAAATGTGGTATCCTCTAATCAACCCCTGCCATATTATAATATTACCTTAATGGTTTTGTAGGTAAGAAAGGTTGATGCATAATTTATAAGTTGTTCTGTACACTAGTAATAGATGTCTATGAATACACATTTTCCACAACCTGAGTAAGAAACTCTCATCACATTTGGCCAACCTATTGGCCTCGCTGTCTCAAAAGGCAGGAGAGGAAATGCACTTAAAAAGCAGCCAGACTAAGTGGAGTGACCTGTACATATTCAGTACTTCATAATCTGAAAGACCAGTTGTATTTACTGTTACTGCAATCACAACACTAAAATGTATTCCCAGAAGCATTCTCTGGAATAGAGCACAGTGACCGCTAATACAGCAGCAAGATGGCCAATCCAAATTCAGAGCAAGGGAGCTGGGCAATGACCCAAATAGATTTGCCTGAGCTGTGACTTAGTGAATGAGAAATGAACATTTTGGTTGGTTTAGAGCAACTCTCGCACAGAATGTTTTATTTGCCTTATCCCCAGCCTGGCCTGATTTTAGATGTATGTCAAAGTCCTTTTTTATCCCTGAAAATTAATGAAAATTATTTAATTTATCATGCACAGATAAAGAGGTATGCATCTTTTATATCAGCTACCATTTTTTGCTTTTTGCCAATGCTTTACTTAAAACTCATAAAACTAATGGGTTTGTTCTAATAAAAAGGAAAGCCCTTGAGACCTCATACTCCCTGGCTACACAGAGCTGCACAGATCAGGGCAAGCTTCTCATAAATCCCTTCAAGCTGAAAGATGTAGTAAAACTTAGGTTTTACTGTGTTTTGGAAGCCAGGAGGCATTTGCAAGCATCTGCAGCATCAAGGGACGTACCTGTTTACCTCCATGCTCCAAAGAAACGTGTTCAGAAGGCAGCAGGAATCATCAACCCAGGAGACTTGAGAAGAAACCTCTTCATGTAACTGTCTTGGCTTATTATTCAGTATCTTCTTTGCTCCTTCACTTTCAGGGTTCTCAGAGATGACTTCAGTTTGTGCCCAAGCTGTCATCAGTATGAAAAACTACTGCTTGGCTCATCGTTTTCCAGCTCTCACAAAATCCTACCTGCCCTGTGACAGGGAAGTTGTTATTTGTGACAGCTTGTGCCTTTTAATTGTCTTCTCTGGCTGCTGTAAAGGGAAGAAATTATCATCATCTCTTTACAGCTGCCAACTATGACTCCTTTTGAAAGCACTTTCAAACCTTTTCTAAGGTGCAGGCAGATCATCTGGCCCTAAACTTGTTATGAACTTAACATTTTGAGTAATGGGTACACCATAGCAATTATTTATGTTCTTTAAGCTCTTTGGAAAAAAAAAATGAAGCACTCTGTAAGCATTAAACATCTGTTCATATGGCAACAGGAGCATTCCCAGGCGAGTGCTTGCACAATGCTGAAAGGTCTAAAATGAAAATACTTTTAAGAAGCACGAAATTCAGGTGTACTCAGGTGTCCTTTCTGCAGTTTGCCCACAGGCCCTGCTAAGAAGTGCCCACTTGTCATGTTCACATCACTCTGACAAGTGAAGCTCCCTGAATGAGTTGGGATTATCAGGAAGGAGGAAGAAGCTGAACACTGCAAGCTTTGAATAGAAATCCAAGGTGGCTTTTGTACTTGGGACCTTTTCACCTTCTCACTCATGTCCTCTATCTCTGTTTTCCCCAAGGAAATGTCCAAGTTTGATAGGAATCAGAAGAAACCTTGCAGTAATCCTTTTGTCATTTAAACCCCCACTTCCAGCAGTGGATTCTGGTAGAGCTGTTGTCTCAAAGTTCTTACCATGTCTCAGTGTGCCTATGATAATACAGAAAAACATAGATAATGCTGTAAAGCAATCCCTTTCAGAACTTCTTCCCCTTTCTGACAATAATGTGCCACCTGACCTCAGGAACCAAATGTAGGTGGCTAAACTGGAAAGCCAGTTCAATTCCTTTGTTACACTCCCTAATTCAGGCATTTAGAGTGGCTGTTTGGAAGATCTGCTCCTTTTCCCCACTATACATAAGGGAGGTAGGAAAGCTCTTAATTCATTCCTTAATTTAGAAGTTATACAGTGCGATAGTCTTCTCTGCTCCTGCCATGGCTCACTGCAGGATGTTCACCTGCACTCTGAGGCAATTTAATAGTTATGATGTAAATTGGAGGGAGATGGATTTTAAAGGCTCTTTGCCTTTAATACTGCAATAGTTTTCTAGCTTGAAAAAAATTACATGCACAAATTCACTGTGTTGCTGCATGTAGTCCCTAGACAACAACAACGGTGTTCAGCCATGGAAAATTATTCACTTGGACAAAGATGAAAGATTCTAGAGTAGCTTTCTAACAAAGGACAAGAAAGAAGCAGGTAAAACACCTAATTACTTTCAAGACAAGTCCCTTTAGATTTAGGGAGAGCATTTCGTAGCACTAATGGGTGCCCAGGCAGCAGATGCCCTGCCTTACCCTTTTTCTAAGGGTGTGGACCTGCCACAAAGAGGACAGAGTGGAAGATTATGCCATTCTGATATACTTATCCATTCCAGCCCTGCCTTTTCCTGTAAAAAGGTTTAAATGGGATTTTTTTATTTCTTAATTCTGGCTAATTCTGATAAGAGGTTTTATGACTGTGGGCTAGGTGGATTTGTTGCATTACACTGGCTATAAATACAGCCATCACTGAATTGGATCTCTGGTTTCCCAAGACTATTCCCTTCATTTTACCGAGAAGTACTTCTTACAAGACCACACTTCTCAGCCACACAAATTTTAACACCTTACATTATTATAATATAGTAATATAATTAATAACAATAATATTGAATCATGTGTCTCATAAATAAATCTGTAAATCAGAGTGATGCACCAAAAAATCAAGCTACATAAAATAATGAGTTTTACCAAAAATCACGCAGCTTGTAATTTTTCTTATATAGCAAAAGCTCAGAAGAATATATACATTTACTTTCAATCTCAAATTTGTGTCTGGAACAATGCCCTCTGCCAGTCAGTTTTAATAGAAACATAGGATCTGCCATGCTCCATTAAGCCCATGATCCATCAAGTCCAGTATTGTCCCCTCTGCTTGGCAAATGTAAGATGCTTCAATGGAAGGCAAATTGTCCATCATGCACTTGGCCAATTTTTCAATTTGAATAGTCCATTGTGCAAAAGCCACTCCATCCTTCATGTCAAGTCCTTGTCCCATGTGGCTGCAAATGTTCAAGTAATGAAATGGCATGAATGACCCAATGTACCGGTTTAATATTTTAATAACATTTAAGGCTGTGTTTATGCTCTGGTTGGGTCTGTTTCTCTTGAACTGTCAATTGTTTTTGTGCACAGGGCTGCTCGCATTCATTCTCATTACCTCTTCCATTTCTATTTCAATTCAGCAGCAGAATAAATCAATAGTGTTCACAAATCTCCATAATTTTGTGTGAGTATTAAAAAATCACTTCTGATTTCAAATAGACGTTAGAGGATATTTCTATTAAACAGCTACAAACAGGATGCACTGATCAGAGCCTTGCAGGAGTGCTCCATCGAATTTCCTTCATTTGAATTATATTTTGTTGCTGCTGAACTGGGTCCAGATGCCTCAGTAAGAACTACTGATAATTATTGCTGCATTGCGTGGGGATGGCAGCAGAGGGAAAAGAGGAAAGATGGGCAAAGTAAGGGAATATAAGCAGGGAACCTGGATGGGAACAAGCAAGCTTTATGTGCCCTGGAACACAAAATTTCCTGCTTATTTTTCTTCATGGGATGTACAGATAGGTTTAACATCTCAGTATGTGTCAGGGATCTTTCAGTTCCTGAAGTCAAGGGCATCCTTGTGCCTTGTATCTGGATTTTATTCATGGTTTCCACAAAACTGGATGCTGTTATTTAGTTGGCTCAGCATATCTAATCTAATAGGGCAGCAGGGAAAAACTGCTCAGGACAGTGTCTAGCAGTCCTTTCAGGATCTAATGAGCTGCGTTGTGTCAATTGTAGGAATGTCACAGGGAGAAAAGGGCAAAAATGCTGATACACCCATGCTTCCTTCCCTCTCATTATTTTCTTCCTTTCTATGGCAATGCCACCTCTGAAGACGGCTGAAACAAGCTCTTGCCTCCTCCTCAAAATATTTCAATAATTTCCTATGTATCTCACTGGTTTGGGGAGAAGTCAGCCATTCTTGGCCTTTCTTAGAGCTTTGCTCATGTTCTCAATAATTTTCACACTCCCCTTTTTACAAGGCAAATATATATGTTAGAAATTTTAAGTGTGTGAGGCTCTTGAAGTTTTCTTTTTTTCATTTAATACCACAGGTTAGTTATTTTTTGTTGATTAGATGATTTTATTAATTTGAGAACCCAATTTTGGCCACAATACAAATTTTTAAAATGCTTCTGTAAGTCTTTCAACATACTGGTTTTACACACAGGATGTATACTTAATGTATATTTACTCATTTGATTTTAACAAGCCCTTGAATAACCTTTGGATCTCTTCAAATGAATTTTATACCCACATCAAAGTCCACAATGTGCAGATTCCCAGTCTTCCAAAAGCTCTGACTTGCTTGGCACATACTTACATCAACAGCTGTTTCATCTGATAAGGAAACCATTTGTATCACTTTTCCTTATGGACTAACTTTGATGCTTAGGATTTCAATTTTTCAGGGCTTACTCTACCTCTGGTTATTCAGATGAATTTCCTTGGAGCTCTCTATTAGTAAGAAATCCCTGTTAGCTGAACCTGGAAGCTGAGGGGGTGGGATTCCTAGACAAAGCCCTCATTGTTGCAGGCAGTTTCCACACAGCAGCTCTGGTAATGTAATGAAAAATACTGAGAGAGATGGAAATACCTCTATTATAGGCATATAAATGCTTTCTGCATGAAAGACACTTCCTTGTGTCTGTCTGTCATGTTATCACAAAATACTTGGCCTTCTACTGAAGCTCTTCTGCTGAATAAGCACCCCAGGTCTCATCATCTGAGTTTTAATGGGAGCTGTAATAGCAGTTTACTCCTAAAAACCAGGACATGGATGTTTTAAAAATTAATGCAACATGTGAGGGTGTCCTGAGTTTTACCTTTTCTCCTTAATTTGTCTGAGGTATCAGTCCAGCTGGACTCGGCTCTGCTCTGAAATCCTAGGAAAATTTCTCCCAGCTTTTCATGGGTTACTGTTTCTACTGAAAGCCAAATATGAATCTCAAACTTCACTGAAAGTGATTGCAATGGGATTGATGGAATTGACCTGAACTCACAAAAAAAAAAAGCCCCACCAAACAAAAACAAACAAACAAAAAAAAAAAAAAAAAAAAAAAACAAACAAACAAACAAACCCACAGACAAGCAGACAAGATCTTAAAGGGTTTTTTTGCTTTCCTTAATTTGCAAATTGAAGTGGGAAATGTGATGTTCATACATGTCAGCACCTGGTCACAAATGCTGGGGTACCACAGGAACCAGTGAAAGACAGAAGTGATGAGGTTCTTTGTCCTTATTTTTACCTCTACAAACCTCTTCCTTCCCAAAATACATATTAATTCAATGTGACATTACCTGTTATTGACAACAGAAGAATTATTCTAATTTTCATGGCAAAAGGTTTTGTATCTTCAATATATTCTAAATTGCCTGCATGGAATAATTTATAATAATGTCATATCTCTCTTTTCCCACACTTCCTCATCTTCTCTGTCAATGCTTCGAAGATTGTTACCAGCAGTGTAACAGGAATAGTCTTTTCCCAAATATCCTGTTTGCTTGGGGTTTTTTTCTTTTTTTTATTGAGCACCTCTCAATTGCTAGAAATGTTGGCATTTCCTTGCTCCTTTTTCTGAAAAGTGGCTTTTCTTACATACAAGGCAGGAAAACTGCAACAGAACTATATAAAGGATTTTTGTTTTCATTTCATAAGACAGAATATGGGATCCCCAACCTTATAGAACACCTGAACTTGCCATGAGTTAAACATGTTCTATGCTATGGAAAAGCAGGGTGTTGGCACCTGTGGCTGCTTTAATCAGACTTCAAGCTTCACCATGCCTCTGATATAAATTCTGATTAATTCCTAATGAATGTCTCTGCTTCTTAGTTCAGAGGTGAGATGTGGCCTCTTTATAAGAAGTTTATTACCAGGAGGCTTAAGACTAACTCACAAGTTGCCAATATCATCTTCTGCTCCCCTGGGAATGATGATACTCAGAGTGCTCAGCCTTTCACTTGGCACTGAACAGCATTTCAAGGGTAGGAATTATTTGGTAGAGGTGGAAACAAGATTTTTGCTGTACCAGATAATGAGGCTTTTTTTTCTCTTGGCCCCAAATGACTCTGGAGCTGCACAGGAGGATGTGCTCCCACTCGCAGCACAGATCCAGTGCTTAGCAGGATCTTCCTTTGATCTCGTCCCTCTCGTAGCTGTCCATCCCTCTGACAGCAAGGTTTTGGGGTGACCTCCTGAGCTGCTGTCACTCAAACAGAGAGCACCTCTGATGGAGTGTTATCACCTATTCCACAGCAGCCATGGAAGGAGAGATTACATTTTCAATCAACACTGTGCACTGTGGTACTTACTCCTCTTCCAACCACAGGAGTTTAATGCTCTGAGGTAGGTTAAGCAAGTAGTTAGGAGCAGATGGTATTTATCCAATGATGAGATTTAAGGAAAGTAGGCTCTGAACTATGACAGAATCAGGCAATCTTTCAGTCAAACCTGCCAGAGACCCTGGACAAGGGAGCTTAGAATGGTCCAAACCTGGATGAAGGATTTTTTCCTCCTCAGGGAGCCACACTTGCCACTCAGATTTGTCTTTCATATCGGTGAGCTGCTGTTTAAAGTTCTTTCTGCTAAGGAGTCACATGTGAGAATGTGTCTATAGACTAAAATATATTACAACAGAAAATAGTAGGAAAAAGCCACTTGTTTCTGGGTTTAAAAATCATTGTGAGCTGTTTTAATTCATCACTTGACCTTTTTGCCTCTTGCTATTATTTTTATTATGTCCCGCTTCCCCTGTTCTGATCCCCTCAGTGACTCAAATTCCCCAATCAGAGAAAGATCAAACTGTGTCCAAAAATACTCAGACTTAATTACTTGCACAGGATGGAAATCATTGATAACTTGCTAAAATAAGAGCTAGTCTGCACTCCACACATCCATTGCAATCCTCAGCCTCATTAGTTGAAACACTGGAAATATCCATGCACTAACTTCTGCTATCAACCAGCAAGGGGACAGGAGGGCACACTGCATTCACCCACCCATATTTGAATCACTGTCAAAAAGAAAAATGATTTGTTAAAAACATTGGCTTGTGACAATAAATCTACTTATCACATGGTTCCCAACACTCAGCTGTAGGCTAAGGTTCATGTTTACATTTTCAAGGAGTATTGGCTGCCACAGGGACAGGGAAACCAATATAGGGAAAAAATCCATCCTTTATATATAAATGATAAGCAAATCTTAAGAAAGTAAACTTTATAGAGGTTATAAGCTACATACAGTCCCCAGGGCAATGCAGAGATAAGGGAAATTGATTCTGCAGTCCCTTTCCAAGTGGCAAGTCTGCTAACTTCTAATTTCTACTAGCAGGACTGAAAAGAGAGGAATAAAACTTAATTGGCACAGGCTTAGGATCCTGTGGATTTGTTCAAAAGTGGATTGGATTTGTCTAAAGACATACCTGGCTTGCCTTAGGAAAAAAGGGAACTAATAGGTGCAAATATGTAAATGTATGTATAGTTGCCACTTAATGCCAGAAAAGAAAGAGTATTTGTCCCTTTTCTCTGAAAATGTAGCCAGAGTCTATCTAGTGGTACTACTGGCACTTCAGTAGCCTTCTATTATTATAAAGTAGACCACATAATACCACTGCAACGCACAGCTCTGAGGGCCTGGTTTACAGTAGGTGATTTGACAGCATTTTATACCCACTCACTTCACATGGGCCTGAATGGCTGCACAGGGTGCCTGAAATTACAGGCTCAAGTCTCAGGAATGTGTCTTTTCATCTCATGTAAAAAGCCTTAAACCATAATATTAGTTCTGAGGCTGAGATCTGCTTACAGATCAGTGACATCACATCACTCCTTCTTTTTCCTTCACGCTGATTTAACCTGTTTAGACTTTCATATAAGTCCTTGATGTACGGGCTAAATGTCCTTGAAAACGCTGGGTTCTTGGCAAGTAGGCAAATTCCCAGTATGAGGCAAAGAAGGCCAATTTTGCTTTCATTACACTGTTGCTATTCCCACCAACTTCCCAATTTTTGTGAAAGTAGTACACACGTTAGAGAAGGGTTCAATGTACTGCACGACCTGGATTCTATTTCTAGCATTACCACGAGTGTCTTTTTGCTTCTCTTCACCCATCACTTCAAGCAAAGAAAAACCAGTTTTGTCTCTTGAGGGAAGGTACTCTTCCTTTTTCAATAAAGCAGGAAAACAATAATTTGGCACCTAACATACAAAGTTGTTCCACAAGGGAAATTGTTACTAGAAGTTTCTTGCATGTTGCTGGTTCTTAAGTCTAAATCATTTCGTTTCAACAAGGAGGTCTTAGTGTCTACAACATAATTTTCAACAAACAGGTTAGATTTACTTTCAAATTAACAGTGCCAATGTACCTGTCAGAGAAGTTCTGGTAAGGGATAACCCCAGGGCATAATTCCCTAAATGATCTTTTCCCCCATCACTTTTCCCAGCCTTACTCAAGTGCATATCTACTCATTTAAGTGCCTCATAGACCTGCAAGTTCTTATTGCTATGGTAGTTTAGTCTAACAACCTGAATATATTTCCTTATATTTTATTATAATAAATGCTAGCTGTGCTATCTGTTCTAATATTTCAGATCTTTACTTCATTCAGCTTAAAGAAGCTGAAAAAGAATGGGAGAGAGAAATACAGAACTCATGTTTCTGACAATATTTCAAGGAAATGTATTGCTGTGTGTTCTTAGGAGACACTTTGTTTCAATTTAGAAAAGTTATTCTTGATCATTGCCTTCCAGCTGAAGAGCACTGCCAAGGGAAATCTGAATTGTGTACATCTGATAATTTTGAGGAGGTCACAAAAATTGTGCCAGAGAGTAATCAATCCATATAAACAAAGCCCTGTCCCACTCCAGTTCCACCCTCTCTTGATCACATCAGTCTGGTGGAAAGATCAAGGGATTGTATTTTGAGTGGAATTCCAAATCAAACATGAAATAGTTATGGCATTAAACCCATGTTCTAAAAGAAAATGATGAATTATCTAGCACCTTTTATAATAAAATACCACACCTGTTTTATTTCCCTGTTAGCTGTAACTCTTTGGGGCTTTTCTGCTCCTGCTCTGTCCTCAGGGTAGTATTCCTTTTATTATTTTACTCCTGCCTAAGCACCTTCCAGGAAGCATTTTTCTAGATTAAAATGACATCACTTCCAAACCATGTAAATTCAAGTCAGCATTCACAAAATGTACTGGATTGGCAGCCTATCACTGTAAAGTCTTTACCCAGCTGAATCTACAGGCAGCACAAGCTTGCCTGCCTTGCTCTGCCTGGTATTTCAAATTTATTCATCTTTTCTCCCTCACTTTCTTCAAACTGGCTATGTTGACATCTATTTCATACTGTGATAACATGAAGTATTTTTAAGAATAAGTGTTTAGAATACTGGCATTAATGAAATTATAAATGTTTTCAAGAACATGAGCCACCAACAGAAACCAGTTTTCTGGAATATTCAGCCCTGACCAGGATTTTGTAGGTACAATTTCAGTACTCCTAGATTTCTCAGTTGTTTTTTGCTGTTTCAGAAGTGCAGCTTCATGCATTTTATTTGTCTGAATCTGGCACTTCAGAGACTCAACCATACCACCAAGGCACAGCAATGATTGTTAAAGTCTTACTGTCAGGTAAGGCAGTGATGGCTGAAGTTTAGTCATACGAGGATTCTCATATCCCTGTTCCAGTGGTAGCAGCCTGACACTTCAGACTGTGGTAAATTTTCCATAAAGCATTTCACTGTATGCAAGATAATTACCCTACAGATTGCAATCAGAAATATGCATCATATCTAACCCTATAACCATACAAAGTACATTTGAGATTTGCAATGGATTCTTTTGTTGCCATGCTGGCTGGTTTTAGGTTGGATCTCATGGAGAGAAACAAAGGAGACTACACTTAATCTAAACACGTATTAGGAACCATGTATTTCAGCTTGGTGGCTCTGTAACAGTATGGGGAGAAAGAAAAAAGGATTTGGTAAATTCTTTCTACATTACCCTTGTCCTTCAGTACTAAGATTACTTGGGGAGTTATCATCTTACCCCTTGAAGTGGAGAGATGTATCATGAAGGCTTCTGCAAGGACGATTTCCATGTCATCCTTCCAAGGATGAATTCCAAGGTATTATCAGAGACCTGGATAACAAAATAGTAGACATTAACTTTCATTATAGGAATAGCAAACCAATCTCTATTACACAATACTCAAATTATTAAAAAACACAGCCTACAGAACACAATTCAAATTAGTGATGGGAAGTGCAATGGAGAAAGTGAGAATAAGACTTGCTTAAAACTTAAAATTAGTATTAAAACCATTTTCTATTTCTGAAAAAAACAAAACAAACCTTGATATGTGAAAGCCTTGCTCTGAGCATACATTTGTGAGGCAAGAGCATTTCTCATTGACTTTCACCTGTACTTTTATGTTTTGTTCTCAAGGGAAATACTCAAGGCAATTGAAAGTCCCTTCCTGTAGCCCCCTGTAATAACAGAGGACTTTTTTTTATAAAAGGAACACAGTATGGGCAGTACTATTTTTTGAGCCAAAGGACCTTTGCAAAAATACAAGGTTTGATTTAGACACATTGCTGCATGGCTGTGCTTTAAAATGTATAACACTGATACAGATGTATAATTAGGTTAGGAACCTAGATTGTCTGAAATTAATAACCCCAAGCACTTCAGAGTTACAGTAGCTACACAATATATTAGTTTCTTAGAGAGCAAAATTTGGTCTATTGTAATTCCACTGAAGGTCAAAGAGCTTTTGCATGTGATGAAAGACATGAGAAACCACTTCCCTAAACAGTTCAAGATGCAAGTTCATTAAACTGATGAAAACAAAGCCCAATTCTTTCTTCTTTCTTACTCATAGCTGAGTAAATTATCTCTGTGAAACTCCTGGTTGGCTTTTCCTGTGCTTCACGAGGACAAACTTTTCACATACGGAAAAAACAAAGGCAAAACCAAGGATGGTACTGAAAACAGTGAGAGCTAATAAATATTTTACACTAAAACTACTTGATGATGCTTACAAAGGAGAACTTCATCTTAGTGGTGATATGTACATTGAAAGTCCACTTTCTCTGAAGTGATTGGAAAGCTTACATACATTTCAATTTCAGCAGCACCTGAATGCAGATTTGGAATGCAGCTTCATGGAAATTTATACCAACGTGGCTCAAAAAAAAATTGAAAGCAAGAGAAAAATGGCATCTCAGCAGCATGTAGAGAAAGGAATGGCTTTATTATATATAAATTAACACATGTGCTCTATATGTACCTACCGTTCTGTATGTTCTGCATGTTCTGCATACAAAAGCACACAGGCTCTGCCTTGATTTTAAAGGGGTTGCCCTCCTATCACAAAATAATTTTCCCTGTGAAATAATGCACACACAAAAAATTCTCATCTAATGGAAGAGTTAATACATCTCTGTACGGCAGAAATCTTTGTGACTGGGGTCTATAGAGTATAATTTGTTCTGATTACATGCCATGGGCGTCTCAGCATCCTCCCACTGTTTTTCAGCGTGGCACCACACAAAACTAAAGTAGTCAAGCCTAAGGCAGAGACATCTGGAACACTTTGGGGAACCTCGGCTCTCTCGGTAAGTCAGTCAAAAGCGCCTCTTTTTTACCTGCAAATTTCAACCTCAACTGTTTCCCATGTGGGGCTGGATATTTCTCGAAGTACCTGCCGAGATTTGTGCAGGTTTGGCCGGGCTGTTGGCCGCTTTTGGGCCGCTTTGGCCAGAATTACCTTGCTGCTGGCAGACCCCCGCCTCACGTTGTTACCGGGGCTCCCTCAGGACTCGGCGCCGGCTTTGCGGGCACCTCCTGAGGGCTCCCCTCACGCCCGGTTTGGCGGGAACAGGATTTACCTCAAGGCAGCGGCGGGCGGCTGAGGGACATTTGTAGCGCTCCTGTGGCAACGCGCCTCCCCCTCACGCCCCCCGCCCTCTCCCGGGCCGTGAGGGGCGGAGGTGGGACGGGAGCGTCCCCTCCTCTCCGGAGCGCCCGCTGCGGGAGGCGGGTGCGCTCTCCGTGGCCCCGCTGCCTCCGTGACGATGCCGTCCTAGCGAGGGATGATGACAGGCAGAGGAGGAGAAGGAGGAGGGGGGCAGAGCCGCCGCCGCCGGGAGCCCTGTCTTTTGCTCGCCTCCCCGGCAGTTCCCGGCTCCCGCTGCCGGGCTGCGCATCGCACCGCCTTCCCGACGGGCGGCGGAGTGGCCGTGGTTTTGTGGTGAGGGGTTTGTCCTCTCCAGGTGCTCTGTCCCCCGCCCGGCAGGGCTTGTGTCTCCCTCCTCCTCCTCCTGCCTCCTTCCCCGCCGCACACGCTGCCGGACGAGGCCGGCCCGGAGCGGGAGCAGCGGCCGCCGCCGCCGCCTGAGGGGACCCTGACCATGTCGAGCAAGAGCAGGAAGAGCAAGGAGCAGGGGAGAGTGACCTTCCCCCCGCAGCAGGAGGAGGAGGAGGAGGGGGCAGAGGAAGAGGAGCAGCAGCGCCGGCGCCGCGGCTGGAGAGGCGTCAATGGGGGGCCGGAGCCCCCTCCGCCGCCGCAAAGAGCTGTCAAAACCCTCCGGGAGCCCTACGGATACTACCCGCCCCCCCCTTTTGCCAGCACCATGTAAGTGGGGCCTGGGAGGGTGTTCGGAAGGGGCCGCCCGGCAACTTCCCCGGGGCACGGATGCGGCTCCCGGCGAGTTTTGGGCCCGGGGGAGCGGCGGCCCCGTCCCGGCCGGCCCCGGCAGCGCGGGCGGGAGCGAGAGCGGCCGCTCGGCTCAAAGTGCTCTGAGGGCATCGTGCGGCCCCTGCCTGCCCGCGGCCCCCTCCCCAGCCCCGCCGCGCTGCTTCTTCAGCCTCAGGCGGGCACAGGTGTGTGCCGGGCCAGACGAGATGAGAAGATTCTTTCCTTCCCCCC